>JAJJWX010001185.1:0-600000 GCA_023529315.1 Papaver bracteatum
ACAATAATTTTCTTCATGTGTCCTATGATGCTTGATAATTGATTTATATATCTATGTTAGAGACTAGCATTTTATAGTGAAGAAGATTGTTAATTCTTTGAAAAAAATAATTGCTTGAAAGAATTTATTTTCCAGGCGTATTATTTGTCTAAATACGTCTTGAGTGTTTTTTGGGGAGAGTGTTATAGGAAATAGTTATAATCATTTAGTATGTGTAGTAGTGATGGAATCTTGACATCCTAGTCTCCTTAAATTGAATACAAAAATTATATTGATATTTCTATTTTTTAGAGTTTTATAAAAATCACCATCTTTGTCTAAAAAACAGAATCTTTAAAAAAGTCAGAATCAAACCCCTATACTTACCACTTGTAAAGCGCATCGTTTTTGGGCGTCGTCGACAACGGACTTGCCTTTAGGTTAGGTTTTAGATTTACTTTTGTAAATATTTTGTTAGTTTATTTATTTTATTATTTTATTAGATTTTACTATTTGTGTATATTCTATTTTTGGTGTGCCGGATATTTGGGATTTAAATTAGAAGTAAAATTTTTGCACCAAACAGGTAAGTATCCAAAAAAAAAATTTTTATTTTTTATTTTTATTTTAGGATATATTCTGATTTGTTTAGATATTTTATTTCTTTGTACATAATTAGTCTAGAATTATTTTTTTATTTAAAAAAAAAAAAAAAAAAGAACATGTTGCACACACAACTACGCGTGAGACAATCGAGTTGGGAAAACTTGCATTGGAAAATCACGTTGAACGTGCCTTATAGGAGTTACCATTGAAATTCCTCAGTCTTGACAGGTAGCATGAGCATACCAATTTTAGTCGACCACTGCATTTGAGTGCACACAAATAAAAAAAAAAAAAAAATTAATGTCAAAGGTGGTATTATAAAGACCAATATAATGATTATCGGTGAGTATCTAAATGGACATTATCAAATACTATAACCATAGTGTGGATAGCAATTGGGACACTTCACAGGCCATAAGAGGCTATGGTTCATACGGTGATCAATTACTATTCATATGTCCACTAATCATCGAGCGAGGCGAATCGCACTATTATGAGAGTTCTTCATCTTTAGAGGAATTAATCAAATAATTACCACGAGTTCATGATGAATGTAAAAGTCATTCCTTAGAGGCAGCACTTAAGCAGTTTCAAAAGAGTGTTTGGTATCACGTAGTGATGAATATTCAAGTCCTTCTTTAGAAGAATCACTTCTGAGTTCAATGAAACTACACGTGAAAATGCGCGTCAATGTCAAATAATCTGGATAGATTGTGAGAATATTAATAAGCGGGAGGACCAAAATGCCTAAGGATATTGCTCATAATGAACTCCCGAATTCCAAAATAAGTATTTCTAATCTTACCCTTGATAATACATATAATTATTTACCTAATTTAGAGGGATGTGGTTAGATCAAGAAAACAACTTGAATATTTCGACAAGGTTCAACCATTTCAACCATCTTCATATTATGATGATGAGGATAGTGTCGATGAAGAATTTGAAATATATAGTCATAGTGGAGGAAATTGTTACACCAATTGCACCTTATGATGATAATGTTGTTTCTAGTTCAAATCTTAATAATTATTCACCTATTAAAGGATGAATATTTGAATAGAGATACCATAAATTTAAGGCGGTGTAGTATATCATTGTGACTATGAAGTAGAAGATGGATTAGAGGAAGAGTTTATCCGAGACTAGTGTTTTAGAGTCTAGCCGATTAGAAGAAACAATAGTCAGATTCACGAGGATTATAGAAATGTAGAACCACACGTTACAACCTAGAAGAAATAAAAGACTGATTTCCTAAATCGATAATTTAGAAATTAAAATTGTAACTAGTTTATCAAGGATATAGACAACCCTAGGTTTGGGGTGAATATCATTTTCCGTGGTTTACCCTTGACTCTTACAAAGGTCCCCAACTTGGGACTTGACATATGTGCCTTTACCATCTTAAGGGACTATTTTCATGCACGTTTTCTGAACCTGGTTATGTTCAAAAGAAACTTCAGTTGATAGAAATCCATCCTCTGGTTGATGTGGTTAATCCGGTCAAGATACCATACTTGCTTTTATTGTCAAGATTTTATTTACGAGATGTGGGAGTATCTCATTTCGAAATGTGTCATTATATAGTTTTAGAACTAAACCTAATTATTTTAGGAAATTAAAATTATCGACACATATTCTTAAGAATGACCACCATTATGGTCAATTGTGTAAGTCAAAGTCAGTTGACTTTGAGGATCCTCAATTATTAGTTATTATTGTGTGCTTCTAAATTTTTCCAGACCTTAGAAGCCCGATATTTTAGGATCTCACTTAAGAGGAGTGCATCCAATGAAAATATTTTATTTAGACCCCTTTATAGAACACGAGTTTGAACCACAACTAGATATAGTTGTCTTAAGCAGGAGACTAGGAAAAGGTGTTCTATGTTTATTCTTGGTATGTTGCGGTTTCCTTATACATTATTTATCACTTTTTGATGCAGGATGATCCCAATTGTTTAAATCTTTATTGTTATATGATTCGAGGTGATTAATTCTTTCATATGTACGGCTGAAGACATTAAACTTAACACTTCTTGGGGTAACCCATGCTCATGCAACTTGATAATATCTTTCCTTAACGCTTTTGCTTCAAATGGTAGCAGTTTCTCTTGTTCGTACTTTTTAATTTTATCTTTAGAACATTGAGGACAATGTTAGATTTAAAGTGTGGGGAGTGTTTGGATCTTTTGCATATAGAGTTTTAGACTTAGAAAAAAAAAACTTTTTTTATATATTTTGAATAAAACCTCAACTTATGAGATTTTAGAGTCACTAGCATACTTCTAGGTATGTTTACATAAAGATAATTCAGCCATTATAATGAACTTAGAAGTGTTGAGAACTACATTCGGATTTCTTAAGAATTGGAGTGTTATAATGGTTTAATCATGCCGGTGATGCAAATTAGGGCGGAGAAGAAATGCATTATTAGAGTTCTTTGAACAATCATTAGTGGAGACTACCTTTTTTTCAAATCACGGAGGCACGGACAAATTTTATTATTAGTGACTAAAGAGCTTTCTTTTGAGTGTGTGTCCGTACATTAATTCCGGGTAGAATGGTGAGCTACCCCTTCACACTATTTTCAGCACTATTTTTGATCTCTTGAGTCTAGTTTTGTCAATCATGAGGGTGGCGATCTATAGATGAAAACCTCCTTCTTGTAGTTGATTTGAAGTTAGCACCATTCTCTCTCATCCAACAACGGGTCCATCAAAACACATCACCAACAAAGGAAGCGAAATCAAAATCTACAAAGAAAGTTCAAGGCGTTTAAGGTTTTTAAGGAACAATACAAGGAGCGAAATTTTATATCTAAGTATGTAGACTTATTTACAAAAACGAGAGAAAATAAAAAGATGAGAGTTATTGAAGTTTATGATACGAAGACATTACAAGTTGTGAAGATTCAAGTGGTACAATACTTCTTTCATGGCCATGTTAATTTTATTATTATGGTTTACGATCTTATTTTAAAAAAAAATGAAAAATAAGAATAAAAAAAAATATATCAAAAAGATTTGCATTTAGGATTTATTTCATCAATAAAGCCATGTGGAAGAAAAATCTATAAAGAAGTTTCAGCAACAAGGAAATAGAGGAAAAGAGTTACAAATTTTTCAAAGTTTTTATGAAGTTCAAAAGTTTATCATCAACGGTTGAAGGCAGAAGGAAGACCAAAGATGAAGAAGACGTAGAAAGAAGACGTTTCTATTGGATCTTTGTGAGAGAAGGTGTTATCATCAGTGCAATCATATGTGAAGGTGGTAAGTACTCTCATCCTTGTTATAGTGGTTGACTTCCTTTCTTAGAGATTATCGGAAAAAAGTCTTTTGTTTCCCACGATTTTGTGGGGTCTCTAAAAATAATTCGGAAGGTTTCCTTCCCACCATTGACGTGTGTAGGTGTTCTATATTCATTCCTACACTGCACACATGTGAGACCCATAAAAAAGGATGTCTTATTTAGTGCAATAATCATAAAATCCTTTTAGCGAGGCGAGTCGGCGAAATGCTTATTGGTCGTTTCTCAAACACGCGTTCTCTCATTATGGTGTGATTATTTCTCACTCAAAATTTAAGAATGAAGAATATATTCTTTGATATTTCTAACTTCTTATTACTAGCATGCAGAAACTCTATGTCTGTAACTCTTTGGATGCTTGGGACTCTTTTACGCTCGAATTTGGAGAAGGTTTTGTAGGAATTTTTATCTACGATAGGCCCTCACGAGACTACAACTCGTCCAATAGGGACACCTAGGGTTTAAAGGCTAGAGTGCATCGCTAAATGCATCGAGAGACCAGCGGCAGTGGTATAGTTAGTATTTCTTAATTTATTTTCACTTGAGGACAAGTAAAATTCGGGTTTGGGGGGTATGATGAGAGCCAAAAAGTGCATATTTCTACACCTTTTTTATTGGCATTTAAACTCATCTTTTGTGCTTTAAAATCAGATGTTATCCCAAATTCTGTATTTTCTCGGTTTTCAAGAATAAATATTTGTATTAATTAACTTTGTGTTTTTAGGTACCAAATAAAGCTTGGATGAATTGAGGACGTGAAGGCGAAGCCAACGGCGAAAGAACGGAGTCACTCGGAGTCCGTATGAAGAAGTTATGAGCAAAACATGTTAAGGGGCACCCCATCATTTGTTAAGGGGCAGACTGTTTCATAGAAACTGCTAAAGGCAGTCCAATCTTTTATGCAATGGGGGTACCAAGATTTGAATAATACTAAAGGCACCCGGACTTTGACTTTAGGCCACCACCATCATCTTCTCCAACAGAGAAGTGAAACCCGAGCAGTGTTGGCAGTGAAGAACGTGAGGCGAACATGCATGGTCGGAACACGAGCACGTGAAGGCATGGAAGACAACAAACTCGAGATGGAAAATGTGAGTCAGGTGATGATGCAGAGCTGGTGATGAGATCGAGCTCGAGTTGGAAACGTGCCAAGAGTGATAGTTGATGATACCCATGGGAATATGGGCGAGCTTTTGGCAATCATGGCAGTCATTGCTGCTGGTGATAAGAACATGGGTTCTGGGCAGCTGAGGAGTGACATGGCTCGCTGCTGACGAAGCAAAAGAGATGATGGAGCTCGATGAGACTGCTTCCATGCATGTGAAATGAAACAGGGAATGATGGGTAACGATGCATTGTTGTCGGACGTGAAGAAAGCAAGAAATAAAAGAGAAATAAAACAAATAAGAACATGGTGGTATGGACAGCATTGGAAGTGATGATGACACCTCGGGTGGAGAATGTGAAGCCATGCTGCTGGAAATCATGACGAACTGAGCATGAAGAAACGATGATGCACGGTTTGGCGGAACGTGGCAGACATGGAAACGTGATGAAGAGCACAAACTATGACATGCTGTTGAAGAGGAAAAGCAGTCAAGCAAAGCTGGTGAGCACGTGATGTAAAACGCTAGTGATGCTCACCATGGTTTTTGGTTGAGAAGAAAAATAGCACGAGATGTCGGGACTGAGATGATGGAGCTCCACGTGAAGGTTGGAAACAGAACGTGGGAGAAAACATGCGCAGGGGATGGAAAGAAAGCTAAAGAGAAAGAAAAAGAAAGGAAAGCAGATGCATGCGGGGCTAGAATTTAGGAAAATTGTCGGGCTCATTTTCGTGTATAAATAGAGATCGAACTCAGACATTTGAAGGGGGACGGGAGCTCTACACACCTCTCCATCTCCCACACTTCTTCTACATATTCTTCTTCTTCTTTCATTCCTTCTTCTGTTTTTATTTCTTAGTGCTCTTAATTATGAGTAACTAAATTCCTATCTAGGATTAGAGAGGAAATCCTACTATGTGTGCTAATATGTTTTGATCATTTTCTATAACAATTCTCTTGGTCCGTATTCTTGTTTCGTAATGACAATAATTTTTTTCATGTGTCCTATGATGCTTGATAATTGATTTATATATCCTATGTTAGAGACTAGCATTTTATAGTGAAGAAGATTGTTAATTCTTTGAGAAAAATAATTGCTTGAAAAGATTTATTTTCCGAGGCGTATTATTTGTCCTAAATCGTCTTGAGTATTTTGGGAGAGTGTTATAGGAAATAGTTATAATCATTTAGTATGTGTAGTAGTGATGGAATCTTGACATCCTAGTCTCCTTAAATTGAATACAAAAATTATATTCAGTATTTCTATTATTTTAGAGTTTTATAAAAATCACCATCTTTTGTCTAAAAACCGAATCTTTAAAAAAAGTCCGAGAATCAAACCCCTATACTTACCACTTGTAAAACTGCATCAGTTTTTGGCGTCGTCGACGCGGACTTGCCTTTAGGTTAGGTTTTAGATTTACTTTTGTAAATATTTTGTTAGTTTATTTATTTATTATTTTATTAGATTTTACTCTTTGGGTATATTCTATTTTAGGGTGTGCAGGATATTTGGGATTTAAATTAGAAGTAAAATTTGTGCACCAAACAGGTAAGTATCCAAAAAAAAATTATTTTTATTTTTATTTTTGTATATATTTATTTTAGGATATATTCTGATTTGTTTAGATATTTTATTTCTTTGTACATAATTAGTCTAGAATTTGTTTTTTATTTAAAAAAAAAAAAAAAAAAACATGTTGCACACACCAACTGCATCGTCAGACAATTGAGTTTAGGAAAACCCGTGGAAAAGTACGCTGAACCCGTGCCTTATGGGAGTTACCAGCCGAAATTCCTCAAACCTTCAAACTTAAGGTAGCATGAGCATACCAATTTTAGTCGACCCTGCATTTGCGCGTGCACACAAATAAAAAAAAAAAAAAAAAAAAAATTTAATGTCAAGCTGGTATTATAAAGACCAATATAATGATTATCAGACTGAGTATCTAAATGGACATTATCCGTACTATAACCATAGTGTGGATAGCAATTGGGACCACTACCGACCTTCTGAAGGCTATGGTTCATACCACGGTGATCCCAATTACTATTCATATGTCCACTAATCATACGAACGGGCGAATGAGCACTATTATGAGAGTTCTTCATCTTTAGAGGAATTAATCAAATAATTACCACCAGTTCATGATGAATGTAAAAGTCATTCCTTAGAAGATGCACTTAAACAGTTTCAAAAAGTGTCTGGTATATCACATAGTGATGAATATTCAAGTCCTTCTTTAGAAGAATCACTTACGAAGTTCAATGAAACTACACGTGAAAATGCGCGTCAATGTCAAATAATCTTGGATAGATTGTGTGAGAATATTAATAAGCAGGAGGACCAAAATGCACCTAAGGATATTGCTCATAATGAACTCGAATTCCAAAATAGTGTTTCTAATCTTACCCTTGATAATACATATAATTATTTACCTAATTTAGAGGATGTGGTTAGATCAGAAAACACTGAATATTTCGACAAGGTTCAACCATTTCAACCATCTTCATATTATTATGATGATGAGGATAGTGTCAATGAAGAATTTGAAATATATAGTCATAGTGACGAGGAAATTGTTACACCAATTGCACCTTATGATGATAATGTTGTTTCTAGTTCAAATCTTAATAATTATTCACCTATTCAAAAGGATGAAGATTTGAATAGAGATACCATAAATTTAGACGGTGTAGTATATCATTGTGACTATGAAGCCGAAGATGGATTAGAGGAAAGAGTTTATTCTGAGACTAGTGTTTTAGAGTCTAGCGATTCAGAAACAATAGTCCCTTTTGAGGATTATAGAAATGTAGAACCACACGATTACAACCTAGAAGAAATAAAAGACCAGTTTCCTAAATCTGATAATTTAGAAATTAAAGAAATTGTAACTAGTTTATCCAAGGATATAGACAACCCTATGTTTGGGGGTGAATATCATTTTCCCCGTGGTTTACCCTTGACTCTTACAAAGGTCCCCAACTTGGGACTTGACATATGTGCCTTTACCATCTTAAGGGACTATTTTCATGCACGTTTTCCTGAACCTGGTTATGTTCAAAAAGAAACTCAGTTGATAGAAATCCATCCTCTGGTTGATGTGGTTAATCCGGTCCAAGATACCATACTTGCTTTTATTGTCCCACCAAGATTTTATTTACCAGATGTGGGAGTATCTCATTTCGAAATGTGTCATTATATAGTTTTTAGAACTAAACCTAATTATTTTAGGAAATTAAAATTGTCGACACATATTCTTAAGAATGACCACCATTATGGTCAATTGTGTAAGTCAAATCTGATTGACTTTGAAGATCCTCAATTATTCAGGTTATTATTGTGTGCTTCTAAATTTTTCCAGACCTTAGAAACTGATATTTCGGATCTCACTTATGAGGAGGTGCATCCAATGAAAATATTTTATTTAGACCCCTTTATAGAACCTGAACCTGAACCACAACTAGATATAGTTGTCTTAAACAGGAGACTAGGAAAAGGTGTTCTATGTTTATTCTTGGTATGTTGCAGTTTCCTTCTATCTGTGTTATCACTTTTTGATGTAGATGATCCGCAATTGTTTCGTCTATTGTTATATGATTCGAGGTGATTAATTCTTTCATATGTCTGGCTGAAGACATTAAACTTAGCACTTCTTGGGAGGTAACCCATGCTCATGCAACACGGTAATATCTTTCCTTAACTCTTTTGCTTCAAATGGTAACAGTTTCTCCTTGTTCATGCTTTTAATTTTATCTTTAGAACATTGAGGACAATGTTAGATTTAAGTGTGGGGGAGTGTTTGGATCTTTTGCATATAGAGTTTTTAGACTTAGAAAAAAAAAAACTTTTTTTTATATATTTGAATAAAACCTCCAACTTATAGAGATTTTAGAGTCACTAGCATACTTCTAGGTATGTTTACATAGAGAATTCTGACCGACATAACTGAACTTAGAAGTGTTAGAGAACTACATTCGGATTTCTTACGAATTGGAGTGTTAAATAATGGATTTAATCATGCCAGTGATGCAAATTAGGAGCAGAGAGAAATGCATTATTAGAGTTGATGAACAATCATTAGTGGAGACTACCTTTTTTCAAATCAACAGAGGCACCAGACCAAATTTTCTTAGTAGCTGACTAAAGAGCTTTCTTTTGAGTGTGTGTCACCGTACATTAATTCCGGGTAGAATGGTGAGCTACCCAACTTCACACTATTTTCAGCACTATTTTTGATCTCTTGAGTGCTAATTTTGTCAATCATGAGGGTGACGTCTATAGATGAAAACCTCCTTCTTGTAGTTTGATTTGCAGTTAGCACCATTCTCTCTCGCCAACAACAGGTCCATCGAAACACATCATCAACAAAGGAGCGAAATCAAAATCTACAAAGAAAGTTGAAGACGTTTAAGGTTTTTTAAGGAACAATACAAGGAGCGAAATTTTATATCTAAGTATGTAGACTTATTTACAAAAGCAGAGAAAATAAAAAGATGAGAGTTATTGAAGTTTATGATACGAAGACATTACAAGTTGTGAAGATTCAAGTGGTACAATACTTCTTTCATGGCCATGTTAATTTTATTATTGTAGTTGCAATCTTATTTAAAAAAAAAATGAAAAATAAGAATAAAAAAAAAATATATACAAAAAGATTTGCATTTAGGATTTATTTCATCAATAAAGCCATGTGGAAGAAAAATCTATAAAGAAGTTTCAAGCAACAAGGAAATAGAGGAAAAGAGTTACAAATTTTCAAAGTTTTATGAAGTTCAAAAGTTTATCATCAACAGTTGAAGACCGAAGACGAAGACCAAAGATGAAGAAGACGAGCCAAAAGATGACGTTTCTATTGGATGATGTGAGAGTGGTGTTATCATCAGTGCAATCATATGTGAAGGTGGTAAGTACTCTCATCCTTGTTATAGTGGTTGACTTCCTTTCTTAGAGATTATCAGAAAAAGTCTTTTGTTTCCCACGATTTTGTGGGGTCTCTAGAAAATAATTCGGAAGGTTTCCTTCCCACCATTCAACGTGTGTAGGTGTTCTATATTCATTCCTACCTGCACACATGTGAGACCCATAAAAAAAAGGATGTCTTATTTAGTGCAATAATCATAAAATCCTTTTAAGCGAGGCAGAAGTCGAGGCGAAATGCTTATTGGTCGTTTCTCAAACACGCGTTCTCTCATTATGGTGTGATTATTTCTCACTCAAAATTTAAGAATGAGAATATGTTCTTTGATATTTCTAACTTCTTATTACTAGCATGCAGAAACTCTATGTCCTCATAACTCTTTGGATGCTTGGGACTCTTTTACGCTCTGAATTTGGAGAAGGTTTTGTGGGTACATCTCTGATAGTCCCTCACGATACTACAACTCGTCCAATAGGGACACCTAAGGGTTTAAAGGCTTAGTGCATACGCTAAATGCATTCGAGAGACCAGCGACAGTGGTATAGTTAGTATTTCTTAATTTCTGTTTCACTTGAGGACAAGTAAAATTCAGGTTTGGGGGTATTTGATGAGGGCCAAAAAGTGCATATTTCTACACCTTTTTTATTGGCATTTAAACTCATTTTTTGTGCTTTAAAATCAGATGTTATCCCAAATTCTGTATTTTCTCGGTTTTCAAGAATAAATATTTGTATTAATTAACTTTGTGTTTTTAGGTACCAAATAAAGCTTGGATGAATTGAGGACGTGAAGGAGAAGCCAACGGCGAAAGAACGGAGTCATTCGGAGTCCGTATGAAAAAGTTATGAGCAAAACATGTTAAGGGGCACCCCATCATTTGTTAAGGGGAAGACTGTTTCATAGCAACTGCTAAAGGCAGTCCAATATTTTATGCAATGGGGGTACCAAGATTTGAATAATACTAAAGGCACCCGGACTTTGACTTTAGGCCACCACCATCATCTTCTCCAACAGAGAAGTGAAACCCGAGCAGTGTTGGCAGTGAAGAACGTGAGGCGAACATGCATGGTCGGAACACGAGCACGTGAAGGCATGGAAGACAACAAACTCGAGATGGAAAATGTGAGTCAGGTGATGATGCAGAGCTGGTGATGAGATCGAGCTCAGGTTGGAAACGTGCCAAGAGTGATGGTTGATGATACCCATGGGAATATGGGCAAGCTTATGGCAATCATGGCAGTCATTGCTGCTGATGATAAGAACATGGATTCTGGGCAGCTGAGGAGTGACATGGCTTGCTGCTGACGAAGCAAAAGAAATGATTGAGCTCGATGAGACTGCTTCCATGCATGTGAAATGAAACAGGGAATGATGGGTAACGATGCATTATTGTCGGATGTGAAGAAAGCAAGAAAGAAAAGAGAAATAAAACAAATAAGAACATGGTGGTATGGACAACATTGGAAGTGATGATGACACCTCGGGTGGAGAATGTGAAGCCATGCTGCTGGCAATCATGACGAACTGAGCATGAAGAAACGATGATGCACGGTTTGGCGGAACGTGGCAGACATGGAAACGTGATGAAGAGCACAAACTATGACATGATGTTGAAGAGGAAAAGCAGTCAAGCAAAGCTGGTGAGCACGTGATGTAAAACGCTAGTGCTGCTCACCATGGTTTTTGGTTGAGAAGAAAAATAGCACGAGATGTCGGGACTGAGATGATGGAGCTCCACGTGAAGGTTGGCAACAGAACGTGGGAGAAAACATGCGCATGGGATAGAAAGAAAGCTAAAGAGAAAGAAAAAGAAAGGAAAGCAGATGCATGCGGGGCTAGAATTTAGGAAAATTTTCGGGCTCATTTTCGTGTATAAATAGAGCTCGAACTCAGACATTTGAAGGGGGACGGGAGCTCTACACACCTCTCCATCTCTCACACTTCTTCTACATATTCTTCTTCTTCTTTCATTCCTTCTTCTGTTTTTATTTCTTAGTGCTCTTAATTATGAGTAACTAAATTCCTATCTAGGATTAGAGAGGAAATCCTACTATGTGTGCTAATATGTTTTGATCATTTTCTATAAAAATTCTCTTGGTCCGTATTCTTGTTTCGTAACGACAATAATTTTCTTCATGTGTCCTATGATGCTTGATAATTGATTTATATATCCTATGTTAGAGACTAGCATTTTATAGTGAAGAAGATTGTTAATTCTTTGAGAAAAATAATTGCTTGAAAAGATTTATTTTCCGAGGCGTATTATTTGTCCTAAATCGTCTTGAGTATTTTGGGAGAGTGTTATAGGAAATAGTTATAATCATTTAGTATGTGTAGTAGTGATGGAATCTTGACATCCTAGTCTCCTTAAATTGAATACAAAAATTATATTCAGTATTTCTATTATTTTAGAGTTTTATAAAAATCACCATCTTTTGTCTAAAAACCGAATCTTTAAAAAAAAGTCCGAGAATCAAACCCCTATACTTACCACTTGTAAAACTGCATCAGTTTTTGGCGCCGTCGACGCGGACTTGCCTTTAGGTTAGGTTTTAGATTTACTTTTGTAAATATTTTGTTAGTTTATTTATTTATTATTTTATTAGATTTTACTCTTTGGGTATATTCTATTTTAGGGTGTGCAGGATATTTGGGATTTAAATTAGAAGTAAAATTTGTGCACCAAACAGGTAAGTATCCAAAAAAAATTTATTTTATTTTTTATTTTTGTATATATTTATTTTAGGATATATTCTGATTTGTTTAGATATTTTATTTCTTTGTACATAATTAGTCTAGAATATTTTTTTATCTAAAAAAAAAAAAAAATGTTGCACACACCAACTGCATCGTCAGACAATCGAGTTTAGGAAAACCCGTGGAAAAGTACGCTGAACCCGTGCCTTATGGGAGTTACCAGCCGAAATTCCTCAAACCTTCAGCTTAAGGTAGCATGAGCATACCAATTTTAGTCGACCCTGCATTTGCACGTGCACACAAATAAAAAAAAAAAAAAAAAATTTAATGTCAAGCTGGTATTATAAAGACCAATATAATGATTATCAGACTGAGTATCTAAATGGAAATTATCCGTACTATAACCATAGTGTGGATAGCAATTGGGACCACTACCGACCTTCTGAAGGCTATGGTTCATACCACGGTTATCCCAATTACTATTCATATGTCCACCAATCATACGAACGGGCGAATGAGAACTATTATGAAAGTTCTTCATCTTAAGAGGAATTAATCAAATAATTACCACCAGTTCATGATGAATGTAAAAGTCATTCCTTAGAATATGCACTCAAACAGTTTCAAAAAGTGTCTGGTATATCACATAGTGATGAATATTCAAGTCCTTCTTTAGAAGAATCACTTACGAAGTTCAATGAAACTACACGTGAAAATGCGCATCAATGTCAAATAATCTTGGATAGATTGTGTGAGAATATTAATAAGCAGGAGGACCAAAATGCACCTAAGGATATTGCTCATAATGAACTCGAATTCCAAAATAGTGTTTCTAATCTTACCCTTGATAATACATATAATTATTTACCTAATTTAGAGGATGTGGTTAGATCAGAAAACACTGAATATTTCGACAAGGTTCAACCATTTCAACCATCTTCATATTATTATGATGATGAGGATAGTGTCAATGAAGAATTTGAAATATATAGTCATAGTGACGAGGAAATTGTTACACCAATTGCACCTTATGATGATAATGTTGTTTCTAGTTCAAATCTTAATAATTATTCACCTATTCAAAAGGATGAATATTTGAATAGAGATACCATAAATTTAGACGGTGTAGTATATCATTGTGACTATGAAGCCGAAGATGGATTAGAGGAAAGAGTTTATCATGAGACTAGTGTTTTAGAGTCTAGCGATTCAGAAACAATAGTCCCTTATGAGGATTATAGAAATGTAGAACCACACGATTACAACCTAGAAGAAATAAAAGACCAGTTTCCTAAATCTGATAATTTAGAAATTAAAGAAATTGTAACTAGTTTATCTAAGGATATAGACAACCCTAGGTTTGGGGGTGAATATCATTTTCCCCGTGGTTTACCCTTGACTCTTACAAAGGTCCCAACTTGGGACTTGACATATGTGCCTTTACCATCTTAAGGGACTATTTTCATGCACGTTTTCCTGAACCTGGTTATGTTCAAAAAGAAACTCAGTTGATAGAAATCCATCCTCTGGTTGATGTGGTTAATCCGGTCCAAGATACCATACTTGCTTTTATTGTCCCACCAAGATTTTATTTACCAGATGTGGGAGTATCTCATTTCGAAATGTGTCATTATATAGTTTTTAGAACTAAACCTAATTATTTTAGGAAATTAAAATTGTCGACACATATTCTTAAGAATGACCACCATTATGGTCAATTGTGTAAGTCAAATCTGATTAACTTTGAGGATCCTCAATTATTCAGGTTATTATTGTGTGCTTCTAAATTTTTCCAGACCTTAGAAACTGATATTTCGGATCTCACTTATGAGGAGGTGCAGCCAATGAAAATATTTTATTTAGACCCCTTTATAGAACCTGAACCTGAACCACAACTAGATATAGTTGTCTTAAACAGGAGACTAGGAAAATGTGTTCTATGCTTATTCTTGGTATGTTGCAGTTTCCTTCTATCTGTGTTATCACTTTTTGATCCAGATGATCCGCAATTGTTTCGTCTATTGTTATATGATTCGAGGTGATTAATTCTTTCATATGTCTGGCTGAAGACATTAAACTTAGCACTTCTTGGGAGGTAACCCATGCTCATGAAACACGGTAATATCTTTCCTTAACTCTTTTGCTTCAAATGGTAACAATTTCTCCTTGTTCATGCTTTTAATTTTATCTTTATAACATTGAGGACAATGTTAGATTTAAGTGTGGGGGAGTGTTTGGATCTTTTGCATATAGAGTTTTTAGACTTAGAAAAAGAAAAAAAAACTTTTTTTTATATATTTGAATAAAACCTCCAACTTATAGAGATTTTAGAGTCACTAGCATACTTCTAGGTATGTTTACATAGAGAATTCTGACCGACATAACTGAACTTAGAAGTGTTAGAGAACTACATTCGGATTTCTTACGAATTGGAGTGTTAAATAATGGATTTAATCATGCCAGTGATGCAAATTAGGAGAAGAGAGAAATGCATTATTAGAGTTGCTGAACAATCATTAGTGGAGACTACCTTTTTTTCAAATCAACAGAGGCACCAGACCAAATTTTCTTAGTAGCTGACTAAAGAGCTTTCTTTTGAGTGTGTGTCACCGTACGTTAATTCCGGGTAGAATGGTGATCTACCCAACTTCACACTATTTTCAACACTATTTTTGATCTCTTGAGTGCTAATTTTGTCAATCATGAGGGTGACGTCTATAGATGAAAACCTCCTTCTTGTAGTTTGATTTGCAGTTAGCACCATTCTCTCTCGCCAACAACAGGTCCATCGAAACACATCATCAACAAAGGAGCGAAATCAAAATCTACAAAGAAAGTTGAAGACGTTTAAGGTTTTTTAAGGAACAATACAAGGAGCGAAATTTTATATCTAAGTATGAAGACTTATTTACAAAAGCAGAGAAAATCAAAAGATGAGAGTTATTGAAGTTTATGATACGAAGACATTACAAGTTGTGAAGATTCAAGTGGTACAATACTTATTTCATGGCCATGTTAATTTTATTATTGTAGTTGCAATCTTATTAAAATGAAAAATAAGAATAAGAATAAAAAAAAAATATATACAAAAAGATTTGCATTTAGGATTTATTTCATCAATAAAGCCATGTGGAAGAAAAATCTATAAAGAAGTTTCAAGCAACAAGGAAATAGAGGAAAAGAGTTACAAATTTTCAAAGTTTTATGAAGTTCAAAAGTTTATCATCAACAGTTGAAGACCGAAGACGAAGACCAAAGATGAAGAAGACGAGCCGAAAGAAGACGTTTCTATTGGATGCTGTGAGAGTGGTGTTATCATCAGTGCAATCATATGTGAAGGTGGTAAGTACTCTCATCCTTGTTATAGTGGTTGACTTCCTTTCTTAGAGATTATCAGAAAAAGTCTTTTGTTTCCCACGATTTTGTGGGGTCTCCAGAAAATAATTCGGAAGGTTTCCTTCCCACCATTCAACGTGTGTAGGTGTTATATCTTCATTCCTACCTGCACACATGTGAGACCCATAAAAAATGTTGTCTTATTGAGTGCAATAATCATAAAATCCTTTTAAGCGAGGCAGAAGTCGAGGCGAAATGCTTATTGGTTGTTTCTCAAACACGCGTTCTCTCATTATGGTGTGATTATTTCTCACTCAAAATTTAAGAATGAGAATATGTTCTTTGATATTTCTAACTTCTTATTACTAGCATGCAGAAACTCTATGTCCTCATAACTCTTTGGATGCTTGGGACTCTTTTACGCTCTGAATTTGGAGAAGGTTTTGTGGGTACATCTCTGATAGGCCCTCACGAGACTACAACTCGTCCACTAGGGACACCTAGGGGTTTAAAGGCTTAGTGCATACGCTAAATGCATTCGAGAGACCAGCGACAGTGGTATAGTTAGTATTTCTTAATTTCTGTTTCACTTGAGGACAAGTAAAATTCAGGTTTGGGGGTATTTGATGAGTGCCAAAGAGTACATATTTCTACACCTTTTTTATTGGCATTTAAACTCATTTTTTGTGCTTTAAAATCAGATGTTATCCCAAATTCTGTATTTTCTCGGTTTTCAAGAATAAATATTTGTATTAATTAACTTTGTGTTTTTAGGTACCAAATAAAGCTTGGATGAATTGAGGACGTGAAGGCGAATCCAACGGCGAAAGAACAGAGTCATTCGGAGTCCGTATGAAGAAGTTATGAGCAAAACATGTTAAGGGGCACCCCATCATTTGTTAAGGGGCAGACTGTTTCATAGAAACTGCTAAAGGAAGTCCAATATTTTATGCAATGGGGGTACCAAGATTTGAATAATACTAAAGGCACCCGGAATTTGACTTTAGGCCACCACCATCATCTTCTCCAACAGAGAAGTGAAACCCGAGCAGTGTTGGCAGTGAAGAACGTGAGGCGAACATGCATGGTCGGAACACGAGCACGTGAAGGCATGGCAGACAACAAACTCGAGATGGAAAATGTGAGTCAGGTGATGATGCAGAGCTGGTGATGAGATCGAGCTCGAGTTGGAAACGTGCCAAGAGTGATGGTTTATGATACCCATGGGAATATGGGCGAGCTTATGGCAATCATGGCAGTCATTGCTGCTGGTGATAAGAACATGGGTTCTGGGCAGCTGAGGAGTGACATGGCTCGCTGCTGACGAAGAAAAAGATATGACGGAGCTCGATGAGACTACTTCCATGCATGTTAAATGAAACAGGGAATAATGGGTAACGATGCATTGTTGTCGGACGTGAAGAAAGCAAGAAATAAAAGAGAAATAAAACAAATAAGAACATGGTGGTATGGACAGCATTGGAAGTGATGATGACACCTCGGGTGGAGAATGTGAAGCCATGCTGCTGGAAATCATGACGAACTGAGCATGAAGAAACGATGATGCACGGTTTGGCGGAACGTGGCAGACATGGAAACGTGATGAAGAGCACAAACTATGACATGCTGTTGAAGAGGAAAAGCAGTCAAGCAAAGCTGGTGAGCACGTGATGTAAAACGCTAGTGCTGCTCACCATGGTTTTTGGTTGAGAAGAAAAATAGCACGAGATGTCGGGACTGAGATGATGGAGCTCCACGTGAAGGTTGGAAACAGAACGTGGGAGAAAACATGCGCAGGGGATGGAAAGAAAGCTAAAGAGAAAGAAAAAGAAAGGAAAGCAGATGCATGCGGGGCTAGAATTTAGGAAAATTGTCGGGCTCATTTTCGTGTATAAATAGAGATCGAACTCAGAAATTTGAAGGAGGACGGGAGCTCTACACACCTCTCCATCTCCCACACTTCTTCTACATATTCTTCTTCTTCTTTCATTCCTTCTTCTGTTTTTATTTCTTAGTGCTCTTAATTATGAGTAACTAAATTCCTATCTAGGATTAGAGAGGAAATCCTACTATGTGTGCTAATATGTTTTGATCATTTTCTATAACAATTCTCTTGGTCCGTATTCTTGTTTCGTAATGACAATAATTTTCTTCATGTGTCCTATGATGCTTGATAATTGATTTATATATCCTATGTTAGAGACTAGCATTTTATAGTGAAGAAGATTGTTAATTCTTTGAGAAAAATAATTGCTTGAAAAGATTTATTTTCCGAGGCGTATTATTTGTCCTAAATCGTCTTGAGAATTTTGGGAGAGTGTTATAGGAAATAGTTATAATCATTTAGTATGTGTAGTAGTGATGGAATCTTGACATCCTAGTCTCCTTAAATTGAATACAAAAATTATATTCAGTATTTCTATTATTTTAGAGTTTTATAAAAATCACCATCTTTTGTCTAAAAACCGAATCTTTAAAAAAAAAAGTCCGAGAATCAAACCCATATACTTACCACTTGTAAAACTGCATCAGGCACGGTAATAATTGTTTGGCTCATCTTTTAAATGAGTATACTCTTGACAAAACTATCTTGTTGAGTGATATGTTGGTTGAAAGGCAATGGATGATCCCTGAAGTCCACTTAAACAAGATGCTTGATGCTGGCATGGTGGTTAATCAACTCCCAATTCCAGATGGGGGGGGGGGGGGAAGATAAGCGTATTTGGATGTCGGAATACAGGGGAAATTTCACTGTGAGATTAGCAAAAAACCTAATTAGACAGAGATATGGCAGGCTGGAGGGTTCGTCCCTTATCTGGCGAAAAGAAATTCATCCTACTCTGGCTGCTCAAAACTGGAAGTTCTTGAGGAGAGCGTGTGCAACTGATAACCTTATCAAGGACAGATTCAAGATTCAAATGGCAAACAGATGTTCTCTTTGCGGAACCTCGGAAGAGACCCTTGAGCATGTGCTTTTTCACTGTACTTTTGCTTCAAAAGCCTGGAATTGGATTTCTTCTGTGTTTAAGGTGAAGGCTAACTTTAATCTGGTGGTCTCTTGCAAGGCGGAAGTGGGTAGGAGTCGTATGATTAGGGACATGTGGCTACTTGCAAACTTGGTAATTAGATCTGGACTGTGGAGAGTAAGAAACAAAGCTGTTTTCGATTCGATGAAACCTTGCTGGAATGTTTTTTTCAGGCGTATTTTGAATCTGATTCAAGAGTTCTCTTTACGTCTCAAAGGTCACATGTACAACTGTTCTGAAGATGTTATTATCATTGAGTATTTCCGAGTGAAGCATAGGAGTGTAAAGTATGTTACCCCAGTGGAGTGCTTCTGGCATCCACCTGATGGCAATGAACTGCAGATTTGTTGTGATGGAGAAGCTAGGGGAAGTACGGGGGTAGCAGGGGCGGGCGTCGTGGCTAGGGATGCAAGCTGTAGAGTGATTGGTGCTCTGTCCATTGGTCTGGGAACTACGACCAATTACTTAGCTGAGATGTATGGTATTCTAGTGGGATTGGAATGGGCAACTCGTTGGGGATATAGTCGAATCTGCATTCGTTGCTACTCGGCTAGTGTAGTGGACGCATCGCAACAACAAGGTGGTTAGCGGTTAGGCGGATTTATGATCAAATAAGATTTATTCACACTTTCATGGATTACCTGGACAATGAAGTGGGAATTCATTTTGATGGAAGACCAAAATTTTTAGTTTCAGTTGAAAAACCAAATGTGGCGTATTATAGATTCAAATAGTTTTAAAGGCTTTTAAGGGGTCTTTGATACCCTGTTCCTTGAAACTTCTGTTGTAGCTGTGGTTATTCATTAATAAATTTTTTGACTTAACAAAGAAAAACCTTAGTTTTGACACCCAATAAATATGTCCTTATACAACGATAAATATGTCTCTACTTTTTTATAACCTTATCCATTTAATATTAGATTACCTTAGTACCCTCACCCATATAATATTTTTCTTTATTTCAAAATACAACAAATTTCTTCCTCTACCACTTCACCAACACCACTAGCACCACCACCACCAACATTCAACTACCATTCCACCACCACCGTTCAACAACCAGCACCTACCAACCGCCACCACCACCAATATTCCACCAATATTCCACCACCACTCCTTCACTACCACCATTACACCACCAACACCCTCCACCATCACTAGTATGTCGCCGTCGCCGCCACCATCGATTCAGATAATTTTGTATCAACAAAAGTAGTTGATCCATTTCAGTTGGATCAACAGTGGGTGTTTATCCATTGCAGTTGGATCAACAGTAGAAGTTTATCCATGCTGATGGAAAAATGCTACCATTTCATCAGCTGCAGTTTCAGATCCACCAACAAAACCATCAACCACCATTAATAATCCATGGCAGCAACCACCGCCACCATCGATTCAGATAATTTTGTATCAAAAACAGTAGTTTATCCATTTTAGTTGGATCAACAATGGATGTTTATCCATTGCAATTGGATCAACAGTAGAATTTTATACATTGTAGTTGGATCAACAATGGATGTTTATCCATGCTGATGGAAAAATGCTACCATTTCACTAGCTTTAGTTTCAGATCCATCAACAAAATCATCAACTACCATTTATAACCCATAGCAGCAACTGTCACTGTTTTCTATGAAGTTTCAACACCAATTCGAACACACCCATTACTTCTCAGCAACAACACGTTCATTATCTCCAACATATCCTGTTGATTCACACACCATAACCATTTCGAAATTCGATTGACCTCACATGTATCTCTGTGTATCAGTCTTGGTTACAATTTGCTTCTCTAATTATGCTTTAATCTTCAAATCACACACAACAACAATACCCATTTTTCCTTCTTCTTTCACGTTCGATTCTGCCCAAAATCTTGAGCAATCACCTATCAGACTCACACCTGCACTGTCTCGAATCAATTTTACCGTAACAACTCTCAGATCCGCTTTTCTTAATTGAATCGAACCACCAAATCGATCGTTGGCGTTTCTCAAAACTTGATTTCAAAACCTAAAAAATCAGATCTAATTTTCTTTGAATATGATTTTAAAAATCAATTATAGAAGAAGAAGAAGAAGGTTTCATATGTTGCGGATTCCTCTCAATCGTCAGCGGCGAAAGTAGTAGAATTTGCAGAGGTGGTGACGATGGAGATGCTGGTGGTGGTGGTGGAGCAATGGATATTTGATGTTCGCTTCTTTATTAGGGAAGAAGAAGAAATAAAAGCGATAGATAAGAGGGTAAATTTGGAAGAAAAAAAAACTTATTGGACCCCTGATGGGATTAGGGATGAAGAATGACATATTTATTGTGTGATAAAGATATTTATTTAGACCATCAAAATTAGGGACAATAGTTCAATTACCACTTGTTTTTTTTAACTTGTGAGTTAGGGCACCATGCTGCATATTAGATTCCACTAGACTCTCGGCCTGGAAAGTGTACACTACTGGCATGGATTGTGGTGGTGAATATTTGAGGTAGCTTTTAAATGAGCCATGCCATGCCAAGACCTTATGTGTTTTCACTCTCTTATTGGTTCAGGTGTACTTTATGAGATGTAATTCTCCCATTGGTCCTTTGTAGGTTAGCATGACTGACAGCCCGTGTGTGTATGTTAGCTTTCATTACATAGATATTTCTTCTGAGTTTGTGTGTTTAATGTGTAAGAGAGAGAACATAAAATCTCTTGTTTTAGTTTTCAGTTTAACAACTTTTGTAATTTCAATATTTTTTATAATGAAGATTCATCTTGAACAGATTGATTGTGTAACTATGGTATCAGATTGAGATATATTCTTACATCTCTCAGGTTTTTCGATTCTTTCTACTTCCGCTTTTCATCTTATACAGTTTTTCAATCCTTTAGATTTGTTTTCTTCGTTTTATTATTCAAGAATTTCCTTCTTCTTCAACTTTAGTTTCAATGGAAAATCCTACAAGTATTTCAATCACCATTGTTCCTCTATCTCAACTCACTAGTTTTTTCCATCTTAAACTCAAATAAGATAATTGTATCACTTGGAAGAACTTAATGTCTCTTGTAATTCAGAAATTCAAGATTCAGCGTTTTCTTGATGGTTCACATTCCTATCCTCCTCAGTTCACCAACGTCAGGAATCAATCCAACAATGTTGAAAATTAGCTTTACACTGACTGGATTGATGAGGATGCTTCGATAATGATGTGGATTCATTCTACCATCTCATATTCATTAATTGCTAACTTCTCTAATTGCTCAACATCTTTTTACTCTGGACTAGCATCAATGCAAGGTTTGCAAGATCCTCCACCACTCATTCAATTCAGTTGCGTACTAAGCTTTTAGCACTCAAGCAAGGTGATAAAACTGTTTTCAATCTTATTAATGAAATTAAATCTTTATCGGATCAACTTGCTGCAACTAGAGAACTTATCTCAGATCAAGAATTGGTTGTAGTTACTCTTGCGGCATTAAACTCAGATTATATTCCGTTTGCAACCTCTATGCGTCATAGATATCCTCATATTACTTGTATTGAACTTCATAACAACCTACTAAGTGAGGAAGTTGTTGTTAGTGATAGAAATGCTCATTTGATTACTAAATCTTCAAATAAGGCCTTTGATGCTAATATGAATTCATTCAGATCTTATGGTAGAGGCACTGGTGGTAGATTAATAGTTTTACTCCCAATTTCTCAAGAGGTTTTGGTAGATCTGGTAGAGGTTTTCCTTCAGGCAGAGGCTCTTTCTTTCCTGGTCAAAGCTTCAACTCTCCATATGCACCTTTACCACCTCCTAGTAGACCACCTACCTTTGTACCCTCATCTTCAAATACTGCCTCTACATCCAATTCCATTATATCTCAAATTTTCCACAAGACTGGACACATTGCTTTTGAATGTCACAATAGACTCAACTTTGCTTATCACAGTGCTCATACCCCTCAACATCTCACTGCTATACTAGCCTCAGCAAATATGTTGGGAGATAGGTATAGGGGCCAACAACCATATTACTCATGATCCATCTGAACATCAAGCAGTCTCTACTTATGAAGGACTTGAAGAAATTCAAGCATCTAATGGTGAGGGTATGTCAATTACTCATTCTGGTTTTAGTTTGAAATCCTCACCAAATCATATATTTCATATCAACAATGTGCTTCTAGTTCCTAAATCTTCTCACAACTTACTATTTGTCCATAGATTTACCTCTGATAACCATTGTTCTATAACATTTGATTCAAATGGTTTCTATGTGAAAGACTTATCTAATGGGAAAATACTTTTGCTAGGCCCTCATTATAATGGTCTGTATCATCTTCATTTTATACATGATCCATCCTATAAGGCTCTCACTGGTGTCACAACAATAATTTCTGCTGATGTATGGCACAAGAGGCCAAAATGCCTTCCAATTTTTATTTCAAGTTGTTTCCTGACTGTACTTGTACTGTATCAGGAATTTAGAGAGGTCTAATAAGGTGACTAAGGCTGGAAAACTCTCAAGTTTGTCATTTTTACACCCACTATGGAGCTGGAAAATTGACCTGGCTAAGTGGCAAATTTTCCACTTAGCCAGGCCAGGTCAAGTCTCGACCGTTCGGTGTTTTGTACACCGTTAGTGGCTTTTATAAGATCGGTCGGTCTAGTCTACACCACTACGTAGAATCACATCCAACGGGCATAAATCTCCCCCTCCCCCCTATAAATACCAAATTCCATTTTAACTCACACCTTCTTCCTATTTTCTTAGAATTTTCAATGTCTCAAAACACGTCTATGGCTCAATTCATAGAAGAGCAACATGCGGCCTAAAATCAAAGAGTTGAACTTCGAGCTAGTGTGCAAAATGAAATAAGAAGAGAAATAGTTGGAGAGTTTCACATCAGCGCAAATTTAGCACGTTAGAAGATGAATTCATCTGCAAGAATTATATTCTCTTTACTAATCATCCAATCGTTGATGGCTCATTACAGGCGATTCCGTTTTGGGGACGCGTTTTATTGAAATTTGAAGAAGAAACAACGAACCTCAACAATCGTGATTTGATGGTAATGAGTGCTCGGTTCTCCATAATTTCTAAGAATGTTAACAAGTATATTGGTATGATAAGGGAAGAGGCTCGAAACATGAGAAGTGGTGAAACCCTAATTTACGCTAGCAGCAGTATATTGTTGCCGCAAAATGATCTAGACCGTCCAGTTTCGCCAGCCGAATTGGCCGGCCTAGATTCAATTCCGATCGACGGACAAGGCGCAGATATGCTCACTAGCGGCCCGACTATAGCGCTTGGCCACACGGCTTTTAAAACCTAAAATTGAATCAACGACAACCATTAATTGTCGCAAATCATCTCGGACGTCCAAATTCGCTAGCCGAATTGACTGGACTAGATCTAATTTTAGGCGAACAATAAGATGTCGCCATAATCGCCAGCCGTCACTCTTCTACAAGGACTGGCCGGCCTTCCTTTGGCGTGCGTGAATGCCTGACAGGTTCCCAAAAATGGCCGGTCATGCTCCTTTTAAGACATTAAGCTCTGCGACTAACTTAGACGAGCTTTACATAACGATACTTCACGAGCATCGATTATTTTTGAGATGCTTGCTTAAAAGAGATGCTTTATACGCATTGGTTACAAATGATGTTTTATAAATATCGATTTCATAAATAAATTAATTATTTGACCTAAAAGCATTACATGCTATTTCTTTCGGCAAGTCACATGATTTTACTTATAACATATGACCGCCCGCCGCCTGGCTTGCGCGTGATTGGTCAAAATAACTAGGTCTTGCAAATAAGACCCACTTAGCAACCTGCTGCATATTTTCCAAGAAAATACTCGAGACATCAAACATGTCACAAACTGGGGGATTTTCATCAGGGTATTGGTCTGGCGGTTTATAGCGTGCGGCGTGCAACACGCTCATTATAAGAAAGTGTCAGGAAAGACGAACAGTTGGTGGAAGCAGAAGTAGTGGGTGTAAACTGACCCGTCTTCCCTCATAGTAAGACGTGGTTTTCAACATTTTTCACACGATCCCACTTCTCCATCACTCAACTACTCTCACTTCCTATGATATTAGGGTTCGTGCAACTATGACTGATGTAAATAGGTTTTCAACCTATTTCAACCAAGAAGGGTTATCAACACAAGTATCCAGAAAAACACCAAGAACTGATAGCTTACATTTTGCAAGCCAGTTCCATATTATGTGATACAAGTCATAAAACATCCACACCTTCATAATTCA
This sequence comes from Papaver bracteatum, assembly GCA_023529315.1. Classification (NCBI taxonomy): domain Eukaryota; kingdom Viridiplantae; phylum Streptophyta; class Magnoliopsida; order Ranunculales; family Papaveraceae; genus Papaver; species Papaver bracteatum. The sequence continues at coordinate 25,231 of JAJJWX010001185.1, forward strand.
ACATTTTGATCTCAACACCTTCTTTGATTCCCTCCTAAGATCAACCATTATCCTTCATTTTGTGACCGAAGCAAGACTGGAACGGCCATTTCTTGGTTTAGGACAGAATTGTACAAATTGATCTCTCGAATCTAAAGTGCTCCCATGAAGTGCATTTGTTTAGGGTTTAGATTCGTTTCTCGGCGGCACACCCAAATTTACCATTTCCAACAAAATCAGTTTTTACCCCAAAACACCTATCAAAGATTTAGGTTCTCTGCACTATTTTTTGGGGCTAGAAGTCAAAAAGAATGATTCAGGTCTCTTCATGTCCCAAACAAAGTATGTTCTTGATATTCTTGAAAAGTATGATATGTCTGGTGCTAAACCATGTTCTTCACCTATTGTTCCACACTGCAAACTACTGGCTGCTTCAGGTACTCTTCTTGCTGATCCTACTTCTTATAGATCTCTTGTTAGTGCTCTCCAATATCTTACCTGGACAAGAACTGAAATAAGCTTTGATGTAAATCAAGTCTTTCAACACATGCAAAATCCTACAACTGATCATCTTACTGCTGCTAAGAGGATACTGAGACCATTGAATATGACATTTTGTTCAGCAAGGGTTTAAGTGCGGTTCATGGTTTTAGTGATGCTGACTAGGCTGGTGACCCTGATTCTAGAAGGAGTACATGAGGTTATTGCATCTTTTTTGGCTTAAGCCCTATTTCCTGGTCCAGTAAGAGATAACATTTAGTTGCCAGATCTTCCACTGAAGCAGAGTTTAGGAGACTTTCCAATTCTGCAGCTGAAGTTTTCTGGGTTTACAAACTTCTCAGGGACTTACATATTTTTCTACCGATTGCTCCATCTCTGCTATGTGATAATATAAGTACAATCTCTTATTCTTAAAATCCCGTCTTTCACTCAAGGATGAAGCATTTGGCAGTAGACTACAATTTTGTCAGAGAATTAGTTCAGTCCAAGGAACTCTCCATCTCTTACATATCTACTACTATTGATCAAGCTGCTGATATCTTCACAAAGGGTTTGTTAGGACCTAGATTTTCTATTTTAAGGGACAAGCTGAAAGTTATGCCTAAGACAGCTCTACTCAGCTTGAGGGGGGCTAATAACAGAACAACTGTTTCTGTTTAAATCAGTTTATGATATGTCACTCTCTCATTGGTTTAGGTGTACTCTATGAGTTGTAACTCTCCCATTGGTCCTGTGTAGGTTAGTAGGATTGACATCATGTCTATGTATGTTAGATTTCATTACACATGTATTTATTTCTGAATTTGTGTGTTTCATGTGTAAGAGAGAGAGAGAGATAAGATAAACTCTTTGGTTTTAGTTTTCAGTTTAACAGCTTACGTAATTTCAATATTTTCTATAATGAAGATTCATCTTGAGCAGATTGATTGTGTAACTACATTCTAATGTTCTCACATGTATTTTGTTTTATGGTTGGGATTATGCTAATTTTTGGAAACCACTATTTTAGGATTAACTGGTATCTGGAGCTGGAGAAATAGCCATTGCAAGAATGTGGTCTTTCTATGGAAGTTGCCTAATAATTTCTACCCTATGCGCAAGGATGACACAAAGCTTCTAGTGAGATCATCAAATCTACTTATGTGTTGTGGTATTCTAGCGTGGACACATTCAAGTCAATTCATGTAAATAGAGTACTGCTCTTCAACTGGAAGCATTCACTAGCCATTTAACAACTGATGAAAATTTTATTAATCCATCAAACTTTATTTTGCGTTTGGGTCCTAGATTTTGTTACGCTTTAGTGTTTGAGTCGTAAGTTTGTCCAAATTAGTGTTTGGGTTGTTGACTCGTTAGTCAACCACGCTTTATGGTCAAACAGTTAGAATAGTTAACGTCAGTTTCAGTCTTCAATTCTTCATATTTCCCAATTTTCAATTCAATTTGGTCAGAGTTACATACAGTCAACTACTACCATTAACGATGATTACGAAACCTGTCAGATTAAAGACCTGAGAAATATAGCGAATAACAATTGTTAGTTGTTAAAGACCTGCCTATTTGTTAGGATTTGATCGATGATATCCATGGCCATTCAAAATCCTTTTGGTGCAGGTAGCATATCATATGTACTCTTATCTCACACAAGTTTCATGTCATCTCTTAATTCCACCCAAAGTTGTTGTTTGATTTGTGCTCAAGCTTTTCGATGTCTTACAGGTCTTTAATCGGACTGGTTTCATCTCAGAATACGGTAGTGATATACCATGATTCTGCTGGTGGGATCATCAAAGGAGTCATGGTCCAATAAGTTTTCCGTTTTAATTTGTTTTGAAGGCAATTCATAAACTACTCAATGTTGTATTTGATTAATTTACTTAGCAGACATCTTTGCGTTTTGGTTTACGAATGGAATTTATTAGTATGCTGATGTACCTTGATTTTATGATCACGAGGAAAGAATAGACTTGCTTGCGAAGTGTTTGAAGAAATGATCAATAGAGGCTTAACGGTAGATGGTAACAATAACTAACAATTTAAAGGAAACCGCTAGTTGACCTTGTTGACTAACGGGTTAACGACCCAAACACTAAATTGGACAAACTTACGACCCAAACGCTAAAGCATACCAAAATCTAGGACCCAAACGCAAAATAACTCAAAATAAATAATATCTGAAATATAAAGTACAAATTCTTAGTAGTTTTCTAATTCAGGGAATCCCAATATGAGGTTGTACATGATTCATGGATGCTAAATGATTTGGTAAAATCAACATCTCTTAAAAAAGAAATCCACCGAATTGTATCAACATTGAGACGCGTTTTTTCCTCTCTCTCCCACTTGGGCAGCAATGCTCACAACAAACCAGCTTCTTTAAGAGCAGCACTGAGATCTTCTTCGCTTAGATGATCAGGTATCTGCATAATTAATACTCCCTCCGTCCTAGTTTATTTGCCAAAATTAGGAATTTTTTTGTCCTAAATTACTTGCCAAGTTTCATATTTTTCCACTTTTTATCCTAATTTACCCCTCTATTGGAATCAGGTCATATTATTGAGAATTGTGTAATTCTATTTCATATACACAATTTTAAATTCTCATCTCTCTCTATATCTTTTATTTTTATTTTTTTTGAGTTCTTCAAGTAAAGACTAGAAAACTAGACATGTAAAAACTATGTATCTTAAATGCTAGCGTGGGTAATTTTGGAAAAAAATCTACTCTCTATATTTCTTAATCTGTGTGCAAAAACCAATTTTAACAAGTAAACTAGGACGGAGGGAGTATAGACCAAGAAAAAGTTACATTCATGTTAAGAGCTCTTCCTCTCCGCAAAATGAAACTCTACAATAACTTTTGGGATTGAGTGCACAAATTACCAGTGATACATATACGCGGGAATGCTTTTCAATCTTCTCCATCAACATCATGGAGTCAGTGCCTGTGGCTGGGTCAGTGCATAGTAAGTTCAGTACTGCCCCTGCACACAAAGGTTATGCAAACAAATATCAGAACGACATGTAATAGACAAACCCAATAATCTCATTCATATAATTACAAGCCACTTGGGGGTAGTCTGTGAATTCAAAATTGGATTTAGACTGTCGAAGACACAACTCACCCTTGCGGCCAAAGCGGCCAGCCCTTCCACATCTATGCAGGTACACTTCATAGTGTGGCTCAGATGGATTGTGTTTCAAACGATCGTACTGCGTAGGCAAGTCATAGTTGATGACCAAATTAACCTATTTAGAGGAAATTGGATTATATCCATCTTACTAATATAAATAAAATAGGTAATTGTTTGGTGAAGTCTTTTCACATGACAACAATACCCCCATTAAATAAGCCTTTAATCAATGTTTGTATATTCACAGGAATGCCATTATTTTAAAAATAGATCAAAAAAATTAAAACTTGGATATCTTTAAAAATATATATCGGATTGTTGTAAAATTAATATATTTGAAAAGCTCTTTGAATTATCTACATAACGAGTACAAACAAGAATATTAAAAAAAAAAAGATTTTTTTTCTTCATTATTATCAAATTTGGTGTTGTTAAAAGAATCTAATTCAAGCATATGCATCGCACATGGGGTATTACTAGTATATATAAAGTGTATTATAACAAACACTGAGGCAAGGAAATATGTATCTAAGAATCTAACACAATCTATAAAAGTAAAGGCTCTTCCACTATATACCCCTGGAAACACTAGTGATACCCCATGGTAGTTAGAAAAATAGTTAAAAGTCGGTTAGCATAAATTTTTAAAAAATACACGAAAATTTTGATACATCTACCCCCTCCTACATAATCGCACGAATAGTTATATAACCGCAAATGGAGAAAAGAACTCCTTTAATATCGTGAACATTTAACTAAAACGTAATTAAAAAAAAAAATCTTCAATTTCTTTAAGGAATCGATCAGGTAAAATTATGGCTAATTGCTCAGATATATATGTTGATTGGTTTCTTGCGATTTGTGATTGATCAGGTAGAATCAACTTGTCTAAGAATCTTTTAAAAGCAAGCACAATATGAACAACACTTACAGAACTTGTTGGTTAATCAATTCCATTTATCTATTTATTTCCTTTAAAATGATTTTACAATGAAAATGGGCAGTAATTCTTGCTAAACCTTCACATTATGTCTTCCCATTCAGGTGCTGGATCACTTACTACATTAAAGACATAACATAACACAGAGACGCATTGGAGAAAGAAGAAAATTGTTTACAGTGGAAGAATGTGTCCGTTGTTCAACACCATACCCATTATCTAATAGTAATACACAGAACTCTTTGGACATTTCACCTTCATATACATCACCGTTGCAATACATTTACTTTGTTTTTACTATCTAACTTGTGTGTGATTTGGGAGATTCTGGCTTTCCTTTAGTATTCTTTTTTTTTCGGTGGATTTTTTTTTTGAGCAGAATCAGACAGAGATAAAGATCGAAAGACTTGAATTAGGAAATGAGAAATTATTGTTTGAAACATCCTTTGAATTTTGTTTGGTTTTTGAAAGGAAGAAGAAAAATCTTAATGAAAAACTAGGGTGTTTTCTTGTGTTGTTTTTCTTGGGGTGAAGGTTAGAAAAAGTTAGGCTTTTTCATTTAGAGGTTTTACTTTTCAGATCAATGGAGAAAGAAAAGAAGAATAAATCTCGATAGTTTATTTTAAGATCTGTAAAGAAGATGAAGATAATACTTTCCGGTGTATAACGGTACATCAGGGGTATATGAATTTAGACAGTTTGATGGGTAGGAAGATAAGTTGCGGGGATATACAGGAAGAGCCAAAGTAAAAAGCACCTGTGATTGATCGAATCCTCGTGCAAGTATATCAGTTGCTATGAGAACTTTAGTAAATCCATCTTTGAACTCCTTGACTATCTCGTCCCTTTTATCTGTATCAAAATCACCATGAATGTTTGTACATTTCCAACCGCCTTCACTATCCAATGCCTCATGCAGCGTTTTTGCACTCTTCTTAGTGCGGACAAAGATGATGATTTGCCCTAACCTATCACCCAATTCAAGCATTTTGTCGATGACCTGCCTCTTTTCTGCTTCATCTGGACAGTTAACTTTAAACTGTTTGACTGACTCCAATGACAACTCTTCTTTCTTCACAAATATTTGATTCCCGTCTTTAATCATCCTTGAAACAAAATTCTTGACAGTATCATTGAATGTGGCAGAAAATAAAAGCACTTGGCAATGAGCGCTGCTTTTTCTAAGAGTATTCATAATCCTCTCAGAATCCTCTTTGAAACCATCCTGCATGTGAATGCATTTCCAGTTAGCATATAGAAAGGCCATACATTCTTTCATCTTCTCCCATAATGAAGGTCGGTTTCACCACAAATAACTGGATCCTTTTATGAGTCAGGACCATAAATCTACCATACAGCCTCCAAGAGAACCAGGTTGTAATTCACCAACAAGCGAACAATGTTGGAACTTGCAGTAAATTACAGAAGACATGGACACAAATAAAACAAGACAACAAGAATTTGGTCATTACCTCTGCTAACATGTGATCAGCTTCATCAAAAACAAGCATCTTGATATCCCTAGCATTGAATCTGTTTTGTGACATCCATTTCTTAATAGTTCCAGGAGTTCCAACGACTATTTGTGTTAGAAAAAAACGTTTTTAAAAATATTTAATTAAAAATGCATGAACCATGTTTTGTTCCCAAGACCTTATGCTCCCTAGATGTTTTTTCATGTGAATGAATAAAACATTAGTCCCATATAGACTAAAACATTTAGAGTTTTAGACTTAAATAGCATTGGTTTAGCCTTAAGGGTATGGCCCTTTGGGTCTTTAGACCTTTGTGTATGGGGAAAGCCCTAGACTATGGCAAGGTTGCCTAAACCTTATTGCATTTCTTATTGCCTTTCCCGTTCGCGCGGTGCTTCGCACAGAAGCACGCACGCTCGCTCGGCTCGGGCTGTGGGTGTGGGTGTATCCGAAAAGAATTTTATTCTTTGCCTTCTCGGTTTTGGATATCCGACAGCCTCGAGAAGCATCTTCTTTCACGCGTGTCATACGGTTTTCTTGACACCTGTACACACTGTTTTCCTCGAGAAGAATCTCGCAAATTTTGAATGCGTGTGCACTGTTCTTTTAACGCGATTTTTACCTTACTTTTGCAAAGTTCGAGATGCGTGAATCACGGACAGTCTGTCGTGCTTTGGATTCTCTTCCAACGTTCGAACATTTTCTTGCTATAAATACGAGTTGTAAACTTCATTTGAAAACCATACCTTTCAGAACTCTTCTCTTCTGAAATTCTTCTTCTTTTCTTATGCTTTCAGAAACAATTTCTTTTTAAGTTTACAGAAACATAAAATCGAGTTCTTATCTTAAACAAGTTGTAGTTTACAGAAACATAATTTTGTATTACTACTTCTTTGTTTACAGAAATTAGTTTACAGTAACATCATAGTTTACAGAAACATAAATTAGCTTTTATATTTATCTGAAACTGGTTGTAGTTTCGATTTGTGTTTTTGTTTTTCATTTTTGCTGCCAAGTTCTAAGGGTTCTCTCTGTGTATGCTACACATAGAGGAGAACTAACAGTAGTTGTATCTTGGAGGTAATTTGTTAATTGCTATAGCATCTCAGAGGAGTAGCAGGCAATATTACCTTTAGCTCAGCGTATCTCATACGTGCCTCTACTAAGTTTATTGAGTTATTTGTTACTACTATCAGTGTAATCTAAGTATTATTTCCCATTTGAATTCGATTATTGTAATTAATTCCAACAATCTAAAGGTAATATCGTGCCTTATTGTAATATTGTAATACTGTAATATTCGTTGTTGTAAGAACATGGGAAAGAATACTGTAGAGAAACCACCAAAGTTCAGTGGTAAGGACTTTAAGAGATGGCAGTCTAAAATGCTATTCTTCCTAAACGACCAAAGGTTAGATGGATATGCTTTAGAAAAACCCTCGAGAAAAACTTCATTTGTGGTAATGAAGATAAATTGGACAGGTGGAATAGGAAGAATTATTTGTGCAAGAATCATATTCTTAACTGTCTTGATGACTCCTTGTATGACTTCTATAATGCAAAAGAAGATTTTAATGCTTTTGATTTATGGGAAGCTCTAGAAGAAAAATATCATCTTTGAAGCTGCTTTGGAAGTAAGAAGTTCTTGATGGCTAAGTTCTTAGAATACAACATGACTGACGAAAAGCTTGTGGTAGAACAGTTCGTCGAACTTCAACTCCTCATCAGCGAGATTCTTCTGAAGGCATGACTTTTGATGAAGCTCTACAAGTATCGGCCGTGATTGAAAAGCTTCCACCCTCATGGAGCGAATACAAGAGGAGGCTGCGACACAAGACTCGTGAAATCACCATGGTGGAGCTTGGAAAAAGATCCAGGTTGAGGAGCTTATGTGCAGCAAGGACAAGAGCATGATGCTGAGCAAAAACATGTCCAACAAAGCTCATGTTTTGGACGATAAAGCTGCTTCAAAGAAAACTCCTGGAGAATCCAGCAAAATGGGTAATAGACGTAACAGACGTCGAAAACCCAGAGGTAACAATTTTAAGCCTAGGGGTGGTGTCACTAAGCACACCATCAAAGGCGACTGTTTTAATTGTGGTAAACCTGGACATATGGCTAAAGACTGTAAGGCCCCTAAAAGGATCAAATATGATCCAAAACAGAAAAATAAGGCAAACATAGTAGAGGACTCGGATATTTCACTGGCATGGTGTCTGAAGTCGACCTTGTCTCTAGTATGACTAATGTGAGAGACTGGTGGCTTGATTCTGGAGCCACCAAGCATGTCTGTAAATTCAGAAATGCTTTCTCCTCCTATGCCATAGTAGGAGATGATGAGAAACTATTCATGGGAAACTCTTCCACCGCGAAAGTGGTGGGGAAAGGCAAGGTCGAACTGAAGCTAACTTCAGGAAAAACTCTCGCATTGAATGACGTATTTTACGTCCCAGACATATGCAAAAACCTTATCTCAGAAACCATCTTACTAGGAAAAGGTTTTAAGATTATTGCTGAATCTAATACTGTTGTTATTTCTAAGCATGGTGAATTCGTAGGAAAAGGTTATGTTACCGATAACATGATTAAGCTTAGTGTATCTGATTTGAAATTGAATGTTAATGCATCTTCTTCTGCTTATGTTTATGACTTTTCACATGTTTGGCATGATAGACTTGGACATGTTAATCTCAAATCTCTAGAAAGACTTGCTAATTTAGGTTGCATACCAAAAATAAACTTTGATAAAAATCAAAGATGTGAAATCTGTGTTGAATCTAAATATACAAGAAAACCGTTTAATAAAAGGATTGAACGTAAAACAGTTCCTTTGGAACTAATACACTCGGATTTAGGAGATTTAAAATCAACACCAACAAGAGGTGGTAGAAAATGGTACATCACTTTTATAAATGATTACTCACGATACTGTCAGGTTCATCTTCTTAGAAGTAAAGATGAGGCCTTAGAGGCTTTCAAGTTTTATAAACTTGAAGTAGAAAACCAAAAAGGATTTAAAATTAAAACTCTTAGGTCAGACCATGGCGGTGAGTATGTGATACCCATAGGTGAGTTTTGTAAACATAATGGAATCATTCATGAAACAACTGCACCATATTCACAGAATCGAATGGTGTAGCTGAAAGAAAAAATAGAACACTCATAGATATGGTAAATGCTATGTTGACAAGTTCAGGGTTATCTTCGAACTTGTGGGGGGAAGCTATCCTCTCTGCTTGCTATATTTTGAACCGAGTTCCATTTAAAAAATCTGATAAAACTCCTTATGAATTGTGGAATGGTAAACAACCTTCCTATGCATACTTTAAAGTGTGGGGGTGTTTGGCCAAGGTGGCCATTCCTCTTCCCAAGAAAACTAAAATAGGACCTAAAACATTCGATTGTGTTTTCTTAGGGTATCCTGAGCATACAATTGCATACATATTCATGGTCATCAGTTCTGACCATAATAACATTGGTCAGAACACCATATTGGAATCTAGAGATGCTGTGTTTTATGAACACATATTTCCTTTAAGTTCTGGACCTCGGAAAAGGGTCCATGATGACCTCCCGGATGTTCCATCGACTAGTCAAACTCCAACTTTGGAGTATGAGACTGAACCAAGAAGAAGTAAGAGGGTTAGAACTGAAACAAGTTTTGGCCCAGATTTTTTGACTCTTACGGTAGATTCTGAACCCCAAACCTACAAGGAAGCTATGACTTCTCCAGAAGCAACTTTCTGGGAAGAAGCTTCATTAAATGAATGGGAGTCCATTCAGCAAAACGAAACTTGGGATCTTGTAGACTTGCCTCCTGGAAGTAAATCCATAGGTTACAAATGGGTGTTCAAAAGGAAACTTAGAACAGATGGAACTATAGATAAATATAAAGCTAGGTTGGTAGCTAAAGGCTATAGACAACAGGAAGGATTAGATTTCTTCGATACTTATTCACCAGTCTCTAGAATCACCTCGATTAGGATGTTGATTGCTATAGCTTCAATTTATGATTTGCATATACATCAGATGGATGTTAAAACTGCATTTTTATATGGTGATTTGAATGAAGAAATTTATATGGACCAACCTGAAGGCTTTATTGTAAAAGGTTGTGAAAACAAAGTTTGCAAGTTGAACAAATCTACGTACGGTTTTAAACAAGCACCTAAACGGTGGCATGAAAAATTTGATCATGTTATGATAACTAATGGCTTCAAGGTTAATGAATATGATAAATGTGTTTACATTAAATCTGTGAATGATTCACATGTTATTGTATGCCTATATGTTGATGATATGCTCATATTAGGAAGTAACCTTGATATTATTAATACCATTAAAAGCATGCTTAGAGATAATTTTGACATGAAAGACTTAGGCCCTACTGATGTAATCTTAGGGATGAAAATCAGAAAGATGTCTGATGGATATAGTCTTAGTCAATCTCATTATCTTTGAAACCGTACTAAAGAGATTTAATTATGAAAATGCTAAACCTGCATCTACTCCTTTTGATCCCACTTGTAAATTGAAAAAGAACAAGGGTAAGGGTATTGATCAACTTGAGTATTCTCGCATTATTGGTTGTCTTATGTATTTGATGAACTGTACAAGACACGATATTGCTTACTCTGTGAGTAGATTAAGTAGGAATACTTGCAACCATGGCGGGATCACTGGAATGCTCTCTTGAGTTTTACGTTACACGAGAGGGACCTCAAACTATTGCTTAAGTTTTGGGAAGTATCCTGCTGTACTTTGGAAGGGTATTGTGATGCCAACTGGATATCAGACTCAGAAGAGTGCAAGTCTACTAGTGGGTACATCTTCTTACTTGGAGGTGCGTGTGTCTCATGGAAGTCTACCAAACAGACATGTATAGCTAAATCCACTATGGAGTCTGAATTTATAGCCTTGGAAAAAGCTGGAGAGGAAGCTGAATGGATACGATGTTTCCTGGGAGGAATTCCACTCTGGCCCAAGCCCGTGTCTTCAATCGCAATACACTGTGACAGTAAAGCTGCTCTTGGTTACGCAAAGAACAATGTATACAACGGGAAGTCTATACATATACGAAGAAGACACAAGATGGTGAAACAACTACTCTCTACTGGTATTATCTCGATAGACTTTGTAAAATCCAAAGATAATCTTGCAGATCCTTTGATGAAAGGCTTAACCAGAGAGGAAGTTAAATTTACATCGAGGGGGATGGGACTTAAGCTCATTGAATAAATCACCATGAAGGATACTCAACCTTGTGATTGGATTTCCAAGATCAAGGTTCAATGAGACAACTAATTTATGGTGATATTGGGAAAGCACTATCTTTGTCCTCCCTATGGTGTAATCGTGCGATAGTCTTCCTGCAGAAATATAGGATGATCTTTTGCGATCTTAATGGGTACCATGGCTTTGATTAAAGCGGGGTGTGGCAGGACACTCTTTATGGACTCACCTTTGTGGATGTTGGAAGTGGGGCCGCTTCCTATGAGAATTTGAGCTGATTCTCTAGAGACATTCATTAAGTCCGGGATTTTAGCCCACGGCCAAAATGGGCACAACCGCAAGAGCTTGGCAGCTATTTTCATCGGTTGAGGCATCAAGTGTGGATGTTATTTCTGAATTGCATTCATTGTTGGCGGTTCAAGACATTGCGTTCACCGTATCAACAAGCGATTGGGTAACCTCTCACTAAGTTAAGGTTCAATCTTTGGGACACCTTAGCCTATATTTTTGCCATATGTTTTCTCGTGTTTTATCGACATGTTTTATTATTCATGTGGGGGATTGTTAGAAAAAAACGTTTTTAAAAATATTTAATTAAAAATGCATGAACCATGTTTTGATCCCAAGACCTTATGCTCCCTAGATGTTTTTTCATGTGAATGAATAAAACATTAGTCCCATATAGACTAAAACATTTAGAGTTTTAGACTTAAATAGCATTGGTTTAGCCTTAAGGGTATGGCCCTTTGGGTCTTTAGACCTTTGTGTATGGGGAAAGCCCTAGACTATGGCAAGGTTGCCTAAACCTTATTGCATTTCCCGTTCGCGCGGTGCTTCGCACAGAAGCACGCACGCTCGCTCGGCTCGGGCTCGGGCTCGGGCGTGGGCGTGGGAGTGGGAGTGGGAGTGGGAGTGGGAGTGGGAGTGGGAGTGGGTGTGGGTGTGGGTGTGTGTGTGGGTGTATCCGACCCATCCTTTCTTTTTACTGAAATTTACCACACGCTTCTCCCACACATGTAAAGAATTTTATTCTTTGCCTTCTCGGTTTTGGATATCCGACAGCCTCGAGAAGCATCTTCTTTCACGCGTGTCACACGGTTTTCTTGACACCTGTACACACTGTTTTCCTCGAGAAGAATCTCGCAAATTTTGAATGTGTGTGCCTTTGTTCTTTTAACGCGATTTTTACCTTACTTTTGCAACGTTCGAGATGCGTGAATCACGGACAGTCTGTCGTGCTTTGGATTCTCTTCCAACGTTCGAACATTTTCTTGCTATAAATACGAGTTGTAAACTTCATTTGAAAACCATACCTTTCAGAACTCTTCTCTTCTGAAATTCTTCTTCTTTTCTTATGCTTTCAGAAACAATTTCTTTTTAAGTTTACAGAAACATAAAATCGAGTTCTTATCTTAAACAAGTTGTAGTTTACAGAAACATAATTTTGTATTACTACTTCTTTGTTTACAGAAATTAGTTTACAGAAACTTTGTTTAACAGAAATTAGTTTACAGTAACATCATAGTTTACAGAAACATAAATTAGCTTTTATATTTATCTGAAACTGGTTGTAGTTTCGATTTGTGTTTTTGTTTTTCATTTCTGCTGCCAAGTTCTAAGGGTTCTCTCTGTGTATGCTACACATAGAGGAGAACTAACAGTAGTTGTATCTTGGAGGTAATTTGTTAATTGCTATAGCATCTCAGAGGAGTAGCAGGCAATATTACCTTTAGCTCAGCGTATCTCATACGTGCCTCTACTAAGTTTATTGAGTTATTTGTTACTACTATCAGTGTAATCTAAGTATTATTTCCCATTTGAATTCGATTATTGTAATTAATTCCAACAATCTAAAGGTAATATCGTGCCTTATTGTAATATTGTAATACTGTAATATTCGTTGTTGTAAGAACATGGGAAAGAATCGAGAGAGAAACCACCAAAGTTCAGTGGTAAGGACTTTAAGAGATGGCAGTCTAAAATGCTATTCTTCCTAAACGACCAAAGGTTAGATGGATATGCTTTAGAAAAACCTCGAGAAAACTTCATCATTTGTGGTAATGAAGATAAATTGGACAGGTGGAATAGGAAGAATTATTTGTGCAAGAATCATATTCTTAACTGTCTTGATGACTCCTTGTATGACTTCTATAATGCAAAAGAAGATTTTAATGCTTTTGATTTATGGGAAGCTCTAGAAGAAAAATATCATGCTGAAGCTGCTGGAAGTAAGAAGTTCTTGATGGCTAAGTTCTTAGAATACAACATGACTGACGAAAAGCCTGTGGTAGAACAGTTCGTCGAACTTCAACTCCTCATCAGCGAGATTCTTGCTGAAGGCATGACTTTTGATGAAGCTCTACAAGTATCGGCCGTGATTGAAAAGCTTCCACCCTCATGGAGCGAATACAAGAGGAGGCTGCGACACAAGACTCGTGAAATCACCATGGTGGAGCTTGGAAAAAAGATCCAGGTTGAGGAGCTTATGTGCAGCAAGGACAAGAGCATGATGCTGAGCAAAAACATGTCCAACAAAGCTCATGTTTTGGACGATAAAGCGCTTCAAAGAAAACTCCTGGAGAATCCAGCAAAATGGGTAATAGACGTAACAGACGTCGAAAACCCAGAGGTAACAATTTTAAGCCTAGGGGTGGTGTCACTAAGCACACCATCAAAGGCGACTTTTTTAATTGTGGTAAACCTGGACATATGGCTAAAGACTGTAAGGCCCCTAAAAGGATCAAATATGATCCAAAACAGAAAAATAAGGCAAACATAGTAGAGGACTCGGATATTTCACCGGCATGGTGTCCGAAGTCGACCTTGTCTCTAGTATGACTAATGTGAGAGACTGGTGGCTTGATTGGAGCCACCAAGCATGTCTCGTAAATTGAATGCTTTCTCCTACTATGGCATAGGAGGAGATGATGAGAAACTATTCATGGGAAACTCTTCCACCGCGAAAGTGGTGGGGAAAGGCAAGGTCGAACTGAAGCTAACTTCAGGAAAAACTCTCGCATTGAATGACGTATTTTACGTCCCAGACATATGCAAAAACCTTATCTCAGAAACCATCTTACTAGGAAAAGGTTTTAAGATTATTGATGAATCTAATACTGTTGTTATTTCTAAGCATGGTGAATTCGTAGGAAAAGGTTATGTTACCGATAACATGATTAAGCTTAGTGTATCTGATTTGAAATTGAATGTTAATGCATCTTCTTCTGCTTATGTTTATGACTTTTCACATGTTTGGCATGATAGACTTGGACATGTTAATCTCAAATCTCTAGAAAGACTTGCTAATTTAGGTTGCATACCAAAAATAAACTTTGATAAAAATCAAAGATGTGAAATCTGTGTTGAATCTAAATATACAAGAAAACCGTTTAATAAAAGGATTGAACGTAAAACAGTTCCTTTGGAACTAATACACTCGGATTTAGGAGATTTAAAATCAACACCAACAAGAGGTGGTAGAAAATGGTACATCACTTTTATAAATGATTACTCACGATACTGTCAGGTTCATCTTCTTAGAAGTAAAGATGAGGCCTTAGAGGCTTTCAAGTTTTATAAACTTGAAGTAGAAAACCAAAAAGGATTTAAAATTAAAACTCTTAGGTCAGACCATGGCGGTGAGTATGTGATACCCATAGGTGAGTTTTGTAAACATAATGGAATCATTCATGAAACAACTGCACCATATTCACCAGAATCGAATGGTGTAGCTGAAAGAAAAAAATAGAACACTCATAGATATGGTAAATGCTATGTTGACAAGTTCAGGTTTATCTTCGAACTTGTGGGGGGAAGCTATCCTCTCTGCTTGCTATATTTTGAACCGAGTTCCATTTAAAAAATCTGATAAAACTCCTTATGAATTGTGGAATGGTAAACAACCTTCCTATGCATACTTTAAAGTGTGGGGGTGTTTGGCCAAGGTGGCCATTCCTCTTCCCAAGAAAACTAAAATAGGACCTAAAACAGTCGATTGTGTTTTCTTAGGGTATCCTGAGCATACAATTGCATACAGGTTCATGGTCATAAGTTCTGACCATAATAACATTGGTCAGAACACCATATTGGAATCTAGAGATGATGTGTTTTATGAACACATATTTCCTTTAAGGTCTGGACCTCGGAAAAGGGTCCATGATGACCTCCCGGATGTTCCATCGACTAGTCAAACTCCAACTTTGGAGTATGAGACTGAACCAAGAAGAAGTTAGAGGGTTAGAACTGAAGCAAGTTTTGGCCCAGATTTTTTGACTCTTACGGTAGATTCTGAACCCCAAACCTACAAGGAAGCTATGACTTCTCCAGAAGCAACTTTCTGGGAAGAAGCTTCATTAAATGAATGGGAGTCCATTCAGCAAAACGAAACTTGGGAGCTTGTAGACTTGCCTCCTGGAAGTAAATCCATAGGTTGCAAATGGGTGTTCAAAAGGAAACTTAGAACAGATGGAACTATAGATAAATATAAAGCTAGGTTGGTAGCTAAAGGCTATAGACAACAGGAAGGATTAGATTTCTTCGATACTTATTCACCAGTCTCTAGAATCACCTCGATTAGGATGTTGATTGCTATAGCTTCAATTTATGATTTGCATATACATCAGATGGATGTTAAAACTGCATTTTTATATGGTGATTTGAATGAAGAAATTTATATGGACCAACTTTGAAGGCTTTATTGTAAAAGGTTGTGAAAACAAAGTTTGCAAGTTGAACAAATCTCTGTACGGTTTAAAACAAGCACCTAAATAGTGGCATGAAAAATTTGATCATGTTATGATAACTAATGGCTTCAAGGTTAATGAATCTGATAAATGTGTTTACATTAAATCTGTGAATGATTCACATGTTATTGTATGCCTATATGTTGATGATATGCTCATATTAAAAAGAACCTTGATATTATTAATACCATTAAAAGCATGCTTAGAGATAATTTTGGCATGAAAGACTTAGGCCCTACTGATGTAATCTTAGGGATGAAAATCAGAAAGATGTCTGATGGATATAGTCTTAGTCAATCTCATTATGCTGAAACCGTACTAAATAGATTTAATTATGAAAATGCTAAACCTGCATCTACTCCTTTTGATCCCACTTGTAAATTGAAAAAGAACAAGGGTAAGGGTATTGATCAACTTGAGTATTCTCGTATTATTGGTTGTCTTATGTATTTGATGAACTGTACAAGACCTGATATTGCTTACTCTGTGAGTAGATTAAGCAGGTATACTTGCAACCGGGGCGGGATCACTGGAATGCTCTCTTCGAGTTTTACGTTACACGAGAGGGACCTCAAACTATTGCTTAAGTTTTGGGAAGTATCCTGCTGTACTGGAAGGGTATTGTGATGCCAACTGGATATCAGACTCATAAGAGTGCAAGTCTACTAGTGGGTACATCTTCTTACTTGGAGGTGCGTGTGTCTCATGGAAGTCTACCAAACAGACATGTATAGCTAAATCCACTATGGAGTCTGAATTTATATCCTTGGAAAAAGCTGGAGAGGAAGCTGAATGGATACGATGTTTCGGGAGGAATTCCACTCTGGCCCAAGCCTGTGTATTCAATCGCAATCCACTGTGACAGTAAAGCTGCTCTTGGTTGCGCAAAGAACAATGTATACAACGGGAAGTCTATACATATACGAAGAAGACACAAGACGGTGAAACAACTACTCTCTACTGGTATTATCTCGATAGACTTTGTAAAATCCAAAGATAATCTTGCAGATCCTTTGACGAAAGGCTTAACCAGAGAGGAAGTTAAATTTACATCGAGGGGGATGGGACTTAAGCTCATTGAATAAATCACCATGAAGGATACTCAACCTTGTGATTGGATTTCCAAGATCAAGGTTCAATGAGACAACTAATTTATGGTGATATTGGGAAAGCACTATCTTTGTCCCTCCCTATGGTGTAACTGTGCGATAGTGCTGCCTGCAGAAATATAGGATGATCTTTTGCGATCTTAATGGGTACCATGGCTTTGATTAAAGCGGGGTGTGGAAGGACACTCTTTATGGACTCACCTTTGTGTATGTTGGAAGTGGGGCCGCTTCCTATGAGAATTTGAGCTGATTCTCTAGAGACATTCATTAAGTCCGGGATTTTAGCCCACGGCCAAAATGGGCACAACCGTAAGAGCTTGGCAGCTATTTTCATCGGTTGAGGCATCAAGTGTGGATGTTATTTCTGAATTGCATTCATTGTTGGCGGTTCAAGACATTGCGTTCACCGTATCAACAAGCAGTTCAGGTAACCTCTCACTAAGTTAAGGTTCAATCTTTGGGACACCTTAGCCTATATTGTTGCCTTATGTTTTCTCGTGTTTTATCGACATGTTTTATTATTCATGTGGGGGATTGTTAGAAAAAAACGTTTTTAAAAATATTTAATTAAAAATGCATGAACCATGTTTTGATCCGAAGACCTTATGCTCCCTAGATGTTTGTTCATGTGAATGAATAAAACATTAGTCCCATATAGACTAAAACATTTAGAGTTTTAGACTTAAATAGCATTGGTTTAGCCTTAAGGGTATGTCCCTTTGGGTCTTTAGACCTTTGTGTATGGGGAAATCCCTAGACTATGGCAAGGTTGCCTAAACCTTATTGCATTTCTTATTGCCTTTCCCGTTCGCGCGGTGCTTCGCACAGAAGCACGCGCGCTCGCTCAGCTCGGGCTCGGGCGAGGGCGTGGGAGTGGGCGTGGGAGTGGGTGTGGGTGTGGGTGTGGGTGTATCCGACCCATCCTTTCTTTTTACTGAAATTTACCACACGCTTCTCCCACACATGTAAAGAATTTTATTCTTTGCCTTCTCGGTTTTGGATATCCGACAGCCTCGAGAAGCATCTTCTTTCACGCGTGTCACACGGTTTTCTTGACACCTGTACACACTGTTTTCCTCGAGAAGAATCTCGCAAATTTTGAATGCGTGTGCACTGTTCTTTTAACGCGATTTTTACCTTACTTTTGCAACGTTCGAGATGTGTGAATCACGGACAGTCTGTCGTGCTTTTGATTCTCTTCCAACGTTCGAACATTTTCTTGCTATAAATACGAGTTGTAAACTTCATTTGAAAACCATACCTTTCAGAACTCTTCTCTTCTGAAATTCTTCTTCTTTTCTTATGCTTTCAGAAACAATTTCTTTTTAAGTTTACAGAAACATAAAATCGAGTTCTTATCTTAAACAAGTTGTAGTTTACAGAAACATAATTTTGTATTACTACTTCTTTGTTTACAGAAACTTTGTTTAACAGAAATTAGTTTACAATAACATCATAGTTTACAGAAACATAAATTAGCTTTTATATTTATCTGAAACTGGTTGTAGTTTCGATTTGTGTTTTTGTTTTTCATTTCTGTTGCCAAGTTCTAAGGGTTTTCTCTGTGTATGCTACACATAGAGGAGAACTAACAGTAGTTGTATCCTGGAGGTAATTTGTTAATTGCTATAGCATCTCAGAGGAGTAGCAGGCAATATTACCTTTAGCTCAGCGTATCTCATACGTGCCTCTACTAAGTTTATTGAGTTATTTGTTACTACTATCAGTGTAATCTAAGTATTATTTCCCATTTGCATTCGATTATTGTAATTAATTCCAACAATTTGATCACAAATTGGTGCTCTATCAGACCTCAAACCAGTTTTCCCCGTAGGTACGGCAGAAATTGAAGTAGTTTTAGTGTGTTTACCCATTCTTGTCAAAACCTCTAAATTTTGAATCGCTAATTCTCTCGTAGGACAAATACATATTGCCTGAGGTGCCTTCAAATTGATGTCAATTCTACTTAACATTCCAAGTACAAAGCAAGCAGTCTTGCCAGACCCATTGTGAGCTTGAGCAACTAAATCCTTATATGGTGGAATTAGGATCATGGGTAAAGTAACCGATTGTATTTTACTCGGTGTTTTAAAATTCATCTCAACATATAATCCCATTAATAATTCTCTGGATAGATTCAAGTCTTCGAATCTTTTTGCTGTCTGGTAGATTGCATCTCCAGTTACCTATATAATAAACTATTAAAAAAATTAACAAAAAAACTCAAACAACAAATCCTGCTAGCTAGCCTAGGCATTGAGGAACATAAATCGACTTACTTTCTTGATGTTCGAATCTTCAGGTTCAACTAGACACTTGGTTTTCTTTGTTTCGTCAATGCTCAGAGCCTCAATATTGATTCCTTGTTCTTCTAGATTAAGTTCTTCTTCTGCGTGATCACTTGAACTACGCGTTATTGTGTCTAGGATTTTTTCATGAACAATGGTGTTTGCACCGACGGTGTTCTCTTCGTTGGCCATTGATAACCTAGGACTTGCAGAACGATGAGGTTATAGTAGGGGGTGAAGGGGTTTTATAGTAGTTGGTTTTGCTTTAGAATCAAGCAGAAAGAATGTTGCTTTAGAATGAAGCAGACCGAAACGGATTTTAGTTTTGGTGTAGCTTTAGAATGAAGCAGACCGAAATCTTTCCGTTTCTTACTTTCGCGGTTATAACCGAGCTAGGCAAACTGGTTCAAACTGCAATCGATTCATATCAAGGTTTTAAAATCGGCCGTTTTTACCGAAAAAACGTCCGTTAAAACGGTCACACCCATATACCGTGGTCGTGAGGGTCCCCGAAGCCCGTGCCTTTATTAGGCCGATAAATAGGAAAAACGGCAGTTTTATAGTACCGTTTTCCTGTTTTCACACACGTTATAACCGTTTTTCTAAAATTAGTTTGAATGTTTTTTCTTCTAAATAACATTTTAACGTGCGTTTTTTAGAACTGTTTTCCCATTATCACGCACGTTATAACCGTGTAAATAACTTTCTTGCCATTTCTTTTGAATTTTTTTTCTCTGGATTGAAAGCTGAAAACTCCGAATTAATTTTTAATAAATGATACAAGGAAACTAACTACAGGATTAAAAACATCAATTTAAAAAACATAGGATTGTTAAACTAGTATTCATCATTTAAAAAGCTACGCGAACCAACTACGAGGACCACCTTTTTTCAAGTATTCCTTTTTTTCTCGACGGTTCCTTTCCACATCATAGTCATCGTTGTCTGGGTACTGGCTATCTTCGCTTGCATAAGTATCATCATCATAATAACCATCATTATCGTTATCATAACCTCCTTCAGTATCATCATTATTGTTACCTACTTCATTATTATTATCAATATTAGAATTATATCCTTCGTTCATATGTTGAACACCATGGTCAGAGCGATCAGAAGTGTAACGAGAATCATATGTTGGATTCACATTCTCATAACATTATGTATTGTCTCCAAATGAAAGATTACCAAAGTCACTCACCGATAACCTTTCGTATGGGATTTGAACTTCCGGATCATGCCTGTTGCATGGTAGAGGGACATGCTCTGGATTATTAACGGTCTCCTCTTCCAGCATATTTAACCATTGTTCTTCCTGAGGTAAAACCGGTGTTTCATCTTCCCACGCTATCCAGTCAAGCATATTGTCATCCCTCAGTAGACTATGAACGTCGTGAACATCAATGTTATGTCTCTTTGCTTTACCTTTAATTCTTTGTTGCTCCAACTTCAAATTGTATTGGACATACACCAGATCATTTAATCTCGATGAAAGTAAACGATTGCGTAGTTTGGTGTGGATTCTTTCAAACACACTCCAATTCCTCTCTGATCCAGACGATGTATTTGTTTGACTTAATATCTTTACTGCAATCTTTTGGAGGGATGGATACTCAGCACCATAAGATAACCACCAACTTACAGGATCACCATGTTGAGATGCAATACGTGCTGATGGTGATCCAAATTGACCTTGCATCATTCACATTCTTCCTACCTACAAAGAAAAGTACATTTGTTACTAGAAATTCAAATTACTTAATTATACATATTTGGAGATAATATTAGTAATTTTGTACCTCTAGCATGCATTGTGCTTGTTCTTGCGGGCCACTAACCATTTTTGATATAACTTCCGTAAGAGAAATTTGCGGCTCAGAAATTTCATTGTTGATGATATTAGTTACTGGATTAAAGATGTAATAAGGATTGAGAAAATACGATGCAGCATGAAGAGGAGAACTCAACTGACTTTTCCATGGTTTCTTTATTACACCCACGATAGAAGCATTTCGACTTGATCCCAAACCCATTTGTATAGTTTCCACACACGTAGCAAGTGCATGGAATAAATAGCCCATGGTTGGTTTGTCTGAGTCCAAGAAACGAATCATTTTCAATAAAGGACCAACCATTATGCATGCATTTTGACACGTCGTCCAGAACATCTCATTTGAAATAATATTCTTCACTTGTCTAGCTTGTTTAGTTTCTGCCTCATCCGATTTCAGAAATTCCTTGTCCAGAAATAGGCTCTCGATTGCGTTACGTTGATCAATGATGCTTTTGATTGCAATAAAATTCGTTGAAAACCTTGTTAATCCAGGGCGCAATAGATTGCGTCCTGCAGAATGTTGTCGAAATCTAGCAAGAACCCAACCATGATTGTAAATAAATTTGCTAATTTGTCCTGCTTCTCCGATCACATCTTTAACAAAGGGGAATTTTTCCACATCTTCCAACATCAAGTCCAATACGTGAGCAGCACAAGGAACCCAGAAAAATGTGCCATATTCTGATGCCAATCTCTTACCTATTCAAACAAAAATAGAAAGAAGTTAATGATTAATATATTCCCAATATATATATATATAAAATAAAATAAAATGAAGTTATTCTTAGTTACCTGCAGCTTTGAATTGGGATCCTTGATCTGTTACTAATTGAACAATATTTCTCGGACCGACATCATCTATAACGGGCTTGAACAAAGTAATTAAATACTCTGTTGTCAACCGATTATGTTCTATGTCGACACTTTTCAAAAACGTAATTCCACTACCACTGTAAACTAGAAAGTTTACAATTGTACCGTTGTTTTTTCTTTTCCAACCATCCGACATGAGTGTACAACCATATTCTCTCCAGTAATGTCGTTGAACAGACACCACATCTTTTTCAATCCTTTGTTTTTCTGAAGTTAATATGGGATTCGACAACTTATAAGCTGATGGAACTCTATAGGATTGTCCGAAATTTGCAACGGAATTGAATGCCTCGTGGTACTGAGATGAGTTAGCCACATTGAAGGGAATATCATTGGCATAGAAAAAACGTCCAATAGAAGAATCGACGCTTTCCCGACATGTTTTGCTTTTGCCAAATTTTTCCATCGAAGGTTGAGAATCCCTAGAAGGGTTATATTGTCCTCCCATATCCATAGACATCCTAGGTGATTGTGATGGGCGCATAGTATACCTAGGTATTTCTGCAGAGGCCCGAGGACCCTGCGATGTACCCTCTCCGGCATGAATATTCTTACCTTTTCGTCCAAAAAGGTTCTTTAAAAACCCAGCCTTTTTCTTTTGTGTGACTGGTACTTGCTCTTCTTCTGCATGAAAATCTGGTTCTTCTTAATCTATACCACACACAGGGTTCCATGGCTCATTATGATACACTTGTTCCGAATCTTCGTTATCAGATTCTGCTCTTCTTTGCCTTTTTGTTTTTCTTTTTTCTTCCAGTGCAACTTTAGCAAGATTTTTCACTTCAGGCGGCACACGCATGCACGGGGTAACTGTACCTCTTTGTTGTGCTAAATGCAATTTTATGCGTGAAATACCAGAAGATACTTCCTTTCCACAAAAATTACACTTCAATTTTTTACCATCAGGCATTACAGTGCAATATGCATGAAAAACATCTCGTTTGGCAGTTTGCGTGGATGTCGATCCTTCCATCGTATCTATAACGAGAAAATATTACTTGGAAATCAGTGACATATATTAAATTTCGCTAGTACTATTCTTGGCCTATATTTTATTTTGTACACTTTTTAGAAAATTGTAGATGTCTATTTTGTAAACATTTTAGATGAGGTTCGAAATATTATTTTTAATTAATAAACATGTTAGATGAGGTTCTTGATAAATAAGGATCTCAAATCAAATTTTTTGGTTAATTGCAAGATACACAAATCAATATACACATAGAAACAAAAGATCACTGATTATGATGAATTAAGATCAAATAGGATTTAGTCATCTTACTGCTGATTCTAAGAATGGGTAATGCGTAGTTCATTTGGTTTTAATTTCATTGGGAAAATAATGTGATATTTTTAACAATGTTTTAAAAATCGGACCGGACATCAAACCAGTAAAATCACTGGGTCAGGGTCAATTGGTTTGACCAGTGGTTTACTGGGTCAATAGTAATATACGTATAAGAGACAATTGCTTCAAAAAAAAAAAGTATAAGAGACAATTTAGCTTACTGTACAATATGGTCTATGTAGATTTCAAAGCGTCTATTTTTCTATGTAAAGTTGTAAACTCTGCCAATGTCCCAAGTGTCCCCCCACCCCACCTACGTGGCTTTGCTTAAGATATTCCTAGGTAATTATTAATTATTATTATCTTTACAAGATAAGATTCAATTTTGAGAAAATCTCTCATGTCCTTCATCTGCTTTCTTCTTTCTACTTTCTTCTTTTTCTGTTTTGTTTTCTGCTTCACCCCCACCAGTTTATCCAAACCGACTAACTCTCACACACAATCCCCAATAATTTATCAAATCATAGCCTTACTTAATCTTACCCGATTAATGGACAAATGAAGGAGTAGAAGAGGAAATCTTTGTTCAGAGGTTAATTTATTTATTTCAATCAAAAATGATTTGTTAGGGTTCATGAATGTATACACTGGAGATCAATAGTTTATCAGAGGTTAATCTACTTTTAGTTTTATTAATTTTTGGTTTATAATAGGGTGGATGTAAATTTTTAATAAAGATTGAATTTAGGTGGTTTAAAAAGCTTCTTTGATTTAGTAAATTTGTTTATCATCATGGAAACATTCAGATCATCAAGATTAGATTTTTTTATTTTTTTGTTGATTGGTGTCATCAAGTTTCCGCATAGGTTCAACATGATGATTATAATGATGGGATTGAATAGATTTAGTTGAAATTGTGAATTGATATTTCATATGTTTCCATAGACATTTAACAGAGAAGTAAACATTGAAAAGAAAAATAAAAATGAAGAAGATGGGATTGAATAAATTTAATTGGTTCAGTTTTTTTTTTTTTTTTGAAATTGTCGATTGATATTTCATCTGTTGCCGTAGATATTTAACAGAGCAGTAAACATTGAAAAAAAAAATAATCCAGAAACGAAAGGAAGTTGAAACAAACAATAAATTTAGTGGATTTAAAATTACCTCTTAAACTTGTAGTTGGAAGTTGAAACTTGGAAACTTCAAAACACAGAGGAAGGAAGAATTGGGAAGCAGAAGAAGAGAACTGAAGTTGAAACTTGGAAACTTCAAAACACAGAGGAAGGAAGAATTGGGAAGCAGGAGAAGAGAACTGGAAAAAAAAAGATACGGTTTCTTGTGTTTTTAAAGGCTCAATATAAAGAAGAGTACTCGTTGAAAAATAGTGTTCTCGTGATTTAAGAGTACTCGTTGAAAAATAGTGTTCTCGTGATTTAGTTTTCTAAAACAAGAGAAATGAAAGGACAAGATGACGGGAAAGTAAAAAAAAATAGTATTGGAACAAGGACATATTATTCTTTGTCTCCCGCAATGAAAGAAAAAAACAAAGTGTGATCATGTACCCACGTTTTGGTCACCAACTTGATCTTTAATTCATGATTCAAGTTCTCTTTAGTTTTACACTTTTTTTTTTGAAACCGAAAAGCAGATAGATTAATAACTAAAAGGTGTTGGTTCCTAGCTTGTCGCTAGGTTGCCAACCAAAAGTATGTAATTCCCATATTAGAAAGAATATTATTTATTTCCAAAAGCAGGTAGATTAATAACTAAAAAACCAATACATGAGAAGCATCTTTAGTTCTACACTTCTTTCAAAGACTTAAATGGGTACATGATTTGGACGTGGTGGTGGGTACATGACCACATGTTAAGATGGGTACATGATTTGGACGTGGTCACGTGTGTACATGTTAAAACTTAAAATGAAATAAAAAAAATAACTATGTAGGCATCATCATGCATTGTTGGTGGGTAATCGAATTATACACATTTTTTATACTAACATATTTCTATCGAATTACACACATTTCTTATACTAACACTAATCAAATAAAATGGTAGTATTATAATTTCTTAATGATATAGGTCATCTATTAGTTGGACAAAATTTAAAAATTAATAGGTCATCTATTTAGGGACGTAGGGAGTATTAAAAAATTAAAATACATTGTAACAACGTTTTTTAGACTCATTATTTCGTTTTCACGCACGTTATAACCGTTACATAGGGAATTCAGATCAATTTTTTTTTTCCTATGTAACCGTTACAACGCCCGTTATTTTCAAAAAACGTCCAAAAAACGCGTTTTTTCCCTATATAACGCGTTTTTTGCCCGAAACGTGCTCACACCTGTGAAAACGCTAAATAACGGTCACGCCTAGTGCCCGTGACTTGAGACGTGACCCGTTTTTCAAACCTTGATTCATATAGTGAAAATGAAAAATACTAGAACCCCCTACTATATGGGTTCAATATATAGAAGCCCTATCAATTCCATACTTTCACTTTTTAATATTTTTAGGCCCAGAAATTTAGATTTCAGGGCTTGGTAATAAAGTTTAGGATTTGGGGGAAATTCGTAATACCAAGAATGCCCTTTACTACATAATGAAATAGGCTATAGGTTTCATTTCCAGATTCATTTTCATTTTCACTTTCTCTCTCCATCTAAAACCAGAGCGAAAACCAGAGACTCATTTTCTAGGGTTTTATTGATTCGCTCCTGCGAATGCGATATTTTCTAGGATTTTTCTTCTTCTTCGATTTACAGATCCGTATTGATTTGAGGTGAATGGATTAAGCAGATATGCATTCAATTTTAATCATCAATTAGTCTACCGATTCAATTCAAAAATCGAATTTCAATCCAGGTTTCATTCGTTCTGAGCTACTTCAGGTAAGGTTTTCGATTTGATTCAATAAGTTTTCGTCATTCTTTGTTCTCCATTCTTAGTTTGATTAGGTTTTAATTCTTTGTTATTGATTGTGTTTATTCAGATCTGGTGAGATGAACACAAGTTTTTTCTTAAATCAGTCAATTCTCGTATTTTGAATCGACGTACATTTTGATTTTGTTCGCAACGAACTGCAAATCTTCTTCACAACGAATCCAAAGATGTAAGATCGAGACCAAAAAAAAAACCAAAATATCTATCTTAACCTCTTTCTTCTTACTTCATATACTGATTTTGTGTTTTGTTTCTGTTTTTGGTTTATGAAGATTGTTTCTCCATCTCAGATGATGATTTCACCCATTCCTGAAGAAACTAAAGCAACGTCAGCAAATCTCAAATCATCTATGGAGTCTGTAGAGATTCTTGATTCTTATTTTCTTGTTTCTCTAAAAGCAGATGATCAGGTAAGTTTGTTTTATGCTCCGATTTCAAATTACTTAATATTTTCTTAAAATTTGATTGACATATGCGGAATCAAATCGATTATGATGTTGTTGTTATCTTTTTGAATTCCATAATCTCGTTTTCGATACCGATTCGTCTCTCTCAGCTCTATCTGAAATCACTAGTTTCATCGTGACTCCGGCTCAAGCTAAATCTTCACCTCTCTCAGATTCATCTGAAATCGCCAGCTACACAGTGAATCCAAGTCAAGATAAATCTGACGAACCTGAAATCTCAACCACAACAGAAGTTTCCAAAGTAATTATTCACATAATTTTTAAATTTCCTCACAATTCAATGATGTTTTTCTTCAATCTAAAGTATAATGTATTTTAGTTGCGGAATCTTAAGTTCCATGATGATTCAACCCTCGTTGCTTCATTGGAAGCCATCAACAGCAGCGTCAACGTTTCGCCTAATGAATCTGCAGAATCAGAAGCTAAAATTTTGGTAAAATTTGAATTTTGTCTTTCCTTTCCAGATGTTAGGTGTACTTATTTGTTTCTTATATTGTTAGGAACAAGAAAACTCTGGATAGAAGCAGGTCAATTATCAGTGTC
The DNA here is from genome assembly GCA_023529315.1 of Papaver bracteatum. Lineage (NCBI taxonomy): Eukaryota > Viridiplantae > Streptophyta > Magnoliopsida > Ranunculales > Papaveraceae > Papaver > Papaver bracteatum. Next base: position 52,587 of record JAJJWX010001185.1, read on the forward strand.
GATGTTTGTTTCTGGAAGTAAGCTTTTACTGCTTATTTTTCCTTCATAGTGAAGTAATAATTTATCTTTACATATACTCTGTGGTGTATAAGCTATTAACATTTTGTTGTTTTTACAGATATATAATGAGAAGATAGGTGATTTACTTGATCCCACGCAGCGAAACCTTAAGGTGGATATTTAGCATTGATAGACTATGGATTCGATGGATTCGTCAGACGTGTCTTCATCTCATATGGATTCGATGATCTTCTGCCCAAGTACCTACACCTTTTGATGGTAACCAATTTTTTCCCAAGATTATGTATGTAGGTTCATTATTAAAAACGAGGCATAGCCGCATAGAATGAATTGCAAGCTTTGCTACATGGATAATAGCTGAACATCACTTTTTTTTGGTATATTATGCATGGTCTTATGGACTCAGATACTTTACCACTTAATGTATCACATGAATTTGCTGATTTTATGTTGACATATACAAGTATGATGCATGTGTAACTCCTAGTTACACAATTCAGATGCATGTGTATCTGCAAGTTACACATGCTAATTGAATGTGTAGCTTATAGTTACACATGCTAACTAAATGTGTAACTGCTAGTTGCACATGCTATGTGGATCTACTGGTTTGTATCTACGTTATGCTTGTTTTTGGTTGAATTTACTGGTTTTGTGTTGTCTTATGCAGGGAAACACATTAGGAAGTTGGTTGAAGATGGATTCATCAGCTGCAAACCAAACCACATTCACTCTCGATCTCATGCACGAAGAATGACAAAAGCCATATTGAGGGGTTTTCACTCTGGATATGGTATGTTATACATAATAATTCACAGTTTTTTTGCTTTTCAGTATTCATAGTGTGTATTTGGCTTCCATCCTGCACTGAGCCCTTAGCTATACCTGTACTTATGAATTAACTCTGTCATCATTTCTCAGTAGTATGCAAAAGTATGTGTAACTTATAGTTACACAAGCTAATTAGATGTGTAACTTCAGATTACACAAGCTAATTTGATGTGTAATTTCTAGTTACACATGCTAATTGAATGTGTAACTTCAGGTTACATAGATTTTACTTACATATAGTTTTTACACAAGCAATTTCCAAATTAGTAGTCCTTTCACAAGTAGTAGTATTGTGTATGATTAAACCTAAGTAGTTACTTGTAATCTTGTATAATAACGTCACTTTGAATGATCCAGGTTCAGTTAGTAATGGAAATGGTTTGTTTAAGTAAATGTATGACTAACTAGTGAAACTACGTTAACCAGTTTAAGTCCATAGCAAGTCCATCGCAAAAGTAGTGTATGGACAACAGAATGAAATATACATAATTGTATAATTTTGTAGGAACTGTTAGCTTTTGAAGTTTGGCCGCCTTCATACTTTACGGGTACGCAAGCTAATTGCATATAGTAGATTAGCTCCAAGACCAGATTCTGAAATCGTGTAGCTACTAGTTTCATATGCCAATTGGATATGTAACTGCAAGTTACACATGCTAATTGAATGTGTAACTGCTAGTTACATGTGCTAATTATATGTGTAAAAGTTTGAGTAAACCTGAAAGATACATAATTCAGTTTATTAGTTGCATATAGGCCTGAACGAGTTGCAACCTGGGTGTTGAAGCTTTAGATTTGGATGTCTTTCTTTTAATCTCATAAAATATGTTTGTTTGTTATTCTTTAGGTTGAAGATAACTTTTGATTACACATTTCATATACATGTGTAACTCCAAATTATACATTTTATATGCATGTGTAACTCCAAATTACACATGCATTTTTATGTGTACTAGCTGATTATACATGCTTGTTTATGAGTATTTAGTTAGCTGATTATATATATGCTATGATTTGATGAAATTTATAGTGGAACATATGTTGATATTTCGTAATGAACTGGTACTGAACAGGTTATGGAGGTGTTGATTTCAGAGTATGAAAGTTCACAGAGAACTGTAGGAGTGTGCAAGTTGTACAGATGAAGATTTGGTATTGGTTTGTAATGAACGAGTACTGTTATTGCTATCATATAGCTCAGGTATTCACTGGTTGGAGAATCAGAATGGTTTGAGTTAATGATGCTCAGGTAAATGTATGCTAGGAGTTAACATTACATGTACTGGTGCAACTGCAGTTAAGACGGTGGTAATGGAATAGAGGAAATGAAGCTGGATGGTGCCGAGATTTGTACTCAGTTGGCGTTGGCTGCAGTTGCAGGACATGGGTTACGATGGAATTGATATGTGGTAAGTTATGGCCTGAGTCTGAAAACTCAATATTGCATGCTAGATGCATGCAATATTGCCAATGTATGTTGCTATTGCAGTGGATTTGTCAGGAATTGATGCTGGTAGAGAATGATGAAATGAGCCATGGTGGTAGCTGTAGGATAAATGTTGTTTAAAGTGTGCATAGTGTTGTGTAAATTTCAATTACACTAGACAGATGCGTGTGTAACTTTTAGTTACACATGCTAAGAAATTATTGTAAATAAATCTTAAAGTGTAATACATGTATTTTTTTTATGTTTACTTTTTTATGTGTAACTTCTCATTACACATGCCATATGGATGTGTAACCTTTGGATACACATGTTATATGCATGTGTAACTTCTGCTTACACATGTGTAACCCTTTCATGCCATACCCATGCGTAACTTCTGGATACACATGCTCGTTGCATGTGTAACTTCAGATTACACATCCATATATTATTGGTGGGAGGCGGTGGTGGTGGCCGCCGCCGACGGAGGTGGTGGTTTCTGCTGCTGATGGTGGTAACCGGCGGAGGTGGTTGGTGGTGGCGGTAGTCGGCGGTGGTGGTCGCCGGCGGAGGTGTTTGTTGGTGGTGGCGGCGGTCGTCGGAGGTGGTGGTGGTGGCGGTCGTTAAAGATGACTGTGACATCATGTTTGCTATATTTAATATTTTGGGCTTAAATTTAAATTTTATTTTATTTGGGGCTTGAAAATATACAAAAGGGTATGATTGTCTTTTAATAACTCGGTGCCTCATATTATGGGTTATCTATGGGTTGGGCCTTAGCCTAATTTCCCCATTCATATATCCATTGGATTTACGTGATTACCCCTGGATGTAACAAAAAAATTGCTACTTCAAAACGGCATCATGGGCTCCACAGAAGCTTGTGCTGATGTAGTGCTCTTGATTTCCTCTCACGGAATAAAAAAGAGTCGCCAATTGCTTGAGTACCCACCACTAGGTAGGCCGCACAAACTTAATTGGGACGGTGCTTCCCGAGGAATGGAAACCAGTGTTCCACTGAGAATGGCTGTTGAACCCTGAAGGTCAATCTTTACTTGCTAAGATGAAAGCACTGCTCGCAGGCGTCCGTTTGGCTGACCAGTTGAACCTTCGCAACATCACACTGCCAGCTAGTACAGTATATTTAGTATCGAACTATATATAGAGCCATCTTTTTTCTTGCGGGAATGTTATAAGTACCACTACTATCCATGGGTCTTCACAAATACCCTTATCAATTTTAATTATACCTTTAGTTTTTAGAAGGAAATTTATTTAGTCACTAATTCCAAACTTACCCTCCCCTGTTTCGGCGAACAACATTTTCTTTTCATTATTAAGATTAGGGAAATGTAAGAAATGATCCTACAATTAAGACCCGGTTTGCATAATAATCATACTGTTACAAACCATTTAGAAAATGGTCATAGTTCCGTTTAGGTCAGAGTTAAGTCCCTGGGCCCCGCGAAATCAGTGTTAAAGTATGTTAGCAAATTACCCTGTTATCCCTGGTGAAGCTAATTATATTTGTGCGATCAGGTTAAATCTGATTTGGATATATACTTGTATCTCGAGAATCATCTGACGGTCTCGAGCTATGGATTAAAGTCTAACAAAACCTAACTCGATCTCACATTCTCACTTCATTTGGCCGCCTTCTTTTTTCTCTATAGCTTATGAGTCTGCAAGACTGCAACTGAGGAAAGATGGAAATCATGGTGGTATGAACTGAGGAAAATGCAGTATATGAACACGAGACTCATGTTTGGAGCTCGTGTTTTGATTTTTTTTTTTACTTGTTGTTCGTATTTAGCTTTAGGTTTAGGTATATCACTGGTTGTTGTTCAATGTTCGGCGGCAGTTGATGATGAAGATGGGAAGTGCAACGACGTTAACAAACTCAAATAGGTAACTATTGTTTTACCCTGATATTCAAAATCGAGTGTTTTAGAAACTTTAAATGCTAATTTTGGATTTGGGGATTTTTTATGAAACCCTAATTTCAGTTTTGTTATATTTCAATCGATTCTGATTGCATGTGCTTAGTGTCGTTAAGAAATGAACTTATTATTCAGGTCGGTGAATTTAAATGGGTTGTTGCTGAAAATGAGAATAAGGGATTCTTAGTTGAATTGTTGAAGAGATTTGAAGGTTAATATCAGATTTCAGTCCATCAAAAGTTTGATTAATGGCTACTGCAAATAATCACTTATATGAAATGTTTGAATGTGTGGTGGTAATGTTAATTTGTTGTTTAGGGATAAACGGTCAGAAATTATGTGTTAGTAATTATTGGTAATGTTGAATTCATATAGGTATCTCACACTATTCTCATTAATCCATTGGAACCAACTTCCATCTGTTGAAGGTATGATGGTAATCAAGGGGGAATGATCAGTGATCGCTACACCATCCCTTTTGCTAGAGCGATTGTGGTGGTGTTTTGCCCACAGGGGGTGTTGTCTAAAAATGTTGTTGAATGTTCTTTATGGTTAGAATAGCCAATTGGGTTTTGGTTCCATGTCTGTGATCTTTACTTTGAATTAATTTAGTCAATTCTTCATTTTTATGACAGTGATTGATTCTTCTTTAATGGATCCCCAAAGAAAATGTTTTAGCTTGTGTTATGAGATATATTTCTCAACAACATGTTCTGATTATATATGGTGGTTTTGCAGGTGTTGACGGAGGTAGAAATGGACCAAGCTGTAGTTGTTGTTGTGGTCGTTTCGAAGATGTTCATAGAGGTGGTGACTGGTGATGGACCAAGTGGCTGTGGTAGTTTTGAGGATGCTGCTGTTGGTGATTTTGAGGATGCTAATGGAGGTGGAAATGGACCAAACTGTTGCGATGGTTTTGCAGATGCTGATGGGAGGTGGAAATGGACCAAATGGTTGTTGCTGCTGCTGCACTAGTACATGGCGTTCAGAACACGACCCGGTGGGATCCTTAAGGTTCACCATTCCCGATCCAGGGTCTAGGTGTAGTTGGTGCCATATCTGATTAACTGTGGTTAGCTACTTGAGTTGTAAGGGAAGGGTATATAAGTAAAAGTTTGGGACCGTTTTTTTCATATCTATTAGATCGGATGGAAGATGACTATTTTGTAATTGTAATTGTAATTGGAAAATATGACTATTTTGTAAACCAATTATAAAAAGTATGACCAATTTGTAATTGGCCCTTAAGATTATAGATCTGAAAAATGTCGGTCATTCTTTTCTCCATTCCACTTTCGTTCACCATCACCACCATTACCACCTCTGCAAATACCACCACTTCAACGTGCCGCCAACTAAAAACAAATATTCATCAACGAAAAATGAATCGAAAGATAAGTACAATCTCTCCTTATAGTTCTAGTTCTATCGATTCACTCATCTATCTAAAATTAAAATTATTTTGTTTAAAAAATGGCAAATTAAACTTAACAGCTTCGGTTTCATCACGATCTTCTTTTCAGATTCATAACTAGAGTTTAAACCTAAACTAGTCTCAACTTAGTCTTTATTTTGAGAGAAAAAAAATTCGAAAAATTTCAATCAAATTTTTCTAGGGTTCTTGAGTAAAATTCGAGTTGACTCTCAATATGTAACTCCAATCGAATATCTAAAAGTAGATTTGAACTCAAGTTGCCTTAATCTATATTACCCCTTGAATTAATTTGAATTTCGTTAATTGATGCGTGCCCTAGCAATTTTCCTAACAATAGTCTATTTGGTTTTGATGATATTAAATTTCAGATATATATCAATCTTTTTCTTCCAATATCTTTAACTAATCGAGTAGTTTCACAGGTTTACTTTATCTTGGTATCAAGTTAAACAATTTTATTTCCTGATGAGTATGCAAATTTTTGTTTAAGTAATGTTCATAAAGTATTTTTTTAGTGATTAATCTGTAATGCTAAGGTAATAATTAGAGATTTCACAGTTGATTTTGTTGGTTGAATTTCCATCTTTAGTCTCACTTTCACAGTGGTTACATCCCTCTGCTAATTATAGAACATGTTACACTTTTGTTCTTTTACTACCGATCAAGTAGCTAGCCGGATGCATGTGCATCATGCAGAAGTAGCTTTAACCGTGAAATAGAAGTGTCTTGTATTTACATGAAAATGTGCATACATTTTCCAGCATTAGACAAAAAAGGGGCCATTTTCTTTCTACTAGCACTAGACAAAAAAAGGTCCAGCCTAACTAGTGGACTTTGTATAGGCTTTTCATCCCCACCATACATACAGTCGTATACTTATGCATATAGGGTTCATTGTACACACTAGGCTCGCTTATTATGAAGTTGTACACATCTAATATTGAGTAGTTGATAGATCACAACTGCTCCGTCGGGAAGGTAAAGTAATTGTAACCATGGACAACCTCATCAAGTTGCTTCCAACTTTGGAAACAACTTGACCAAGTTGCTTCCGCTGTCGGAGACAACTTGAGCTAGTTGCTTCCTTATTTTGGAGACAACTTGAGAAAGTTTCTTTCACTTTTGGAGGCAAGTTGAGCTAGTTGATTCCAGATTGGAGGCAAGTTGAGCTAGTCGATTCCAGTTTGGAGGCAACTTGGTTATGTTTTTGGGTCCATTCATTCATCTGAAATTATTGTATACATATATCTTAGAGTAGTTGTTGTGTTGAGTTGTTGATGATGGTTGTGATTCTGATGCTCATGCTTTAATGTCAAGAGGATAAATGAATGCTTAAGAAGTTCAATAGGAACTCAATATGAGTTGCAGTAGCAGAGATGGAGGATATGGTGTTGTCTGGTGGTGGTTTGAATTGTTGGTTGAGCACTGATGGTGTGGCGAATATGTGAGTTTTCTTTCTGGGTTTGTAATTGAAAATGTGCTAATGAAGTAAAGAGATATGAAGCGGGAGATGCTGGTATGTGATTTTTGACATGTATATGTTATAGACCATGAACATATGTGTATAGTTTTATACATCAATAGTTGTAGTATATCTATTTGGATGTGATTTTGTATGTCATTTTGCATTAACAAACCTGTTGTGAATGGTAGCACGACTGACTCTATGTCAGATGATGCGTGTTCGACTGACGCCGGATTCATTTTTTGTGTATAGTTTTCATAATGTGGAGATAACTTGTCCTAGTTGCTTCCATATGTGGAGGCAACTTGAGCTAGTTGCCTCCATTATTGAAGACAAGTTCAGCGAGTTGCCTCCAGATTTGGAGACAACTTTTAGCAAGTTGCCTCTAGATGATGGTGGTGGAATTGGTGGTGATTGGTGGCGGTGGATGAAAGTGGTGGCGGTGGTGTACATTGGCGCTGGTTGTCGGTTATGGTAGTTGGTGGTGGTGGTTGGCGGCAGTGGTGGAGGAAAATGGTGGTGATGGTTGGCGGCGGTGGTGGACAGTGGTGGTGGACGGTGGCGTTTGGCGGTGGTGGACGGTGGCAGTGATGGTGGCTGTTGGAGGTGGTGGACAATGGTGGTGGTTAGCGACAGTGGTGGTGGTGGTTGTGGTGGTGGTTGGCGACAGTGGTAGAGGAAAATGGTAGTGCTGGTTGGCGGCGGTGCTGGTTAGTGGCGGTGGTGGACAGTGGTGGTGGTTGGCGGCGGCGATGGCGGTTGTGGTGGTGGGCGGCGGAGGTGGTGGACAGTGGTGGCGGTGGTGGTGGGAGGCAGAGGTAGTGGACATTGGTGGTGGCTGTTGGAGGTGGTGGACAGTCGTGGTGGTGGTTGTCGGTGGTGGTGGTTGGTGGCGGTGGTTGTTGGCGGTGGTGGACAATGGTGATGGCGGACAGTAGAGGTTTTCTTATTTTGTTTGTTTTTTTTTTTTTATTGAATAGTGGTTAATGGTAATGGTTTTGTATATACATTACACACAAGAGGGTATTTTAGTAATGTATTATGATTAGGGGTATTTGTAAAGTTCAAAAGGGTATATTTGCAATGAGTCTCATAGTAGGGGCATATAGATAATATTCCCTTTTTTCTTTATTTATTTTTCTTTTGTTCAAAATTTGAACGAGCACCTTCATCATCGTCCTATCACCAAGATATGACATCATCAGTTTTAAACTTAAGCAGAGTTGTATTTTCCGAATTTTAACTAATCCTACAAATTTTTTGAAATATTTCACATGTTTTCGATTGATTTTCCGAGAACCCTATTTGGAATGTGTTCGTTGTTTCCTTCATTGTTTGTTTTGCTTATAATCATTATACGGTATAGAGCCATTTTATCTTTCTGCCATGTTCGAAATCATTGTGCTAGGCTGCTAGCATTCTTAAAACTTGATTAAATCCTTTGAATCCATCTTCTTTGTAACGTAGATATGTTAGAATGGCTCCCTAGGACTAAAATTTTAAAATCTAATCTGATGCATAGTTTAACTTCGAAAGAACCTTGGAAACGCAGGTTACATATATGCACCTTTTCCCTCCTAATCAAAATTCCAGCATTTACGACATTATCAGTAAAGTAAAACACCATAAGATCGTTTTTTCTTTTTTTTAAAGTGAACTTTGGTGATGAAATCAAAGGGGTTAACTTCACCACACCTCAATACATACAAGTGATTACAACACTTAAAGTCTGCATGATCAATCATTAAAATTGAGCCATTACTATCACAAAACTGATATTGTAGTTACGCCAAAAGAAAGAAACAAAATACTGAATTTGAACAAAACCTGGCTTTGCTAGAAAATGATGTTTTGAACACTGTTAAGCAGTTTTTTAATACCAAACATCTCCTTAAAGAAATGAACCATACTTTCATTTCTTTAATTCCTAAGGTGAGCAAGCCTACAAGTCCTTCTGACTTTAGGCCCATCTCTCTATTCAATGCAAATTATAAAATTATCTCTAAAATCTTAGTTAATAGAATGAAACCCCTCTTAGGCAAGATTATCTCACCATACCAAGCTGCTTATGTTCCTGGTAGGAACATACAGAACAATGTGGTAATTGCCCATGAATTAGTTCATTCTATGAAAAAGAAAAAGGATAAATGTGGAATCATGGGCCTTAAAATGGATATGTCTAAGGCCTTTGATAGGAACCATCTTTTGGGGACTACCCAAAAAAGTTGGGGGACTACCCATCAGTTTTTGTGGAGGATATTAGAAGTAATATTTGGTCACCCCTTATAATTTTTGTTTCTAATACCCATTTTACCCTTGATGATAAACTTAGTTAGTGATTAATGATTAGTTAAAAACTGATTAGTGATTAGTTAAAAACTGATTAGGGATTAGTGATTAGTGTTTTATAAGTTGGATTGTTTTGTTTTTAACATTTTTTTTTGAGAGATAAGAAGAAGAAGGAAATAGGAAGAACAAGAGTATGATGTTTTGGGTACTCATGGATACTTCAAATTTAGTTAATGGTGCTTGAATTGGCCAAAACATTCCTAAAAATGAACAATTTACAAATTGATTTTCGTTTGGTTTACAAAGTTCGGCTACAACATTTGAAGAACAGGTTACCGAACTCATCTGCAAGTGTAGTTCGGTTAATGTTTCTAAAAACACAGGTAGCCGAACTCAGATTTAATGGAATTTTTAGTTTCAGAGAACAGTTCGGTTAGGAATTTTTTTTTACGACGTAACCGAACTAAAAGTTCGTCTGGGAAAAAAAAATGAAAAAAGTTGCGACGTAACCGAACTCAATATATAGGTTTTCAGAGAAAAGTTCGGTTAGGAGAAAAAAATTGCGACGTAACCGAACTGAAGTTCGGTTAGGAAAAAAAAATTGCGACGTAACCGAACTTTTCTCTGAAAGAAAAACCTCCATTAAAAGTTGAGTTCGGCTAGTTCGACAAAGTTTTTCACATAATTCTTAACCGAACTTCTCTCTGCAACTTACATTTTCAACTCATTTTAATGATTACTTCTCATTTTTGCAACCAAAAACGAATGACAAGTAATGGGTTTGTTATAATTTTGATTTTGATTTTGTTTTGTTAATGATTTAAATTAAGCTATATATTGTGGTCGGTGGTGGTGGTGGATCAAGGTGGTCGGTGGTGGTGGTGGTCGGTGGTGGTGGTGAGCGGCGGAGGTGATGGGAGGAGGTGGTTATATATATAGGTGGTGGTGATGGGAGGAGGTGGTAATATATATATAGGTTAAGGGTAGGTTAGTCATTTCCACATTTTAGGACACCCCTTATCATTTTAGGGTGGACATTTGTAGCACTGGGTAGTCCCCCACCTTTTTTGGGTAGTCCCCAAAAGATGGTTCTTTGATAGAGTAGAATGGCCTTTCTTGATTACTGTCCTAAAACGTTTTGGTTTTTCTGAACATTGGTGTAGTCTTATTTTTCAGTGCATAAGCACCACCAATATCTCTATTCTTCTAAATGGTTCTCCTTGTAATTCTTTCAAACCCACAAGGGGTTTAAGACAAGGAGATCCATTGTCTCCTTATTTATTCATACTGTGTATGGAGTCTTTCTCTAGATACCTTCACTATGCTGAGCAATCCCATCTCATCCATGGTATGAAAGTAACTAATGAAGCTCCCAGTATTTCCCATTTACTTTTTGCTGATGATTGCCTTCTCTTCACTAAGGCCACTCATTATGAATCCAGCAATCTAATGTCTTTAATCAATGATTTCAGTAGTGTTTCTGGGCAAATGATAAACTTTGAAAAATCTGGATGCTTTTTCAGTAAAAATGTTCATCCAGATAAATGTGTCTCCCTCATTCGATCTATGAATGTTAGAAAAATTGAGCTTCATGAAAAACACATGGGCATCCCTCTTTTTCTCAATAAAAATAGAACAGAGTCTATGTCACATTTGAACACTCACCATGATTCTAGAGTGTCTAAATGGAAAGGTAAACAGTTAGCTCAATCTGGTAGGTCGATTCTTGTCCAACATACTTTGAAATCCTCCTCCAACTATCATATGAATTCTCTCCTTCTCCCCGATACTATCTTAAATAAGATGGAGAATTCACAAAGAGATTTTTGGTGGGGGAAATATGGTCATAAGGGCTACTATTTTAGAAAATGGGAAAGGGTCTGCACTCATAAAATGAATGGTGGCTTAGGATTTAGAAATTTAAAAAAGATGAATTTAGCTCTCCTTACCAAAACTGCTTGGTTGCTAATTCATTGTCCTAATGAACTGTGGGTTCAAATTCTGAAGTGCAAATATTTTAAGAACTGTCATCCTCTTCATTATGTTAAACCTTGGAACATGTCTTGGATGTGGTCTAGTATATGTCATGGTCTGGATATTTTAAAACAACATGCTTTTTGGGATGTTAGAGATGGAAATTCTGTCAATGCTTTTTCTGATAACTGGATTCTTAACCCTTCTACTCCTCTTTGTGTTAATTATCCTAATCCTAATTACAAAGTCTCTGAATTCATTAATACTGAAACAAACAGTTGGAATGTTCCCTTAGTTCAGGCTTTCTTCACTTGTGAAAACAGTCAGAAAATTTGTAACATGAGAATTCCTTTATCTGGTAGCGACACTCTGGTTTGGCCTTACAATAAGAATGGTGTTTTGACAGTAAAATCAGTTTATAAGCTGCTAGCTAATGAATTTCCTCATAACTCTTCCCAAAACCCTGATTTTGATATGTATAAAGCTCTATGGAAATCTCCCTTGCTACCTAGAACCCATCTCTTTCTTTGGAAATGTGTTGAAAACATCTTACCCACAGGGACTATGCTTGCTAGATACAACAACCAGCATGAGGATAGATGCAAAATGTGTAGCTTGGGTGTCCCTGAATCTACAGAACACATGATTTTACATTGTCCCTTTGCCAGAAATGTTTGGAAACACATTCCAGTGGTGAACTCTTTGGTTTTGCTGGATTCGAGCTCTCAAATGAATATCAAAGAGTGGATTACAAAATGGCTTACTGCAAGTCATCTCCAATTCATCTTGTCACTACCATGAACACTTTGCACTGGTGCATCTGGAAGGCTAGGTGTGCCAAGGTTTTTGAGGATAAATCTTCAAACCCTCAAATGATAGCTAGAACAGCTATGAATATAGCTAAAGCTGTTAATACATTAGTCATCTGTTCCCCAGCCATCATTGTCAATACTGATGTTATAATCGATTCTAATGTCTTCATACCCCCTCATAACTGCACTACTATTTACTGTGATGGTTCGTATGATAATGAATCTAATTTGGCTGGTATTGGCATTGTGGCTATGCATTCTACAGGCGGGTTCAAGGGATGCAAATTAATTGCAAGAAGAAGTACTAGTGCTGAGGAAACTGAATGTTATGCCTTACTAGAGGCTGCAAAGTGGATCAGAGACAAAGGTTTTCAGAATATTTACTTAGTCAGTGATGCCAAAAATGTTATGGCTTACTTAAATAATAGCAAAGACCAAATTAGTTGGTCCTCTTGCTCTGTTCTAGATGATTGTTTGTTTATTTTACAAGACTTTAGCAGCATCTGATTTCAATTTGTTAAGAGAGACTTTAATAGCCTTGCAGACATAGCTGCAAGACATAGTAGAGTTTGTAATGTATCGGGAGAATGGTTGGAGAATAACTGTCCATTCTTCCTACAAACTGCTGTAAACTCTATTTAATGAAATTCTACCTCTTTTCCTAGCAAAAAAAATAATACTGAATTTGGAGACTAGTCCAGAATTAAGGTGACACGGCCGCTTTAAGATTGGTTCGAACATCCCAGACATTTCTAGGAGTCACCGACCAGGTGTTACAAGGTCAGAATGACTCAATCTTCTTCATCACTTGATTGCAGAGATTTTGGCGCGCAAAATTATAAAGATACGGGTAAGAACAAAAGATTACGTATCTTGTTTTGAAACAGAAAGATTCGTAGGATTAGTTAAAATTCGGAAAATATAACTCCGGTTAAGTTTAAAAACTGATGATGTCATATCTTGGCGATCAGACGATGATGAAGGTGCTTGTTCAAATTTTGAACTCGCACTGCGCGATCAAATTTTTTCCCATCTTATCTTACTATAATAAAGGAAAGGGGGTCTTTTCAACCGTGGCCTCCCTTTTTTACTAAACTACCCTTGCTTATTTTTCTATTCGCACTGTAACTTGACAACCCAATTGAACAAACACTTAATGTGGATTTTGTTTTTCTTTATCGCTCTACTCATTTTCCCTGAACACCTCCACCATCAAAAAATTACAACCATCACCACCATGGTAACTAGCGCCACCACCGTAATCAGCGTCATCACCACCACCGCTGTAACCAGCACCACCACTATAATCAATCAGCATTTCCGCTAACTTTTATGAAAGCTATTAAAAGTTTCAATTTTTTTCGATAACTCGGATGATCACTGACTTCACCATTACCATAACCGGCATCACTACCACCACCGTAACCATGTAAATCTGAAAATAATGAAAGGATAACATCATACCATTTTGACTTAGTATTGAATTCTCCCAAACGCCCTAATCTTACCAACGATTAAGTCATCCATTTTGTAATTTTCTACGAATTAGATCAACCTCAAATTCAACCTATCTCAAATTCGAAAGAATGAAAATCTTAATTTTTTGTGAAAACCAACAAAAACTGATTCACTTACAGTCGATTACTTCAATTTGATACATGCCATTCATGTTTTCACTGAGTTGAAACAAAAACCCGGACTGATCTTCAAATCTTTTCAAAGCCTCATCTCCTCAATCTTTCGAACAATTCATTCAATCGATCTAGTAAGATAAGACAAATTTGTTCAACTAATTTTTTACTTTTTTGATTGTTCGAAGCTATGGATATTAGTTGCTCAAAATATTGTCTCCGGAGAGAAAGAGAAGATAGAAAGAAGAAGAAAAGAGAACACAATGAGGGAGAAGAGAGTTTGGTTTCACGGTATTACCTGCCTTAAGAAAACCAAATAGAGGCGCGCGCAGCATGTGTTGGGGTTTCGTGACATGTGTTTTCTTTTTCCTGATATGAACAGGTCCAGAAATATGTGTCTTTGAGGACGACTACGTTTCACAGGTGCAATAAGGCTTGGGATATCATCAAAGAAATCCAAAGATTTCAAGTTCGGTGGGAAGAAGGACAAGGTTTGATTTTTCCTCCATAGACGGACATAGTCAAATCAGTGGATCTAGCTGGTAGAGAATCGGTATTAAATGACAATATAGTCCCTTAAATGGTTAACTTAGCCAAAATGGTTGTGAGTAAAGTTAATAATCCATACCCGTAAATTGAAACCACACCCAACTTTCCTGCCCCATTTATTCATTTCTTCTTCGTTTCCACTCTTTTCTTTTTTATTCTCATTTGGATTCGATCTTCAGCGAATCGGAATTAAATCAAATTCGGGTGACCTACTCTCTTTTCTTTTTTATTCTCATTTGGATTCGATCTTCAGCGAATGGGAATTAAATCGAATTCGAGTGACCTACTTAATGTACTTGTTTTATGATGTGATTATTCTAGTGTGGAGTTTGTTTGTTCTTAACTTCTAATGTTGTTATTTGCAAGTATTTCTTAATTAAGCCTCAACTTACTTAGGTTTTAATTTGAGATATGGATCCCCTGCAGATGAGACCAAAACGAAGTCTGTCTCACGTACCGATTCATAGATCAGAATACCTAACTTATTTTATACTACCGTCTGATGTCGTACCCAATTTATTATGCACGATCATCGTAGCGAGTTACCCAATTAATTTTATATGACCAAAGTGAGCATATAACGATCATCATATAATTGTATTATGTACTCGTGTCGATTTCACTTCATCCATGTCCCGACCAACTGCGTCTACATAGAATGGATGTTTAGAAAAAGTTTTAACTAACAAGGATCATATTATGCTTCAACACTATGTAAATGTGATGGATATTTATGCCCAACACTATTCAATTAAAATTTAAATTCATTGTACATTACACTTGATCTACCTTACAGCTGAATTCAATGGACACTTAAGTTCAAAATCACCACAAAACACTAAACAAAACCAAAATTCACACGGGTACATTCATTATAATTACCACAATTCTAAGATGTATTCAAACCATTTCTTCAAGGTCACTCCAACCTCCAACATGCCCTCATGCATATCATTTCTTCAAACACTTAAGACAGATCCTGAGCCAAATCTAAACGTGCAGATGAGGGAGCGACTGCCGGATTTGTTTTAGAAAATTATTTGTTGTGCTGGCAAGCATGAATGATTCTCCCACTTTTTTTTGTTCCTTCAACAACTTTTGCGGCTGTCGTGCAGCTCGTAGATGAAGATCCCTTTGAAACTGCTCATATAAATGCAAAAAAGAATGAGAAGTGTCATTAGGCATACATCTTAATGTTAAAAATAGGTATATATACAAATTATGCAAGATGGTGACTCGAGCAAGCATTATAAAATGGGCGTGCGCGTATATTAGTGACAACCAAGGTGCTAAGAAGATTGCAAGTTTTGCCAATCAAGAAACAAAAGGAAAAACAAACTACGGTCTGCGAAGTGATTTAGCAGAACCAATCTTAAAATTTTTGTATATAAAACTACATTGTATTCACTTTTCACAATAACTAGATGAATACATAACACTTTTGATTAAACCCTATGTCTTGGTAAAAAGGGTGATAAATATACGATTGTGCACAGAGAAGAATTTTCCTGGGATTTATAAAATGATTGAATCGCCTAGTACCCCTTGTGTCATTCATTTCTGAAAAGTTGGTTGGCGAGCAGCGGCTCCAAATGCAACAGAAAAGGGTACAATTAAATACATTAATAAAATATTGCATTAGTAAAAGTTCAAGCTAAAAGTAATGACAGAAAATGTATTTCTAACTTGTTGCTAGTAGGAACTCAATCGCATGGTTATAAAATGATAGTAGGTGAAACTAAAATCATGAGACAAAATGAAATTTCATCATATATATGTTTATAGTTCCAGAGCGACTACATGAAACAAGAAAAACATAAAACTTGTAACCACCGAACTTAACATTGTTGACTACATGAAACAAGGAAAGCAAGTTCAATACTAATTTTTGTTTTTAACAATTACAGTATTTTGTCTATAACTATAGTGTCCAAGACTCCTAGCTATGAAGAACCAAATACTCCATACCCACAATGATATAGGTAGTTTAATCTTCTATATCTTGGCAGTACTTAGTGTGGAAATAAAAGATAGCTAAGTCACTGGGGAAAACAACATTACGAAGTAATATTATAATAGTTGTATTTTGAAAACCAGTGAAGCAACAATACACTTTAATTATTCTATACCACAATCGAGCCACCACAAAATGCAAACTAATCTTGCACACAAGAATTATGGTATTGAGAATTATCAAACCTACCAACAGATCACCCATACTATTACTGAAATAATCAAAGAATGTTGTAAGAACTTTTACCCTCTTTCTCTGCTTTCCGGTTTTTTATCGAACGCTTTGAAACTTGTAGTTATGAGATAGCATAACTATTGTATTTTAATCCCTTTATACCTTCTCCTTCTCTACAAAATTCGAAATTGGGCAGGAAATCAAATATTCTAGTCATACACAAGGTATAAACACACACAAAATCACATCCATTCGTCACCATTAAGCAAGCTATTTTTTCAACTGTTTCCCGTGGCAAAAAACCTGGTCAAAAATACCAAATAATCATCAACTTTGTACCATCAATTCCTTGTTCAAATGAACTCCTAAACTATCGTCCTGATTCTTAGTTATACTGCACAAAATCCACAAAATCAATTCCATTTATCTGGAAGATTTCTCACTGATACTTCAGTTAAAAAAATACCTATGCAAATCGTCGCACACAAACCCAATTCAATCTGACAAAAATCCCCAGTAAAACTTCCTTGATTAACATCATACATTGAACCAATTTCAATATGTAATTGGATTGAAGGCATTACTCCAATCGTGTTGGTTTCTAAAAACAACAAGATACAACAAAGAGAATAAAACTCAAAAATGCAAATAATTGAGGATTGAAGAACATTAGCTTACCATCGGCCGTATGATTAAGGAAATGAAGTTAGAACTCACTTCCTCCTCACTAGAAATGTTTCCTTCAGTGGGTATATCAACACACAGTTAATAAACTTTACTAACATCTGGGAACAATAGCAATCACACGAGATCCATTTTTCTGCTATCTTCATTTATACAAGATCACAATAGCAAAGAAGTGAATTAGGGTTTCTGCTAACGGTACTCAATTGGATTCCTAAATCCTAAGGAGATAGGTGTTGCTCTGCTCTACTTCTTCCATATATAGTACCCTTAATTAAGATTCGGGTCATATAAAGTATCGATATTACAAACCTATTTAAAAAGTAACTATGATTGGCTCCTGTTAACTATGGTTGAAGGCTAAATTGGGAAGAAAAAAAACAAAACTTAAAAAAGGGAAACGGACAACCGAGTCTGTCCGTCTAGGTGAGAAAACTCAAACCTCGTCCTTCCACCTGGCAAACTAGAAACCTTTGGATTTCTACGATGATAGCCCATAAAGGCTTTGGCCTTTCGTACAGACGGGAAAATGCACATGTTGGCACTACAAAAATATGGAAAAAAGAAACTAAGTTCATGTGTATTATTTTTTCTATCGAAGTCCATCCAAGTTATGGAGAGAATTTTTCTGTTTTTCAGATTTCGTTTTACACTTTAAATACAAAAATAATAAGAAATTGGGCTTGCTCCTGGGGATATATAATTTATTTATTTATTGCTCTTTTCATATTTTCGTTGTGTAAATGGATATTAACGCTCCAATTATAAGAATCCCATAAGTTTTGAGCGTGCATTCATGAATTCAAAATTCCTTTGGGAATGTACATTCATGAATTCAAACGTCAGGTGCATCGCACATGCGATTTAACTAGTATATATATATATAGAGCGGACTAGAGAAAAATTGAGATTCGTATTAGCTTGGTCTAACAAATGAGAACAAAAATAAAATGGCCCTCAAACACAGCCATGCCTAGTAGTTATAGTCAGAAAATTGGAGAAAAAAAAATGAGAACAAAAATATACACCAATACTCAAAATAGGTGCCACCATTAATCAACATCAATAACAGTGTAAAAAAGAAGAAGAAAAAAATTAAGAGGGGAGTAGACAAGCCATATAGCAAAAAATTGCGAAAACATATGGAAAGGATTCTGGAGTAACTTTCCTTAAGTCACCAGATAACAATTTGAGTTATTGAACGTTTGAGTGGAAATATTTACGGGTGATAGCAGCAACATACTGGACTAAAACTATCCTTCAAATTAGTCTCAGCTCATATTCGCCAGCCATTGTTATGTATCTCACCCATGGTAGAGCCTGGTATGCACTTTTCTCAATGATCTTTAAATATCGGACCTATAGAAACATATATTTTGCACGCTTCCGATTAGAAAAGTACAACTGTATATAGCTTGACATTAGAAAATTGAGTTGCATGAATCCTTCTTAATGAAGGAACGAAAAAATTGGCAGGGGAATGGTGCAATGGGGTAAAACCAGAGGCAGAAGAGATTCTCGTTATTATCCATCTCAAATGTGTTTTTTCAGCCAAAGAAAAAAGGGGTTTCTTGACGCCCATTGAGAAAGCAGATTCCAGATCAAAAATTAAGAAAAACACACCTGTATTCCGGAGACAGTAAAATATGGTATTTCAAACTTCACACGTATAGGAGCTTTCCTGTCAGGAAGTGCATCTTCAGCAATTACACTAGGAAGACTGAATTCTGCCCTCATCAGATATTCCTGAGCAATTGAGGGTATAAACAATGACACATCCGAAATGAATCAAAGAGTTGGAATACACAGTTAAAAGTAGGAAGCTAGACATATTAAAGACTGTAAATACTACCAGCATATAGTGGTTACGAGATGAAAAGGATTCACACATACACATGCATACCTTTCCACCAGGGAAGGATTTTATTTTCCACAACAATGCATCATGCTCAGGTGCATATGTAGCGGATCCCATTGAAGTCCGGATATTGGGATTGGTGGCATCAGATGGTACAGGCAACCCAATCTCAACATTCGTAGCAGTGCTAAATGATAAACACAAGAAAAGTAGGAAACTTGTGACCAGTGACGAAGTTAATGAGAATAAAATAAATGAGTTCCTTAGGCAATGAGAGAAGTTTGAAAAATGTACCTACGCTCCTTGAACTGGCTCCGTGCTTTAACCATGATCTCTATTCGACTTCTTGAATGTCTTTCTATTTGAGCTTCAACCCATATCAGAGGTTTTACCTGATATAATCAATAAAATAGAAGTAAGGCATGATAAGGGGCATCCGCATCAAGATGATAGAATTAGTCCCTCAATATAGCATCATCTGAGAGGTGAACCTGAGTGCTGAGTCTGTAAGTCATTAAATCAAAAGAGCCATCGGGAGGTATGAAGGATATGGTTCTGTCATTTTCAAATCGAGTCAACCTCACACACCTAAAAGTGAATATGAGAAGAATTAGCAGTCAGGTATCATTAGTTACCATTCATAATCTACCAAACTCCGTAAGTCGGTCTGTCCAGAGATCTCCGTTCTTCTTTTTTTAAGCATCTATCTAAATATGAATAGAAGAATGAGTTTAAGCTACCTACTGGTGAAATTTGATATCATCCAAATCAATGGCTTTCCCTTTTGTTGATCGACCCTGGGCCTCCAAAAGTACTCTATCATTGAGTCCGAGTTTACACTCAGGCATACCACTGTATCAATTGGAAGAATTAGTAGTTGATTGTTTCAGCTCATGCCCAATTTTAAGGTGATATTCTATATCAGAGTAAAGGGTCATCCTTCATTTACATTTTTGGTGAACCTAAGGAATAAAAGAATACCCTCAACCTCATGTTGTTGGTATTATCATTCAACAACCTTACCACTCTAGAGGCTGTACATACCACTGATAACGCTATTAAAAAGTGCAGCCTGGTGCAAGCTGGGTTATTAGTTTTAAGAAGAAACATTTGTACCTCAAATAAGTTCTCATCTTTAATGCGCCTACAACTTCTGAACGAATTATTTGCCCGTTGCTGTTGACGAGTATATTGACACTTTCAACCACATCCAGGAACACCTGAATACATATGGAAGAGACTTACATTGTGACATCATGTAATAGCTACCTTACAGAAGACAATAACTTTTGTCTAACAAAAAGATGAACGTACTTCATTCTTTTTATACCGAATCCCTTCCATGCGCCAAGAAACTGCATTTGTCACAGCCATGGGAGGCCTTTGATTTACCTCCATCCTGTAAGCATCTGTTTTGATAAACTCGCTAAGAATTTTTGCTTCCGTATACTGAGGGTAACCGAAGTCCATCATCTCATCAAGTAACTCATACTGCCACCAATATGTACAATGTTTAGATGAAGTTTCTTCCAAAACCATCTTTTATTATTCTTTCACCAACAAATCAAAACCACAAAGTATCAATTAGAGTTCCTCTTACCACAACAACAAAGTTATCCCTAAGGGATTCCTCTTCTAACTCTTCAAAGTAGTGTTTAAAGACCTAGACAAGAAATGTTTAAAATTCAAGGATTAGCAATATATAAAAACCGGTATAGCGTTACTTTGTTTTCCAATATGCAATTTCCCAACTACAATTCATAGGATACAAGCTAACAAATTTTAGGCGCAAGAGCTCTAGACTCAACAAAGGGTCCTCATATCTTATGGAAAATAACTGTTCATACACATAATCTGCAACCTTGAAGAAAAGATTGCCACGATAACAAAGGCGACTTACATCGACTACGCGATGCAAAAAGAGAATAATACTTGAAGCGTTGCAGTTCCGTCTTGTTGCGATCATAAGGAAAACGTTATTATGTTGTATGAACATGTAAGTGACACCATTATCATATACAACTGGATCTTGAGACTCCGGATCACCCTGAAACAAAATCAGGACACGGAAAAGAACCCACCACATCATTGATTTGCCCTAATTCATCAAAAACTCTACTAACATAAACATCGTAGATTAAATGAAAGAACCTCACTTCTTTTTCTATGAGCTTTGTGAAAAACTTCTCAGCCTGTCCAGCTGAAACATCACCTCTAAAATCACGCCATACAAGAACACGACCTTTGATGTCTAGAAGAAAAAGCGCTGAAGCTGCCCCTGCCATTGACAAATTATTGTTGTTTCAGATCAGAATTTTGTATTACCCATTCAGTAATTTTTAAGGTTTCGTTGAAGGAATCCAGATTAAGGAAGAAGTTTCACTGAGATCTAATTTGTCAGAAAAAATAGGTTTTGGAAATGAACTCTGTTTTTCAAGTATCTGACCGTTACACATGTTGTTGTGTTTATTCCCCACGGCTCTCTTAGGAATTAGGACCACTTATAGAACCGGTTGAGAAATTTATTCTGGCCCATATCACTTTTTAGTCACGTCATTACTCTATTCGTTTCCGGGTGTGTTTGATAACAGGGAAAGGAAACAATTACATGGGAAGTGTTTCCATGGAATCAGTTCGCTTGGGGAGGCAGAGAAAGACTTTCCATAGAATTCCACGGAATTGGGTTTAAAACATACTTTAGGCCACGCTTTTCTTGTAATTCCATGAAAACAGATTTTGGACCAAACGACGAAAAACACGTTATTTCCATGGAAAGATGACTAATTCCATGAAATTAACTCCTATCAAACACAACCTCACTTTTTTAGCTGAGGGTTCCAATATTTTGGTTTTGAGGGCTCACAAAATGATAAAGTTCAACAATTAACAAAACCCCTTAGAGTCGTGTTGTCACGTGCGCGCGTGCGTGACAGCTAATATGAAGTCGCGTCTTACAGCCGTCAGATATCAATCTCCCTTAGATCACACTTCCTATATATTTTATTGATTCCGTAAACGGCGCGCGGGTTATAACCCCAAAGGTGTCATTATCCATGTACAAAAACCCCAACAAAACAAATTGTTCACAAAAACCCCATTTAACATAAACTGTCTATATTAGCCTTCTAGTTTAAATCACCCCAGCAAAAATAAAAACAACCCCACATTTAATTTTAAATCACCCCAACAAAAATAAAAATCAACCCCACCATTAATTTCTATTATATTATCACCACCAAAAAAATCACACCACCAGCAGAACCACCACTGTGCCGCCGCCGCCGCCACACCACCGAAGACCGCCGCCGCCGACACACCACCGCCGACCGCCGCCGCCGCGCCAACACCACCGCCGACGCGCAGCCACCGCCGCCGACCACCACCGCCGTCTCCAACTCCCACCTCTGCCACCACCACTACCACCACTTCCAACCGCCACCACCACCGTCAAAAACCTCCACCGCAACCGCCACAACCACCGTCAAAAACCGCCACCGCAGCCACCTACCACCACCACTGAAATGATGCAACCAAACTGAAATAAGAAAAAATGATGAAACCAAACTGAAATGAGAAAAAATGATGCAACCAAACCGAAATGAGAAAAAAATGATGCAACCAAACTGAAATGAGAAAAAATGATGAAACCAAAGTGAAAAAATGATGGAACCAAAATTTCACGTGCAAACAATTTCTCATGAAAAATGATGAAACCAAACTGAAAAAATGATGGAACCAAAATTGGTTTCACCAAAAATAGATGAAACCGAAATTGGTTTAATCATTTTTCCACATATTGTCATTTCACCAATAACCACCGCGACCAACACCACTGCCAACCAATGTGACCAAATACCACAACCACCGCGCCACCACCATCACCATAGTCCGCCGCAACACGTCATTGCACCACCACTACCAGCCACCTCCACCATCCAGCACCGCCACCAGCACCACAACTGTCCACCACAATCACCAACCACCAGCACCACTTGTGGTTTCATGTCGCCATTTGAAATCTTCCACTGCTGCCACCACTAGCACCAACACTACATACAACCTCCATCTTCGACTACAAATGGCACCAGTACCGCCGCCCCCACCACCGCCGACGACCGTCACAGCGTTACCACCACCGCCGCCGCCACCATTCAGCACATCCACTGATGAGTGCCAAATATTGCATATTCATACACCTTTTCATTGGCACTTAACTCATCTTTCGCGCTTCAAAGTCATATATTATCCCAAATTCTGCATTCTTACCATCTTCAAGAATAAATATTTGTATTAATTAATTTTGTGTTTTTAAGTACTAAATACAGCTTGGAAGAATTGAGAAGACAAAAGAGAAGAAAGTTGGAAGCGTTGCAACCCGCTCGCGCATCAGTGCCAACATGTTTACAAATTCATGGGATTAAACAACCCACGATCCAAAACCCAAGACCCAAATCCATTTCCACCTCACCCCCATTGGATTCTTTCCAAAACATCCACCTCACCCCCATTGGATTCTTTCCAAAACATCCACCTCACCCCCATTGTATTCCATTATATCCATCAATTAAGAAAACATGTTTTGTTTAATTGTTGAGTGGTTGCTACAGTGAAATTCGGATCCCAAGTGTGAGAGAAATTTTTTGTATAAATAGAGAGGGTTGTTGAAAACTCATCCAAGAATAGCTTGTTCATGTTAGTTTATCAAATTTCAATTTTGTTGTAATGTTCTTCATGTTCTAATTTCATTTACTAGGGTTTAGATGAAGCCCTAATCTCATTGGTATGTATTCATATCTTGTATCTTGTTCTTGAAAGTTTAGAATTGTTTAAAGATATAATTTAATCCAAGTTTTTCAACATCTTTCTCTCACAATGTATGCCATGTATCCATTGTAGTTAGAATATCTCTATGTTGATTATGCTACAACTCATGCTTAACCAAATATTGATCTTTAGATTAGTTGTGCTTAATTAGACAATTAATGCTTTGGAGAAATACTTTAGTTGTGATTAAATTATCCATTGGAGAAACACCTTAGTTATACGGTAGACTTGAATCTACTATAAGGACAAGAATAATATTACAAGTTGAATGCATATCATAGGTTATTGGTGGATTTGAATACCCTAGTATCCATATTATCATTGTTTACATATCTTGTTATTTGCATCTTTTACTTTTATTATTTCAGTCACTTGAAAATCATATCGTCGTATCGAAAAAATCAAACCCCTTTTGGTTACTCTCTGAATCAGGATTTAGAATCAACTTCTACACTCTCCAAGTCTCTGTGGTTCGACCTGTGCTTGCCCTGTGTTGCTTGTCGACACTATGCACTTGCAGTTTATACATAGAAGTAGGTATCTTTCCGAGCCTACCAGCCACCACCACCACCACCAGCCACCACCATCACTACCACCGCCGATAACCACCGACCAAAACCAGTAAAAACGCCAACACCCGCTGACGACCACCCCCACCACTGACCAAAAATACGATGAAACCGATTTTGGTTTCATTAAAAATATGATGAAACCACAAGCTTTCAAAACTCAGTGTCTTCACCTAAACATCAACCACCGTAGTGTCTTCACCTAGGCATACATCTAAGCTTTCACATCTCAGTGTCTTTACCTAAACATCAACAGCGTCTTCACCCGTGTTTCATGCATTCACTACTCTGCCAATTCAACCACCGCAAACTCCATTATTAACACAAAACTCCAGCTGGTGAACCGTACTACCTGACTATCTGTAATCTCAGTACCACCATTTCAGTTCAACAACACTACTACTTCCAGTGCACTAAACAACATCAATCCACTCTATGCTTCGAGCAGCGTACATATCTCCAAGCAGATTCAGCAAGTCTTGTTGTTTAGACTTGTTACAGAAAATGAATTTTCCGTAAGATACAAAAACTAGACTCTAGCTAATCTCCAAGTCCTATGAAGGAGATGAAATTCTTACGTTTTATCCCCTTTGTCCCAAAAGATGACACCGAATAAAACACCCACGAATTTAGTTGTAAATAACCGGATTGCATTATATTTTGGGTTCCTCCAGTATGACCAATGTTGTTTCCAGAAAACACGCTTTGCATTGAGTAATAAAGTCTTGAGAATACTCCGTAGGAAAGTGAAGGTCTTGGGTATCTTGTGTGTACGTGCTTAATTCTTTGATAAGTTCTTGATTTCTCCTGGAAGGCATAAATAGAACACTCGAACTTTCGTTAATTAAGATCAAGAATTATTAAGAGACAAAACTTATGCTACTCCACTTACTTATAGAGCGTGGAATTGGCATAAACTTCTGCAAAATCCACGTCAAGATGAGCCTCCATTGAAGAAGAACTAACGTCAAGCATCCATGTAGCTGGATTGTATCCATCCCTAATTTTTGGGACCCCTGGGATTGCCTACAAAAAGTTACCGTAATAGTGATTAGAACTCTTTGCACAAGAACAAGCATGCAGGTTCATGACTCCTAGTTATGAGTGGAACGAAAATGTTTAAAACCATACTCACTTCAAAGTACTTATAAGCATATGAGAACGAGCACCAAGTGATCCAGCGTAGGTGACTCGGCCTCCTCTTTTCAGCAATAATAGCTGCAAGCAAACCAGTGTCTAGTTATATGAGACATCAAAATAGCATGATGACAGAAATTACAACGGTAACTCAAAATCTTGATATAGACCTCATCAAAAGCTTAAAAGATGTCAATACTAGGTTGATGGATTGTGCAAACAACGGTTCTCCCTGTATCCACAGTGTTTCTCACTATTCGCATGACAATGGCAGCAGCCATAGCATCAAGACCTGACGTTGGTTCATCCATGAAAATGATTGATGGATTGGCAACCAATTCTACAGATATGGTTAGTCTCTTTCTCTGTTCAGTTGAAAGGCCATCTACTCTAGGCATACCAACTAGAGAATTGCTTAAGGGATGAAGCTCAACCAAATCCATGACCTCATCAACAAACATCTGAAACATGATAGAAAAATACACCAATCTGTAACTTCTTTATGCGTCGAGATTCGAGATATGTAAATTTTTATTACAGTAATGCACATACCTTTCGGGTCTCCTTATTAACATCAACAGACAGATGAAGCCAGGATGAGTACAAAAGAGACTCATAAACTGTGGTGAATGGATATCAGTTTGTTCACAGTAACCACTAACTCGGGCAAATGTTGCTTGCTTCTTTGGATATCCTGAAATGTTAATAGTTCCTTCAATGAACCCTGCGGTTTTCCTTCCTGCTAGAACATCCATCAAGGTAGTTTTTCCAGCACCACTAACACCAACTAATGCTTTCAATACACCGAGTCTGAAATCCCCACTAACATCTCTTAACAACTGGAGACGGGTTTCATCAATTCCTTGGTTTTTCATTTCCTAATTAGCAGTAAACTCACAATCAGACATGCATATTTTTCAAACTACACATACATATGGAGTACCGTTAAAAAGAGCTTGGGGTTAACCTAAAAGATCGCATTCCTTGTGAATGTTGTTGAGATCGAAGCTGACATCTACCAAATATGGAAGAATCACTTCCAGATGTGATTCCATTTGGTCGTCTAAACAAAATTCATACACCAAAACAACATAAAAACAGCAAAATTATCATAATAAACACAAAATGATTTCAAAATCGAAGAATCATCACTTCCAGATGCAAAACGAAGTTACAAAACTACAAAATTCATACACGAATCAAACAAAATTAAGCTAAAAATTTTACAAAATCAACACGAAATCGAAGAAATAAGGTTTTAGATTTCGTTTTAGCTAACCTGGAATGAGGAGGAAGAACTGAAATGGAATTTAAATCACATGCTTTGTTTATCTTTAACTTCATTTTAAGCGTTTAATTAGAGATCGATAAATCTAAATAGAGATGAAGAAGAAGAAGAATAAATCATTTAGATCTGGAAAAATGAAGTTTCAGAGAAATTTGAATGGGTAGCCTTGTAGGGATGAGCTTGTGAGGTGGGGAGAGAGCGGAAGTTGTTTTTGAATCGGGAAGAAAAATCAGATTTAGGGATCGGCGATGGTGGTGGGAAAAGGAGACGAAAGAAAGAAGAGAAGAAGAACAGATAAAATGGTATATTTGGGTTTTTTTTAAATTAAAAAAATTAAATTTGCTCATTATCATTTGATTTGGGGTTTTTGTCCCATTTTTATTTGAAACGGTTTTTATTTATTAGAAATAATATGACTGGTTTTTTCTTATCACTAATTTGTTCACCTAGGGGTTTTGTCACTAGTTTTGTTCCGTAAATATTTAATTGTTTACACACTCTTCTAGTTTCCATATATTATAAGTGGACACTCCCACGAAAAAATTCTTCTTAGTTCTTACTTTTATTTCTTTCTAAATCCAGTAATGCTGGATATACCGGGATGATATCCCGTGAATTATCCGGCCACAGACAAATGTTGTGGACCCTTGGGTGGGTAGAAACCACCCCCTATATTTTTTTCTGGTGGGCCCCAAGGGCTGTTTCAATCGGGATTTAGTCCCAGGATAACCCGGCGTCAACGTAGCATTACTCCTCTAAATCAGCCTATTTCTGCCCTACTCTAGTCTGCTACTGTCTCTGACACCCTTTTCTTTATAAACCTTTTAGACAATCTTTGTCTTTTGTGTACCGGTGGTACTATTCAGCTCCCTATTCTCCACCTCCCTACTCTGCTCCCTTCAATATAAACCTCACATTTGGGAAATGGTGAATCCCATATGTACTTGAATGTGATTCAAATCTTAGATGTGCGGTGTAGATTAGAGGGAGCAGAGTATGGAGGTGGAATATAGGGAGGCGAATAGCATTTCCATTTGTGTACAAGATTAAAATTCATAAAGTAACGAGATTGAGTATATCACATTGTAAATGACAAGATTAAAATTCATAAAAGTTGAGCTTCTGTTATTGGATTAAAAATTCAATTCAACAAGAGATTCACAAAAGAATGAGAAAGTTTAACAGAAAATAATGGCTTAGGCAATACCAATAGTTTAAACGGATTGTATGATGAAAATAAAACTAAAGAGAAACTAGAATGAATTGTGGTCATCTATTATAGCTTTTCATATGTCTTCTGGCGTCATCTTCTCAACATCATTCATCTTTCCCTACCAAAAGAAAATTAAAAAATAATATTAGAATACGTGCTTTAAGAAATTACGACATTGAAACAAAATACATATACTTTCATTTAAGTGGATTAAGAAGTCTACCTAATCATAATCAAGAGGATTGGTATTTATATCAAAATAATTAAGTGGATACGCTTGTGAATCGTCCTGCAAGTTGGTATCACTACTAATACTGCAATAAATGTGGAATGTGAAAATTAATCAGTTAAAATGCATTGCTGGTGAGATTTGTCAATGTCCAATATATACAATTATTTTTTTTCATAAAAGAGGATAACCTCAAGCTTTCATTCATATAGCCGATTTTGGTAATCGGAAACCATTACATGATTCTTCAAGATCATCATACAATCATCGAATCCACCATAACTCCGCCAATTCTTGACTAACCATCCTATCCTTACAGACATTAAAGCCATTTCAGAATTCCCAAAGAGCCAAATCACATCAAGGGGCCTAATTGGTTTTGAAACAAAACTAATTTGTATCACTGCACATAGCAGTGACTGGATCAGATCCAACCCGGTGTTTTTGAGAACATGTATACCTGCTAGGGTACATGAACTAAGGTTTTGAAAGCAACAGTATATACAACAATCAAAGTAACAGAGACTATGGTAACTGTGTCTAACGTAACATAGGTTTTCTGAACAGGTCTTTAGAGGTTTGGATCGGAGTGAATCGGCCTAAATCGGCATTGAAGTCTTGGTAACATTTGGAACTGATGATATTGTAGGAGGTCTTGAATTTGTTATAGCTGTCTTTGTTTCCTTGGTTAGAGGTGATGGTGCTCTCATTGCTGTTGTATTTGACTTTTCTCTGCAGAGAAGCATCTCCCATTTGTACTTGAGCAGATCATCTACTGGATGGTGAAAACAAACCCCCAATCTCAAACTAACTAATACCCAAAACTAACAAAACAATTAGTATTCCTTAGTTGTTCCTGAAATCAAATCTAGAGTAAGGTAAAACAAGCCCTAGAATAAGATAACAGAAGAAGAAATCAAAGAATAGAACCAAAGATATACAAATAAGAAAGATAGGTACTAATAACAAAAAAAACCTAAATCCAGTTCTGATTGAATCTAAATCGGTCAGATTCAAACCCAAAAAACTGAAGAAAATAGAAGATACAAAGCGAATAGAGAAGATCAAGTAGAGGTTAAAGATGGGTTGAGCTTCTCCTGCTCAGATCTTCCCCAAGGGAGCCGATCTAGGCAAGAGAAGCCTCAAGTTTGCTGGATTTTGAAAAGTTCAGTTTCCAGGAGAGAGAAAGTTTTTTTTACTATAATTTTGAAAAAAAATACAATTAGTATTTGGTATCATACAAGACATAATTGATATCAATGTTTCCTAGAAAAAAATCCTTGGATACGTTGTGAATGTTTGCTTCAGTGGGATCTCTGCCACCCTCTATGGATATAAAGGAACATTAAAAATGAAGTCACTTTTCTTTCTTTTTCTGAATCAAGGAGTTTGAAGTCATATACCAATAATTTGAACTATCAAAAGAAGAATGAAAAAATAAACATTTACATACTTGTTTTTCCTTTTGCTTGTCGTTTTGAACTTTTTTTTGTCGATTTTTGCTTACTTGTCTCGGCTGCAATCTTCTCACTACATGAATATACAATAATTTCATGTGAAACCAAAAGTAAACATAGCAGACGTCAAAAAAAAAAAAAATGAAACGACATAGATAATATGATACCTGTTAGAGCATCTCCAATGTAAGGGGGTAAAGGTCTTTAAAATGAATGACACCTAGGATTAAAGACTTTTTGCACCAAATTTTCATCTTTAACACAAGGTTCAAGGTCAAAAAGATAGATGACATGGCTAAGTGGGGGTAATAGAGAAAGTCTATATAAGATTTTCTTCATGACCTTGGGTCTTAGGTACACATCAGCATTTTGTCTCTAAAAAGGTGCAGGTAAGACCTTGAAGATTGGAGATGGACTTTAGGTCAAAATATTTATCTTTATTTATTTTTGTCTTTTAGCAAATGACTCACCACAAAAAGGTAATAACAATACCTCCACATAGAATGACCTTGATCCTTTGCATTGGAGATGCTCTTATACTCCTTGATTATTTTTTTGTTTACTCGTTTATCGACAGAAGCTTTCATTCTACCAGGCGCCCCTTTAACCTTCACTATCATTGGATTACGTATTGCCTTCTTTTGATTTTTCGATTTTTTTGAACATTCAACTCTCGTCCTTAAATTTTCTAGAGCTTTTTGAACACCTTCAATTCTCACTCCCGAGTTATCCAAAGGCTGGTCTGCAGATTGAACCGATCCTTCTTTCAAAGCATCTTCTACTTCTATAATTTCTTCACCTTGATCAAATATTACAGATCCAGATTCTGCATCTATTGTCCACCTTTTTAACATATATTGAGCTGGAAGACTTTGTATATTCACAACTGAAAAAATATTTAGTATATGTCTACACAAGTACCCCATAAACTCATATAATAAGGAACTACATTTCACACTCTTATTAGCAGAATCATATAGAATTGTCCGTAACTTATTTTCATGCCCGAACCTTCATACATGATAAGTGAATTGTGTCCCACTTATGTCAACTTCGTTTTGACAATAATGTAATGCTTGACTTAATTGTTCCTGGAACTTGCGAAATACCTTCCTTGTGTAAATGAGTGATGCTTCTTCTTCGATATTCGTACATAATCTCAATAACAGTTTTTTTACGATTTATAAAGGAGGATACCGGTATTACTTGGGGGTGATACCAATCCATATAATATAAACAAATATTAACAAATCTTGATCGTCGGATCGCTTAATTGGTATAACCCCCGCTAATAGTGGTATCCCCCTTTATAAATCATGGGTTTTTTGTACTTTGTTTCATATTCCTTTCTGCTTCACGACTAGAAACTATAGCCCTTTTGAACTGCTTAATGAATTCACACAGAGGCATGTATCTTTTCATAAAATGGTCAAAATATGCATTTATGCTTTCGCTGCGCTGTGTTGTGTACATATCAGCACAAAATACATCTCGAGTACAAACCGACGCCCACTTCTTTTTTTCTTGTACAAAGTCGATAACCGTTTGTTATCCTTTAATCCATGCTTTTCAAGCCTTAGTTCCCAACCGAATTCAAACTCTTCAATTGTCTTATTACCATATAAACACTTGTTAAAATTAAGATATTTATTTATTGAATGAGATAAATGATTGCCTGCAAGTCTGCTTATATGCCCCAAACAATAACGATGTCGCGTACCTGGCAATATATTTCTAATAACGGCCGCTATAGCCGATTCTTGATCAGTTAAAATAACCTTAGGTTTCTTACCATGCATTGTTTTCATCCATGTTCTCAAAACCCAGTTAAATAATTCTTCGGACTCCGAATGTAGTAAGGCACCCCCAAATAGAGTAGTCGGGTAATGATGATTGACTCTTACTATGGGAACAAAAGGCATGCCATATCTTTTTGTACAATAAGTAGGGTCAAAACATACAACATCTCCAAAGTGATAATAATCCATCAGTGATCTGGCATATTCCCAAAACAAATTAGTCATCTAGCCTTCTGAATCAACTTGAATAGAATAAAAGAACGACGAATTATCTGTTTGTTGATGCTCAAAGTAGTCGATTACAGATTGTGCGTCTCCATTTTTGAGCTCTGATGTTCTTTTCGCTGTTAAATAATTTCTTACATCCTTTGTAGTAAAACCAACATTCCGAACTCCACCAATTCCAAGTGCCATAAAGCTCATTGCAAGATTTTTTTTTATTCCTGCAAGATGAAAATTTTCAATGACTTATTCATAATCTACAAGAATCTTCCCCAACGATTTTATCATGTGCCTTTTGCTTGGAGATACAAGAAGATGGTTGTGTTCTTCTACATCATGCGACACAATCCATAAATTATCTTTCTTTCTTATTATCATATGTGCTTTATACTCTATTCTCATAACAGTTTGCTTTCTTTTTAGCTCTTCAAATGGCTTAGATCTAGGATCATGTTTTCCTTGACATGCGCAACATAAGGTACACCCAATTACAATCTTACTGTCCTCAGTACTACTTCGTGACAAAGAAGTAGTATGTTTTAGGATACTAAATCCCACCTTTCCTACATAACAATTGTAAATGTCACATGCTTCCTCTTGTGATTTAAATTTCCTTCCAACATATGATCGATATTCATTTAATACGTCATCAGTTATGCCTGAATTGGTATTTGTTAGCTTGCTATTTTGATGCTCATTTTCTTCTTCCTCTATTATAATATGTTCTTCCTCGAGGAATTCCTCGTATCCATTCTATGTATAAAGTTCAAAACACATATTAAATAACAATTTAATCAATATTATGCTATGTTATTTAATATATATATGCAATAACTAATTTATTGATGCAATGTTATGTTTCTTGTTTTGGGGGGAAAAAACTTCACAAGTTACTTTTTGTTGAAGTAATAATAGTGGTGGATTTCCACCCCACACTTATATCACTATTGTTACAACTACTTCATGTAACTCCATACTAAAGGATGCATGGTGCATGGCACTAGTACATCATGTAATAATTCCTTTCTAACACTACATTAATAAACACATACTCTATTGTACGCATATAAATAGAGATCTTCCACAATGTACTCAACACACATATCTATCAATAAAGAGCTTCCTTTATTCTTCCCTCTATTTATCTTTGTATTAACTTTAGTTTATCAAAAACACTTTTTATTTTTTTCGATTATAAAGAAAAAATAAGTTAATAACTAAAATATACCTTTTTGTATCTACGTAAAAAGAAAAAGGAGGAAAACTACCTTGTTCGACAGTTTTGTCTCTTGTGCCGTCATGGTCAGAATCTGATTGATAATCATACCGAGAGTTGGAAGCTAATTCAGGTTCTATTACCCTTTTTTTTCATGTGAGCGGAAACCCAAGACAATTCTAGGGTTATGGTTTATGATTTAATTATAAATTTTAAGACATAGATTATAATATTGAGTATATAGTTTAACAAAGAATTACTAGTGGGAGGGTCCACTCATAACATATAAAAACTAGAAGGGTGTGTAAACATTTAAATATTTACATAATCAATAAAATATATAGGAATCGAGATCTGAGAGGGGAGATTGATATCCGACGGCTGTAAGGTGCGACTTCATATTAGCTGTCACGCACGCATGCGCGTGACAACACGATTTATCCTATTAGTTTTGTTAATGGTTGGAATGCCCTCAATTAAGTTAACTAAACTAAGTAATGTTAGTAATATTGAATGTACTTTTTGGAAACCCAAATGTAATATAACATATGGTTGGGAGTTTTTATTTTTCCAACCGTAGATAATGTCAGAGTAACTATGGTTGGAAAAATTATAAAAAATTACCTCCTACGGTTGGGAATTTTTTTATTATTATTTTAAAAATTTAACATACGATAAGGTCTACTAACCGTAAAAACTATATTCGGTTGGGAGTTTATATTTTCCCAACCCAACCTTAAAATATTTATACGGTTTGGAAAATATAAATTCAGCACCCTAGGATTGGTTTACGATTGGGAAATATTGGTTTCTTAGCCGTATTTAGTTTTGAAATCCCTAATTTACTCTAACATGTTCACACAATCAAAAAGCAAAAAAAAATAAGATGATAATTATATTCTTTCCCAATTGAAGTCTTATTGGCTGAAATAATCGTCGTTGAAGAAGAAAAAATGTAAGAAGAATAGGTGTTGGAAGAGGAGACCGGAAGAGAGGAGGAGTTGTTTTTTTTTCCTATAGTGAAGGATCAACGGGTTTAGCTTTTAAGTTTAATTTTAATTAGGTTTAGATTAGGTAATTATGTAAGTTGTTAAAGGGTTTTTTTTTATTATTATTATAGAATATGCCCTTTTTATCCATAGGATCCCTCAAAACCAAATCTTTGGACCCTATAATGGTTCTTTCAATTTGGACTATTTTTGGAATCCAATTATTAGGGCCGTAGACGGATATCTTTTTTAGGGTTGCATAGGGTCATGAAATAGTAATACATAGAACCTCGTTTTGATATTTTTTGTAATACCTAATCTACCCTCATTTTGATTAGTGCTAATTAAGATGATTAAGTTAACTAATCGGTATTAGTGAATGGATATACTAACCAAATGATTAATCTTTTGAAAATCAAAAGTTGATTTTTTTTTAGATTTTGAAGAAGGACAAGGGTGATTTTGGTGAACTTTTTTTGGAAAAAAATTTCAAGAAAAATGATGAAATCCTTCATCAAGATACTCAGGAAACCTTATAATCAACTCCCAATAACAGTTTTATCGATTCAAATCCGTTAAAATCCGGGAGGAAATCTGAGTTTTTCTAGTATTACGGTTGGGATAATGTGTCGAACCAGTTGTAGAACCTAATTACGGTTGGAAACTTTGGGACTTTAAGTCGTAAAGAGGCACGTGGCTTGGAGAATAAGAACTTTGGGTCGTAAATATGCATAACGGCTGAGAAGTAAAGAACTTATAGCCGTTATGTTGTCCAGAATCACCTTAGTATTTATTACGGCTTGGTTAAGAGGTTTACAAGGAAAATTTCACATCTGTAACTGGGTATGTAAGTTGAGAAATTTAGAGTTTCGACGTGAATACGTACTACGATTGAACTGTAAAAATACTTCCATTAATTAGACCATATTACAACCCATAACATACTTAGTAGATCCGCATTACAAAGTTGGTTTTAATATCATCCCTTACAATGTATCAAGAAGTCTTTGATGATGGCGAATTGGGCTTCATAGTTGAAATTATAACACTTTCATTTTCTCCATTCATTCTTAGCTTGAGTTACGACTTCATCATCAGCTTCACCTCTAAGTCGAAGTTGTTGGCAAATAAAATTGAATATATAGTCCAACTCCATCAAGGTTATTAGTATTACTTGTTTCCCTACAAAAAAAAATCTAAAATCTAACTCCAATGTGATTGACTGGTTAAACCACCTTTCTTTCGTTTTTCTCCCCTTTTTGGATAGCATAGTACAATATTTTTGTAAATAGATAAGTCTTCATACAAAGTTAAGCTGGGTTTATCCTTTGAGTACATTGCATTGAGTATATAGGGATTTTGGTGGAGATTATTGATGTAGAAGGTGTGATTTTCGTTTGGAATGGTTGGTTTAATGGATGTGGAGTTATTTCAAGTATAAATAAGTGGTTGAACAACTTATACCTTCTATAAATCAGTATTCTAACGATCTATTTTTCAAAATTCAAAAAGTAGTTGATAGGATGTGGGACAAAAGGGAATTCTAGTATTTATGGCTAGGAAATCGATAGTGAAAAAGTGGGGTTCTAACAATCACACCCAATATTTCGATTAGCAATCTGTATGGACAACTCCGAGTTACTTTCTAAAGAATCAAGTAGATAGTCAGACTCAATCAATAGAAAACATCTCAAAGATTTATTATCTCAATCTCTCAATTTGATTTAATCAAGCAAATACAATTTGCAAGTCTTAATCAAAGAGAGATAACTTGGATGGTACCAAAGACCAATATCCAAGTGTCAATCAATTTAAATCAACAACCAATAAGGTCGGATATTCTGATTGATTGAACAACGCACAACCTGTATTATTTCAATTATATAACGAAATTTAATGCGGAAAAGAAATAACACACACACCAGAATTTTGTTAACGAGGAAACCGAAAATGCAAAAAAAAAACCGGGACCTAGTCCAGATTAAACATACATTGTATTAAGCCGCTACTGACACTAGCCTACTCCATGCTAACTTCGGTCTGGACTGTAGTTGAACCCCAACCAATCTCACACTGATCCAGGGTACAGTTATGCTCTTACGCCTCTGATCCCATCAGGATACTGCGCACTTGATTCTCTTAGCTGATCTCACCCACAACCAAGAGTTGCTACGACCCAAAGTCGAAGACTTTAATAAACAAATTTGTCTCACATAGAAAAGTCTTCAAGGATAGATAAATTCGTCACCCACGAATAAACCTATGAGTTTTGTTCCGTCTTTTGATAAATCAAGGTGAACATGAACCAATTGATAAAACCATACTTATATTCCCGAAGAACGGCTCAACTTTATCCATCACCTCACAATAAACTTAATCGACGCAGCGAAGAATATTAT
Organism: Papaver bracteatum; assembly: GCA_023529315.1. Classification (NCBI taxonomy): domain Eukaryota; kingdom Viridiplantae; phylum Streptophyta; class Magnoliopsida; order Ranunculales; family Papaveraceae; genus Papaver; species Papaver bracteatum. Next base: position 89,032 of record JAJJWX010001185.1, read on the forward strand.
TGAGGAATCACAAACGATGAGACGAAGTGTTTGTGACTATTTTTATATCTTGCCTATTGGAGATAGAAATCCCAAGTGATAAGCACGTAAATGCTATATTTTATACCTAAATTTATATTAGCTATGACTCTATATTCTGGCTAATAATATTGTTTTAGAGAATTTACAGAAATTACAAGCAAATAATATTACTGGAAGGATAATTGGCTAAATGAGAGATAAAATGGCATTTTCGGCAAAAATCACTGACTGTCTCACCACACCAAGGGAAGAAGAGTCACACGAACATCCCATGCACTGCATAATTACACTGTTATGGACACAGTTGATATTTTGATGGGAGTCTTTTCGTATATAAAGGGAGAGAATAAAGTAATGAATGGGAACGAAATCTTATGGTTTGAATTAGAGCTATCAACGGGGCAAGCTAGGGTCAACCCGGCCCTAGCTTGTCAACCCTAACCCTAGTCCTATTCATCTACAAGCCCAAAATCCCAACCCTAGCCCTAGACGGGTTGGCTTGGCGGGTTCACGGGTTAGCTTGTCATTTATCATTTTAAATAAAAAATAATAATTTTGCTTAAAGTAAAAAAAAAATTGTTTAAAGTTAAACTGTTAGGGAGGATCGAACCTAGCTCGGCAAGGTGTTCACTTAGCATAACGACCACTGGGCTACAAATGAATACTACTAGCCGTTAATAAAATATATATGACTCGATGGAACTTTATTTTTCCACTTACCTTAAAAACCCTACGACGATTTTCCTTTCTCTGTTTCTCACCGTCTCTTTCCTTTTCTCACTGTGTGTTCTTCATCTAATTTTTTTTTCTTTTTTTGTTATCCTTGATGCAATTCATACCCATGTTTCTCTCTTCCTTAATAAATTGGTCCATCTTGCTTTTTATACTTATATCACCAGAAACAAATCCGTGTTTATTATATATTTATGTATTGTAGACATGGTTTAGTGATAATGAATCAAGATCTTGTTTGATATTTTAATTTAGATTTGATCTTGGGTTTTGTTGATATGGGTTGGAAACATCAATCAATAATACCCTGTATATGATTGTGGATTTGTTCATGAATTTCATTTTTGATTAATATGTTAATTGTGTATGATTTTGAATTGTCATAATTGTTAATCATATTAAGTTTTTAAAGAATAAATTAGATGAAATACCCAGTATGATTTACGGAAAAAAGTGGTAAATTTTCCCTAAAATCTTTAAAATAGATAATCTTAATGAAGATGACGGGTTGGCGGGTAACCCCGCGGGTTAGCCCTAGCCCGGCTTGTTTTCTACTAGGGTTAGATATAACAACCCTAACCCGTCCCGTTTATCCAACAAGCCAAGCCGGTCCGGGTTGAAACAAGCCGGGTCAGGAATTGACAGCTCTAGTTTGAATGGGTAAAGAAAATGAGAAAGTATATAGTTATTATGTTGATATCATTTTATTGCATGACATTAATTAGAAAGGAGAAAATAATTATATTTATATAAGGAAGGAATAATTGACATGCAAAGATAACAATTGGTGGAGTTCATTTCACATGGAAGGAGGAGTTGTGGTCAAAGGTGATGTGTCATAGAACGAGAGGGGGATTCTAGGTAGTAAGTGCATATCATATTTCAGGAACAATCTTATTATAGGGGCGGCATGTTTTATTAGAGGGGCAGCAGTGTGATAGTAATGTCCATTTAGTTGGTTAGGGGATGTCCTAAAGTGATGTAAAGTGACTAGATTACCCTTTTCATCTTAAATGGAATAATTTGCCCCCTTTTTTTAATTGAAAATACTGATTTGTCCTCTATCATATTTAAACCTAATTAGAAGAGAAATCAAAATCAATTTATTTTTCTTCTTTTCATCTTCTCTTCTCCTCCATTACAACCGTAACCACCTCCATTTCAATCGAAAATTTCATCGTTGTTTTGGAAAACACAGTTAGTATTTTGTTTATTGTGTTCAATTTAAGTGTATGCTCCATCAAAAATTAGGGTTTTAGGTTAAAAATAAAAATAAAAATTCTGGATTTCCTGTTTCTACGGTTGGTATTGTTTCAATTACCAACCTGTTTGAACAATTTGATGCTTCTACGGTTTGTACTATCGAATTCATCAAAGATACCAACCGTATGTTCTTGGGTCTGAGAAATTTTCTCAGTTACGGTTGGCATTTGAAACCGCATTATGAACCATAGGTTAGTTATGACATGTAAGGTTTGTTGCTTCTTCAACCGTAAATTATCCTGAGTCTCAAAACTAATTTTCAAGTTTTTATACGGTTGAAGACGAAACCAAAGTTACCAACCGTAAGTTCCTACGGTTGGTAATTGAAACTGCATTATGAACCGTATGTTAGTTACGGCATGTAACGTTTGTTGCTTCTTCAATCGTAAATTATCCTGAGTCTCAAAACTAATTTTCAAGTTTTTATACGGTTGAAGACGAAACCAAAGTTACCAACCGTAAGTTCCTACGGTTGGTATTGTTTTCCCAAGTTACGAACCGTAAGATATAGTTACGGTTACGGTTACCAACCAAAGTTACCAACCGTAACTGGTATTATTTTTGGGTTTTCCCCAAAATTGAACCAGTTACGGTTGGTAATTGATACATTATGTACCGTAACATATAGTTACGGTTGGTACTGAGCTCAATTCCAACCATATCTTCTTCTGAAATTTTAAAAAATATGATTTTTTACGTACTTTAGAAGTATACCTGTTTTCTCTATCAAATAGAGATTCACCCATCTCAATTTTGCAACTGGAATCACTCATTTTGGTGGAGTGAATCAAAATCTAGGGTTTCGCAAGTATCACATAAGTTTTTCTTTTTCTTCTCCTCTAAACTTTTTTTTTAGCTCTAAAAATCTGATTTTGTTTTGATTTTGAGTTAATATAAGTGAAATTAATTATTAACACTAAATTTGATTATCATAACTAAACTAGGTTATCAATTATGAGGGTTAATTTGTCATTTTCAGTATTTTTTTATACGGGACACCTAGAATGATCATGTAATGACCTTTTTTGTCCTATTAGAATATCGTCCCTCTAATAAACCATGCCGCCCCTATAATAAGATTGTTCATGAATTATGTTTGGGAACTATATATCCACTTTCCCTTTGAGTGGACATGGACATGTAGTGGGAATATAATGGGATCATTATCTCCCTTTACGTATGGATGTTCCCTACATGTTTTGAAAAGTCAACATTTGCCAAGACAAAAATGAGTGAGCATGTTAATGAGGCGAGAATATTCAAGGAGATAATCTTTCCCATTTTGGGTCGACTACAAAAGAAGGCTTTGGAGTTCATTAGAGGGGAGGCCGATTCACGTATTCTTAGGAGCTTGAGGTTTGTCTTTGTTCGTGATAGACATAGGGGAGTTTGGAGAGGCCGCCGCTGTTATAGTTGGAGAAGGAAAATAACAAGAGAAGGGGAAGATGACTTAGCACCGGGTGACCACGGTGACAGCGTTTACTCTTTCTTTCTCTTGTCAATTTATTTTTTATGGGTTTTGAGAACCCTATCTCCATGTTTTGCTAAATTTTGGCTAGGGTTTTTGGTGAAAATTAATTAAATCATGTAGACTCAAATGATAATTCTCCGAATAATGATTTGAATGATTAATAATTGTCTTCATATAAATTGCTTGGTTCATAATTGATTTAAGTAATTCATTGATTATTTATGCTTTTCAATTGATGTGTCGTGTTTGGGTTAAATTCTTTGACGACATATGCTTTTAACTGATAGATAATACTTTAGAATTACAACATTTGCAGCGAAGGAAATTACACCGGTGAAACAATTTATGGAGTATATGTTTTAGAAATTGAATATGAGTTTTGCATGCTTAGATTGGTGGAAACCAGATTCTCTAGTTACTGTCTTTCACTTTGCATTTGGTTAATTCTTTTTATTGTTTCATTTTCAATTCTAAAAATCCAAAAATATTATTCATGGTTAGTTCTTATTAGAGATTTTGATTACGGTATTTCCACCGCTCCCTGTGGGATCGACCCGTACCTGCCTCTGTCTACTAGTTAGACACCGTGCGATTGCAGTTATTACATATAGGCATCTCCGGATCCTATCACCAAGCCAATTTTTACAATTGTACTCGGATGATAGAAGATGCAAGATCAAATCACACAACTACGATAAAAGTAGTATCATTCTGGCTTCACAATCCCAATGAAGTCTTAAAGTCGTTAACCTGGTTTTAGAAGAAGAAAATCAAAGGTTAAATGAGAATCGACTCTATCTTAGCAAACTAGTATCACACAGAATGTGTGGGGATTTGGTTTCCCATTTGCTAGAGTTCTCCCTTATTTAGTCTCTCAAATCAGGGTTTGCAATCAATGTTAGCTTACTAACAAAACATTCAACATTCACCGTTAGATGAAAACCTGATTAGATTCAAGCTAATATTTATCAACCGTTAGATCGAAAACATAGCTTGTTATACACACTTGTAATGCACGTTTCTAGGCTTGTGTAACCGTACCCAAACTTGTACATTAGTTGGTTCAACACTAGTTAACCAAATGGTTAGCCGTATGATAACTTTCATATCAACCATATTCTTCTTCACCATAACTAGTCCAAATGACTCAAATGAACTAGTTAGAGAGTTGTTCAATTGCTTAGATCTTTATGTACTACACATGACACAATTAAAGCAAAAACGATGTGATTCACCCGAATTGATTCATGAACTATAAAGCAACGGTTTGCAATAACATTCCTTAGTTTATTAAGATAAGTTCACAAATATCGTTTTTAGACATAACCTACTCAAGTTCGCGGACTGGGTTCGCGGACTTAAGTTCCCGGATGGAGTTCACAAACTCCAGCAGAAATTCTCGGTCGAGAACTTTCGCCAGTTCGCGGACTGAAGCTCACGCACTACTCCGGTTTCACTTGATCAACAAAGTTCGCAAACTTTGGTTCAAGCAATAAGGACTTATACATATATGTGTTACCACAATAATGCTTATATCCTCCAATGGTTATATTGTCTAAACTCTCATTTCAATCATTGAAACATTCTCATAGGGCGTTATATAGTTGTTATTCACAAACTATTTTTCGTCAAAGCAATTTTAAAAATGATTGAAACATAACATGACTTTCGTCACTAGGTAAAGATAAACTTGGCTAAAGCGAAAGCTTTACCAACACATATTTCGAGAAATAGATAAGCGAGATATACTCGACTCGAAATATCATATATGTATAATCTTAGTCTATATAGTAATACGACTTTTGTCTCAAGATAGGAGATAGAGTAGATAGACTTTTGAGTGATAGATAAGTTCAAGTCTCCACATACTTTTTAGTCTATGAAGATCCACTGGTTCCTTGAGTAGTCATTTGTCTTGTATGATGATCGCCATGGAGTTATTGAGCTCAACTACATTTTCGATCCTAGTCCGAGACCTTATCTATAGTAGACTATAAATCAAAGACTTTATAGTTTTGATCACTAATATTGACAAACATGCTTGAGATAACAACGCATGCGAGTTCGACCGAGCTATGCTCTAACAATCTCCCCCTTTGTAAATTTTGGTGGCAAAACTATTAATACATATGGAATACAAAAATATATAAATAAACTTTGTAGCTCCTATTCCACATGTCGTCTAATCTTCAACAATACTCGAAATCTTCGTCACTTCCAAGTAATCCAGTGATCCCAAAGGTTGTAAGTTTAGAATCATCGTTGTTGAAAATCCATAGCTATAACAATGAGAAAACAAGAGTTCTCAATCATTGTTATACAGTGTTATAGTATCATTACACATCGTCAAAGTCCAATTGCATCACAACTTTAACAACAATACTATGGTGATACTTCGTTCTCCCTTAGTCAATACTCCATCTCACATGGAAACCACTCCCCCTTACATAATGATCCGAAAACCATACGTATTTGTAGTGTGAACTACATATTAATTCTCCCCCTTTTTGTCAATAAAATTGGAAAAGGTACAAGAACGGGATCCTAATGAAATTTCCGTAAGAGACATTTCATGACCAAAGGTAAATGTATATCATCTTGTTTAGATGCAATCATAAAGCCGAATCTAAATGCATTCATCAAGGAGTCCATAAAGATACAAGATAACCCCTCTAATATTCCACAGCCGCACTCCCCACGAAGATTTGGCAATTAAGCACAAGTTCAAAAGAACTTTTCCCCATAAAATTTCATTCCCAAGGGAACAACAAGAGCGACCTTAATTTCAAAAGAAAAGAAGGATTTCTTTAGACTCAACAAATCACATACAAGTATGAATTTGGAATCCAAATAGAAATATTCAATCATATTAACCAAAGCGAACCAAGATTAATTTGACCAAATATGCTCGACACAAGTAAACTTATGAAGACTTAAAAAATCAATTAGATAAATCACAAGAAAACTCACAAATAATCTAATTATCATACTCAACCAAACTAATTACAAAGTAATCAATTTAATTGGACACACTCGACATAAGAAAATCTATGGAGCAATGACTAAGTTAATCATGAATAACCAACCCAGTCAAAGAAATGCTTAAACATAAGAAAACTTATGGAGTGATAACTAAATAACCACACAAGATGATTAATTTAGTTTAACATGTTCAACATAAAGTACCTTACGGTACAACAACTAAGCTAATCACAAAAGCAATCAACTTTTGTTGTTTTAGTGCTAAAAACATAAGACACTTCATGGAAAAACACAATATTTATACAAAAATTGTGGATCGGAGAATCGACCTTATACCGTGGAATAAGCAAGGATTCATTCTATTTCCATCACCATTTGCACAATGAAAAACAACAGACATAATCCTTAAATCACAAAAGATTTTAACCTATCTTCCATCAAAACTTGACAATATAGGCTTAACTTTTGTGTTTGTCAAAAGTATATTCATTCTTTTATCAATACTTGCATATCAATTCACGAACGACTTTACTTTTGACAAAATATGGGACAACAAGTTCATGGACGTAAACACACATATCCCATAAAAATATTGCAATATATAAAATCATAAAGATTAATACTGCAAAAATCATCTTCCGAACAAGTTTAGAATTTGAGCCAATAAATCTAAAAATAAGAATATGAGAACTTTGGACATAGCTATGTGTAATCACAATAATGGCTATTCCAAAACACTAGTTATTCTTCTTACAAAACAAGAAAAAATAGAAGATTTACTAGGCAAACATAAATCAGAGTTCATTAAGAACCTCGTATCTTTCAATGAAACCATCAAAGAATATATCGCTGATTTCATTTATTCTCTTGACCTTATACACATCATGTTCATGAGTTAGAACACTAACTTTGCGATTTACCACCCGAGTAAGTTGTCTAGCTTTGGCACAGTCCATGATGATTTTTTTTTATTTCGTATCAGAATATTCTGATTAGCAAGAATTCTTGTATGACCATCTAGAAGTTGGTTTATTTGCAATTGAAGATTTGCAAACTCGACCTTTGAATCGACCTTTGAATCCTTGACAGAATCATTAATCCAGGAGTTGTGATCCTTTCTTTCAAGCATCTTCTTCAAAACCAGCTCCTGAATTGACTCACGTTCCCGATTGTATTCCTCCATATCAAGATTCACAATCTCTTGAGATCTTGCAGCGTTCTCCATAAGAAAATTAGAGAACCGAAAACACGACATATAATAGGTGTATATATGTGTTTGTGAACAGGAGTAAGAAACTCTAGTTCTGAAAAACCCTAGGAGGACACAGACGTTCCTGGACTGTCAACAAAAACTCAAACAGAAATAATATACAACATACCTGAGTATTTCCCAATTAATTTCCTTGCACCTCTCAAGTTAGAAACAAGGAAACAAATACTTGGAGTCAAGTAGTAGAGTGGAAATTAATTCCATAATGATCATCGAGAAAGGAGTTGTATATATCATCTGACTGTTTGATCTTTTTTTTCTTCGCCTTTCTTTGGTTGACTTTCATCCCTGAAGGATAAGACATGTCGTACTTAACAAATCCATCAGATGACTTTCTATGAGGACTAAGTCTGGGACTTCTTGCAATTGGTTCAAGAGGATCAGAATAGATATGAATCCATTTTCTAGACTTAGCTTTACCAGAGACATTCTTATAAGTACATGGAATGCTTTCTTTAGCAACACAAGAATTTATGCCAGAATGCACTTGAGCCCTATGATGATTTTTAGAAAAGAGATCTTTCTTATAAGGTTTTTGGTTTCTTGTGGGCATGCGATTTACTGCATTAGTCGACTGCCTATTTGTTCCATTGACAGTGAAGTGAAGCAAATTATGAATCTTATAAATTTGTTTCCTTCTTGCAAAACAATGGATAGCATAGTGATTCTTTTTCCCACAAAAGGTACAGGTTCGTGGAGGAGAAGCAATAATCGGCACCTGTCCTAACTTCATAGCCATATGAGAAGATTGCAAGTTATGTAACCTTTCCTTGACATAATATTCTTCTGGAAAACGTTTCATCTTGTACAAAACATCACGAGAGTTAGTTTGTACAGAGTTTTTTCTCCTTAAGACAAAGTTTTCCTTCTCCAAGGATTTGCACTGTTCATGGGCTAGAGTAAGAGATGCACTTAGTTTCTCTTTTTCGACACGAAGTCTGTTGAGATTTGATGAATGAGTCTCGAGAAAATGTTTTTCTCTAATTGAGTCTTCCTTAATAATATCCTCAAGAGAACTAATCTTTTCACGTTGTACAGTAGTTTCTTGGAGAAATTTCTCAATATTTTTAGAGAAGGACTTAATGATGTTATACAGATCATGTTCTCGATCAAGAGACTTTTCAAATTCATCAATAAGATGATCATGGTCATTAAAATCAATAGTCTTAGCTGTATTTTTTGAAATTATGGTGAGCTCCTTTTCATCTTTTGCCAGAGTGTCGCATGCTTCATGAGAGTAAGATATGTCAATATTAGGTTGAACAATCTTTCTACCTCAAGATTCAGAAGAATCTACTAAGGAACAATCCTTTGAGGTATTTCCAAGACACTTGGCGTAATCAAAAGCTTTAGAAGACATCCTGGTAGGCATCAATGAGATTTTGTCCTCAGACTCAGATTGCCGCAAACACAGACTTGTAAGGTCTTAAACGTATTTGCCTTCTCTGATACCAATTTAAAAAGAGGGTGTCTAACAACCACACCCAATATTTCGATTAGCAATCTGTATGGACAAGTCCGAGTTACTTTCTAGAGAATCAACTAGACAGTCAGGCTCAATCCATATAAAATATCTCAAGGAGTTATTATATCAATCTCTCAATTTGATTTACTCAAGCAAATATAATATGCGAGTCTTAATCAAAGAGAGATAACTTGGGTGGTACCAAAGACCAATATCCAAGTGTCAATCAATTTAAATCAACAACCAATAAGGTCGGATATTCTGATTGATTGAACAACGCACAACCTGTATTATTTCAATTATATAACGAAATTTAATGCGGAAAAGAAATAACACACACACCAGAATTTTGTTAACGAGGAAACCGAAAATGCAAAAAAAAAACCGGGACCTAGTCCAGATTAAACATACATTGTATTAAGCCGCTACTGACACTAGCCTACTCCATGCTAACTTCGGTCTGGACTGTAGTTGAACCCCAACCAATCTCACACTGATCCAGGGTACAGTTATGCTCTTACGCCTCTGATCCCATCAGGATACTGCGCACTTGATTCTCTTAGCTGATCTCACCCACAACCAAGAGTTGCTACGACCCAAAGTCGAAGACTTTAATAAACAAATTTGTCTCACATAGAAAAGTCTTCAAGGATAGATAAATTTGTCACCCACGAATAAACCTATGAGTTTTGTTCTATCTTTTGATAAATCAAGGTGAACATGAACCAATTTATAAAACCATACTTATATTCCCGAAGAACGGCTCAACTTTATCCATCACCTCACAATAAACTTAATCGACGCAGCAAAGAAGATTATTGAGGAATCACAAACGATGAGACGAAGTGTTTGTGACTATTTTTATATCTTGCCTATTGGAGATAGAAATCTCAAGCCAATTATTACAATTGTACTCGTACGATAGAAGATGCAAGATCAGATCACACAACTAAGATAAAAGTAGTATCGGTCTGGCTTCACAATCCCAATGAAGTCAAGTTGTTAACCTGGTTTTTGAAGAATAAAACGGGTAGGCTAGTAAAGATACCTACAATTATACTGCAAGTGAACAATGCCTTATTGTGTATAGTGCAAATACAGGTCGATCCACAGGGATAAGGTGGGTGTAGAGTTGAAACTATGGCCTTACTACAAATGATTCAATCCAAACAGTAACAAAAAGGGGTTTTGTTTGCGTCGATACAATAAAGTGATGGATGATTATACAAAATAAATATGATTACAGAGCAATAAATGGTAAACTAGGGCTTCGAATCCACCTCCTAAACGCATAGAAATCCCTAATTTGATATACTAGCTCTCCTTCAATCAAGGAGCTATAGAAGTTCTAGCCTCAAACTACCTTGAAGATGTGATATAATCACTAAAAATGTGATGAATTAATCTCAGCGAAAGATGTCAATTCCTAGAATTACCTATCTGTTTAAGGCATAGGTAATCACAAATTGAACTAAATCAGTTTACATGGAGCTTGAATACATAACAAAGGATTATTCTAACTACCATGGATGCTTCACATACAAGGTGAAAGTAAATTGTTATGAACTCAGAGATTAAATCATGCTTTTTAATAAAATTCCATGGAGAAAAACTAATCAAACAAGAGAATTCTAATTATCAAGGGATTTCATCTATGCCCTAGCAGAGATTTTTAGAACATAATAAAAGTAAAATCAAAACCTAAACTACTACTATAGCTTGCACCGGCTACTCCAGGCTTAAGTTTTACATCACAACCCACTTCTCTATTTATACAAAAAGTTCTCCTCAATTATCAATCAATACCCATAGTCAACAATTACAAGAGCATAAATTAGGGATTTGATATGACTACTCACCACTGCACTCTGTTGCAGTCATTTCTCTGCTGGCTTTGTTGGTGTTGCAGAGAATTGGAAATTCATCCTTTTCCTCTGCCATTCTCACTGACGCTGGAGATAATTTCTCCGACCTATTGTTCCCCTAGTACCATTGATATCTATGGATATCTTGAAGTATGTACAGATAGAAAAAGTTGAAATAAAATATCAAATCTGGTTTCAGAGAGATGGTGGTTTAGGTATAGGTTTGACATCATGAGGGAGAGGCAGTCAATGATGTTGGTGATCGAACAGGTGAACAGAGTGATAAAAAGATTTGACATGCTAAGAAAATTGGGAGACATTAAGATAAGCCGACTGGATTTTTGGGAAAGACGAGCACAGAGAAAGAAATTTGTATCTCGTGTATGAGATGGGATTTGGGAAAGGTGATAGACTTGATATTCAGGTGTAAAACACGAATACCTTGTTTTGGGTATACGAGAGTGGAGCTTGGGCTTGATTTACTTTCTAATTAATTTCCAAACGTTGGGTTCTGAATTTTGGCCCATGCAAATGGTTCGATCTTTCTTTCGCTTCTTTGCCACAATTGTTTGCTCCAATGACACTTCCAATCCACTAATATTGTTGTCTCCACTTGTGCTCACAGATTTTGTGCTTCCATTCCACTCCCCGCGGTGCAATAAGACTCTCTTTATGCTCCTACGAATGAAAACAAACACTAATTATCAATATTTACAATAGGATTATTGATATCTTGAGACGTAAAATGCAAAATTTGACCCAAAAATAGATTTTAGATGTGACAAAGGATAACAAAATGATCTGAAGTATGCATTAATAGGCACCAATCACACCTCCAAACCTGAATTTTGCTCGACCATGAGTAAACAAAAACTAAGTTCTAATACAAGCTCAGATTCCATGAAAGTGATACTTGCATTTCAGTTTTAGCTCACAACAATTAGATATGTCAATGTAGCTTTCAAAGGAACAATTCTAGTAGTGAAACTACTAAGGACATGTGATAAGAGTGTAAAGTGTATCTTCCTTAGACATGCATAGAGAATGATTTACTCTAGGAAGTTATGACTGCCAATTGCTAAGAGATAGTTTTTAGGCTAAGAACTGAATTCAAAGCCAAGCTAGTTGTCCGACTTTACAAGAATGGTGAATGTTCACCTAATGAGTTGGTGATATTTCAGTTTACCCGCGTTGTACATCGATGGCTACACCCTCCTTGCATATTACAAGACTATTTACAACACATAACAAAAAGGAACATTGACTGCATATTTACATTGACTACTCTCATTCTGAGGTAAGAGAGATACTTTAATAGTTTTACTGAAATAGAACATAATAACATACAATGAGTACCTTTTTTTTTATTATTATTTTTATAACTGAATTTTCTTTTCTTTCTGAAATTTTCTGATTTTCTTTCTCAACTGATTTTTCACTGATTATGGAATAACGAGAGATACATACACAAACTGATATAACAACTTTAGACAAAAACATAGTAATACATTACATGACACTTTTGGCAAGAGGAATCCCTTTTCGATGCACCCGGTTAAATTCCATGGTTGTTTTTCTTAACGTATCCTCCAACTTCTATCCCAGCCAACCAAAGAACAAGCTAGTCAAGTATCATTCAGTATTCTATATGATTGGAAGCTTACTTAACCTATGAAACACCGACGTTATACATGCTTGGTCGATCGTGCATGTGCAAAATTTCTATATCACATGTGAATTGTGCTAGAATCAGGGGTGCCTCATCATCTAGACTAAGAACCCTAAGATATCATACATGCACAAGTATCACAAATCAAGGTAAATGAGCTCCATTTTTATTTTATTTTATATGGCAGAGTTCAGTTAAAATGATAGCACCATGACAACCATATGTTCCGAACTTTGGTCTTGTCCAGCAGTTTGCAAACGGGTACGCATACTACTGTCCCGGACCTTCGCTCAGGTAGAATCGTTCGCATACTGGTATGAAAACTTGTTTCCCGGACTTTAACTGTTAAAACTGTTCGCATACTGGTATTGAAACAAGGTTTCCAGACCTGAATCATACCACAACAGTTTGCATAATGGTATGCATACTGTGTTGTATCCAGACAAATGTTAATTGTTCCAAACTCCCATTTCAGTCATTGAATTTTTTTTAGAAGATGACAATAGCTGTCTCACACAAACTATTAGCTTACAAGTAATTTTCAAGTTATCGAATGACCAATACGAAATAATCCGAGTCGACATAAAATGATTATCTCACACAAATCATGTAAGATGTTTCAAAGCAATTTTCACATGATCATCTTTTGACTTATTATTTAGTTTCCAACAAATAAATTATTTTCAACTAAACTCGTCAAGAATAATGATGAACGTAGCTAAAGCAAAAGGCTTCCAACACATATTTCGAGAAATGGATAACCGAGTTAAACAAAGCTCGAAATATCAAATATGTATAATATAAAAGTCTATATAGTTATACAACTTAGTATAATTAGGATATAAAATAGAACAGACTTATGAGTGATAGATAAGTTTTAGTCTCCACATACCTTTTATTGATTAAGTTCCTCTAATCTCTCCTCAGTAGATCTTCGTCCTCAATCGATGAACATCGTGAAGTCTGAAGCTTAACTACATATTCTATCCTAATTCAAGACATATCTATAAGTAGACTAAAAATCAAGACTTATATATAGTTTTTATCACCTAAACTTGACAAAGGGGGAGATTGTTAGAAAATAGCTCGGTTGAACCCTCCAAGCATTGGAATGTCAAGTTTGGTTGTCATATTTTAGTGAATCAAAACTCATCTAAGAGTCGCTTGATTATGTAACTAGAGACAAATTCATATAGGTTAGACTATAAATTCTAGGATTATGAGACATACAAGTATTACTCGAAGACTAATGTGAAGAAGTAATGAGCTACAACGACGACATCATCCTTCCTATTGAGGTTAGTAATATTTGACTTGAACTGTTTCATTCCTAACGTATCTTTAAAGTCGTGCTATATTGAAAACATAACTGCGCAACTGTGAATGATTATACTCTAGTAGTGAGACATGATCACATGATCATAGTGTTAAGGAATTAGAATACGAAGTATAACGCTTATCTTTTGAAATTCGTATATATGACATCGACATAATCGTATGAATGCTATTTTGATTATGTGTATGGTTAAAGGTGAAGATTTCATCCTAGGAAATAATGTTTACATTTGTTTAAAGGAAGTATATTCATGAACTTGTTTTATGAATCGAAAGGGAAATCACTAGGCTTATTGGTATTGTTATTCATTGCGTATCTTTGGATTACAATATGTGTGAGTTAGTAGAAGCGATCATTACTTGTTATGTATCTTGGTATAACTAATCACGGTGCCTGACTTATGATTTGGTATGACTTAATTAGTGTAACCAATCCTAAGTAATCACCTGAGATGGTATGATCGATATTTGTAATTGGTGTAACCGATTCTAGTAATTGGTGTGACCAATCACAAAAGAATTGTTTAATCAATCCTTGTTATTAGTGTAACCGGTCCTAGTAATTGGTGTAACCGATCCCAGTGACTTGTTTAACCGATCACAAGTAATATTGTTAGAGCATAACTTGGTTGAACCCACCAAGCATTGGTATGTCAAGTTTGGTTGTCATATTTTAGTAAACCAAAACTCATTTAAGAGTCGCTTGATTTAAATGTACTAGAGTCAACTTCGTATAGGTTAGCTTGAAAGTATTAGGATGAGACAATACAAGTATTTCGAAGACTTTAAGAAGTGAAGAAGTACGGAGCTACAAGCACAACATCATCCTTCCACTTGAGGTTAGTGATATTTAACTTGAACTGTTTCATTCCCTAACGCATCTTTCAAGTCGTGCATATTGAAAACATAAAACTGCGAAACATGAACACTCTAGATAGAAATAGTATTAAGGAATACAATATGAAGTTTCTTGCTTAACCATTAAACTTTGTATATAAGACATCGACATAATCGTATGAATGCTATTATGATTATGTATGGGTATTAAATGAGGATTTCATCCTAGGGAACAATGTTTACATGTGTTCTAAGGAAGTAAGTTCATGATATGTGTTGTGAACCAAAATCGCCAGACGTTATTGAGGGTGTTCTTCATTGCAAATCTTATGAACGACCAATATGTGTGATTAGTATAACCGCTCATGACTTGTTTGTGTTCTTGGTAAAACTATTCACATAAGGCCTGACTTATGTATTGGCATGACTTTTATTAGTGAAACCGATCTTAAGTAATCACCTGGGTATGATCGGGTTTGTGAGTGTCTGACCAAATTTGGGATAGGGGAACCGATCCTACGAAGAGGTGCAGTACATCACAAGGGGAAACCGATCCTTGTATGAGGTGCAACAAGGTTTATAGAAGAAAGGGGGAACCGATCCTATGAACATGTACAACACGTTTTTAGGCAAGCGGGAACCGATCCTATGGACATGTGCAGTGCATACAAGTTAGATACTAAATATATTTGGGGAACTGAGCCTAGTACCTAGTCAGCCGAATTATGGTAAGCTAGTGTAACTATGCACAATACTCACATGGAGGTAGAACCAGAACTTGTTTTGGTAGAACCGTTACACCCATGGTTTGCGATTGAGTGTTATTTGATCAAGCACATAGTTCTTGAAAGTCAGATGAACTAATTCTAAGCTTGTTTGTAAGTGTGGTAAATCGGTTTCAAGTGAGTAAGTATGAAAAATGACTTGCAAGAGATAGATGTCGACACACTTTGAACACGCGCATTAATGTGTATTCTTTTATTGTTCAAAGATATTCCTTAACAGCTAAGAAGGAAGTAAATCCCAAGATCGAATTTAAATAAGCTAAGAATCTTTTAGTTAAGGTTTTTAATTATTTATGTAAAATAAGAATTAGTAATGTTCATTTGCTAGTTAAAGATTTTCCAAGGAGATTTCGATCATTATATTTGGACAGTGCATTCACTGGAATTATGAAAACCGAATTTGGGTTAATATGGAAAAATATCTTGAGAATATTTTCGGTTTTGGAAATTCCTTGGTGTCCAAACTTCCTTGTCTATAAATACTTTGAGTTTGTATTTATAGCAAACAAATCCTTCGTGATAGTAAACTCCCTCTGTTGTACTGTTACTGGTGAAGCCGCCTATCAGAGAGGAGAGTAATCTAATTAAGTGAAATCTCTTACGGCCGCTCAGTTTAAAGTCCTCTTTGGGATTGAGAAGCTCTAGTGTGTATCGTTGGTGGGAAACTAGATAATTGCGGTTTCTCTTTAGTTTTCATATTGATTTGATTGACTAACGGTGGTTGAAATTTGATTGCACATAGTTTGTTAATGCTTGAGAATCTTCTCTTCTGATATAAGATTCACTCAAACTAGTTCAAGGTTTCGACAGGGATCTTTAGACTGTTGTTAGATATAAAGACGATCTTGTGATAATCCATTGTTAACAAACTCCGTTCTATGTGTGTTGATCACAAGAGATTCAAGTAGTTGTGTACATGTGTTTATTGAAGATCTAAGAAGATTTGAAGACAAAAAAAGAGATAGAAGATTTCTGACTTGGTTTTATAATCTTTGGTGTGCACAATACTTGTTTTGGTAAAAGAGGATCCAATTAATAATCATTTTATCCTTGTGGTATATTGGATTGATTAATTGAGAAGATCGGCATCAACATAGTTCTTTGGACTAAGATTGTTGATTGGCTTAATCTTAACGATTACCTTTTGGTGATTGAACATAAGATAGATCTTGGAACCTGGCAAAGAAGTTTATGTTAAGATAAACAGAAGAGACTTTGTGCAACTCATATCACTTGGTTTAAGAGAGTTGATACCAAATAGATTTGTTGTTCCTTTACTGTTTGGAATACGAACCAAAGGAATTGGTCCAAGTACTTAACTTGTTTACAGGTTGGAGGCGTGGGAATACAGACGGAACTAGGTAAACTATAGGTTTATTTGCTTGGTTTTAACTATACGAAGTTGGTTTATTTTGTATAGCGGCTTACTCCTGAGAGTATTCAATTCTGGATAAGGTCCCGGGGTTTTTCTGCATTTGCGGTTTCCTCGTTAACAAAATCTTGATGTCTCATTTACTTTATATTTCCGTATTATAATTGTTTTATTATAATTAAAGTAAATTGCACAAACGTTAATTCATATTTACTTGATACATGAATTCTATTGAGTTTGGTTAAGTCTGAACCTTTGTATCAAGTAAACATACTTCGTGTTGTATTGTCTCGATCTCGTATCCATAGACGATCACACGAAGTGTGAACCGATTAGTTGTATTGTCTCGACTCAGTCCATAGACAATCACTTTCGTAGAAAGGACTTATAAGAATGAAAAGTTTTAGCTTGAGGTATATTAGGGTACCCTCGCCTTTTCAATTGGTATCAGATCCGACAAACACGAAAAGATCTAACAATCTGTGTTTGGTGCGATCCATCCTATAAGAATTGAATCCATGTCTGATTCAGTTAACGAAGAGAAACAAGATGATATACATCATAAAGGATGTTTGTTTTCAAAGTCCGATAAACAGCCTTGGACTGTTAGTTTACTTGTTGAACCCAACTCAGAAAATATTAACTATGATGAGTTAATAAGAAAACAAATTGTTCTAACAAACAAGTCATATTCAGATGACAGTGATGAGGTTAAATTTCTCAGAAATCTTGCTGAGAAATACAATCTAAAGGATAATGCATATTATCCATCTGCCGAGAAAGTCATCAGAGAATTCTTGATTCATGAAGATGCTGAATCTAAATGACTTGAATTTTTTCAAGCCATAAGAGATATATTAGTTAAAACAAGGATATGTGATTCTAATCTCCAGAATCTCTTAACTAATATACAAGCTCCTGATTCTAATAGTCTAGCCACCTCTAAGAATCAAGATGAATGTGTTTTAAGGGTTAATTCTTTGACTAGTATCCGGTCAACATTGTCTGACAATGATTATCCCTCAAATAGAGATAAACATCAACCCATGCATACAAAAACAAAGGATTTCAAATTCTGTTGTTGATCTAAGTAAGAGTTCTGATTATTTCACAACTCGCAAAACTTCAAGTCACACTTGTGTCCTGGTTCATAAAACTGATCATTCTGTTATATCAGATCAAATTAGTTGTGACTCTGTGAAAGAAGTTTATTCTTGGAAGAATCCAAAAGAGAAAGATATTAGAAAATATCATGATTCTTTGAATCAAGAGATTTCACTAGCTCACACCAACAACTGATGTTGGCATTCAGAATTTCCCCAGGAAGTGCTCTATTCAAATAAAAGGGGGAAGTTCTTAAAAGGAGCACGAGAAAAATGAAGATAGTTTAATTATATTCTCATAAAAATCTGAAGTGTATTTCTTTATACTCTCAATTCTTGGAAAGTCTATGAGTAATGTTCGAAAAATACTTCTTTCAGGTCTCTTAGGACAAGTTCAGAAATTTTACTGTTGTTTCCGAAAGTATGTGTATTTTCACAAATAAATATACCGTTTTTAGGTATTTCATTCTTGGAAACCAAGTTTGAATCTTTTATAAGCAATCTTTTGAACTGAATTCTATGTGTCTTATTCACGGTCAAAGATGGGTGGAAATACTATTGATATTGAATCTCAACTTTGAAAACTTGAAATCTTTCTGGTTGAGTTTAAGTGCTACTTTTCTGATGAACATGAAATGAATCATATTTCTTTAGAACTTATGCTTATGTTAATGAGAGACTTTGAAGTCGCTCATGAGCTGTTGGAATCTGCAGTAGCGAATGAGAAACTGCTTGAGTCAAATCTCTTGAAGTCGATTGTGGAATTGAATCTGCTGAAACATAGATTCCATCATCTGATAGAAATGAAGAAAACCCAAGAATCAAAACACTGAAGAAACATCAGTGAACAACAAGATCACCACTAGAGATTAAGTTATATGCTTTAATACTTAATCCAGAGAAATGGACATCAATTTTTGATTTCTTTCATTGATTGTATAAATCTATTATGAATAAAGTTATTTGATTTATAATCTTCCTTGTGATAGTTTTTGATTTACATAACCGGTGCTTTAATGCTTTATTTATTTGCTATGTATGTTTATGGTATGTTTGATTTCGGTTTTATTACCTTGATATTCGATCTCATAATATGTTGTTAACCCTTATGGTTTGGACGACTTTTGATTTAACAGGATTAAGTTCTAGCCCATGTTGGTAGGCTTTATCAAAGGATCATGAGGGGTTCCTGTAGAAACAATATGTGAAAAAGTCACAATATGTTGAATCGGTTTTGGTTTAGCATAAAAGCATATGTGTTTCGACGGTTTTCAACTTTTGCTTGCAATTGTTAAAATCGATTTTCAACCTTTCTCTGGTAAAGGTTGGTTGTTGTTATTATTTTATTTTTTCGTAAGGATGACAACATAATGGTATTTAGATATAAATTCTCCCTGGAAGAAGAAGATGCGATCATATTGGAGAAGTTGGATGCGAAATTGAGGTAACAATCTTGTTAGTTAATTGTTTTCCTGTTTTAAGAAAAGCCTATTTTTATTTGATATATATATTGCTTTTGATTAAACGAAATTGTAGGTACAATTGATGTATTTATTCCATTATGTATGTGTAATTCAATTGGTTCTAGTTAAGTAAAACTATTGTTATCTTGCTTTGTTTTGTGATATCAATCGTTTAGACTTACAAAAATTTGGTGCAATTGCAGTGCTTTAATGTGTATGTTATTACAATTGCTTCCAGTTAAGTAAAACAATTGTTATTTTGCTTTATTGTATGGTATCAATTGTTTAGGCTTACAAAATTTCTGGTGCAATGGTGGAACTTTAATGATATATGTTGTTTCAATTACTTCCGATTGAGGTGAATAATTATACAAGTTGATTTATTGGTTTGTATGAATTATTTATGGCTTAACGAATGAATATATTGACGTGATGAGTTGTTTAGTCCAATTCGATTCCGGATAAGATAAACTAAGTTAATTCTTATCTTAGTTAGACTTATAAAAGTGGAGGTTTCGGTTATTCAAGTCTAGTCAAATGCCTAAGCAAGGAAATGCTAGTTAACTAACCTAGTATTTGGCTTGTTTAAAATCTAAAGGTCTAATTAAGTTATATGGATAATTAGAACCTGATGAGAAAAATTGAGTTTATCTTTGTTTTGGTCTTATCGAATGAAGCGGTTGTATTTATACAATCAGTTTAGCAAAGGAACTAAGTTGCTTAGTTGATTTTTGGTTTGCTAAACTAGTTGGGAAAATTTCTCTGGGAAATTATTTCCATGATAACATATCAAAACATAATTACTTTGTAGTTTCGGTTTTGATATCGGTTATCAAAAATGGTATGTGGAACCCTCGTGCTTGACTCAACAGGTTGCAAGTCTATCTTGAGATTTGTAAGATCCTTTTCGTTTTGTCCTTTATTTTTTCGTTTCTTTGTCATTTTTGTGACAAAAAGGGGGAGAAATATATGGAGTAAACAGGTGATGCTGGTATCAATTTTATGTTGATTGGTGTCACTAGGGAAGAGGACAATGGTGCTTGAACGTTTATCTAATGAATGAGGAAAAACACAGACTAAGGGGGGAGTAACATAGCATATGAATGGGATAACAAAGACGCGCAGATTGAAAATCTACCTATCTCACCTTTAGGGGAGTATGAGCTTTGTTATTATAATATCAACAACGTCATTTTAAGGATTGAATTAATACATGTTTTGTGCTGTTGAATTCGGGAATCAAGCGTATGTGTAATGAATTATTGTAATTTGTTTATCCATATGATTGTAAAAGTTTTGTCACTAAAATTGACAAAGGGGGAGATTGTTAGAGCATAGATCGGTTGAACCCACCAAGCGTTGGTATTTCAAGTTTGGTTGTCATATTTTAGTGAACCAAAACTCATTTAAGAGTCGCTTGATTTAAATGTACTAGAGTCAACTTCGTATAGGTTAGCTTGAAAGTATTAGGATGAGACATTACAAGTATTACGAAGACTTAAAGAAGTGAAGAAGTACGGATATACAACCACAACATCATCCTTTCACTTGAGGTTAGTGATATTTGACTTGAATTATTTCATTCCTTAACGTAACTTTCAAGACGTGCATATTGAAAACATAAAACTGCGAAGCATGAACACTCTAGATAGACATAGTATTAAGGAATACAATATGAAGTTTCTTGCTTAACCATTAAACTTTGTATATAAGACATCGACATAATCGTATGAATGCTATTGTGATTATGTATGGGTATGAGGTGAGGATTTCATCCTAGGAAACAATGTTTTCATGTGTTATAAGGAAGTAAGTTCATGATATGTGTTGCGAACCGAAAAGGAAATCGCCAGTGTCATTGGGGATGTTCTTCATTGCAAATCTTATGAACGACTAATATGTGTGATTAGTATAACCGCTCATGACTTGTTTGTATTCTTGGTAAAACTATTCACATGAGGCCTGACTTATGTATTGGTATGACTTTTATTAGTGAAACCGATCTTAAGCAATCACCTGGTGTATGATTGGGTTTGTGAATGTCTGACCAAATTTGGGAGAGGGGAACCGATCCTATGAAGAGGTGCAGTACATCACAAGGGGGAACCGATCCTTGTATGAGGTGCAGCAAGGTTTATAGAAGAAAGGGGAACCGATCCTATGAACATGTGCAACACGTTTTTAGGCAAGGGGGAACCTATCCTATGGACATCTGCAATGTATACAAGTTAGATACCAAATATATATGGGGAACCGATCCTAGTACCTAGTCAGCCGAATTATGGTAAGCTAGTGTAACTATGCACAATACTCACATGGAGTTAGAACCAAAACTTGTTTTGGTAGAATCGTTACACCCATGGTTTGTGATTGAGTGTTACTTGATCAATCATATAGTTCTTGAAAGTCAGATGAACCAGTTCTAAACTTGTTTGGAAGTGTGGTAAATTGGTTTCAAGTAAGTAAGTATGAAAAATGACTTGCAAGAGAAAGATTTCGACACACTTTGAACACGCGCATTAATGTGTATTCTTTTATTGTTCAAAGATATTCCTTAACAGCTAAGAAGGAAGTAAATCCCAAGATCAAATTTAAATAAGTTAAGAATATTTTAATTAAGTTTTTTAATTATATATGGAAAATAAGAATTAGTAATGTGCATTTGCTAGTTAATGATTTTCCAAGGAGATTTCGATCATTATATTTGGACAGTGCATTCACTGGAATTATGAAAACCGAATTTGGGTTAATATGGAAAAATATCTTGAGAATATTTTCGGTTTTGGAAATTCCTTGGTGTCCAAACTTCCTTGTCTATAAATACTTTGAGTTTGTATTTATATCAAACAAATCCTTCGTGACAGTAAACTCCCTCAGTTGTACTATTACTGGTGAAGCCGCCTATCGGAGAGGAGAGTAATCTAATTAAGTGAAATCTCTTACGACCGCTCAGTTTAAAGTCCTCTTTGGGATTGAGAAGCTCTAGTGTGTACCGTTGGTGGGAAACTAGATAATTGCGGTTTATCTTTAGTTTTTATATTGATTTGATTGACTAACGGTGGTTGAAATTTGATTGCACCTAGTTTGTTAATGCTTGAGAATCTTCTCTTCTGATATAAGATTCACTCAAACTAGTTCAAGGTTTCGACAGGGATCTTTAGACTGTTGTTAGATATAAAGACGATCTTGTGATAATCCATTGTTAACAGACTCCGTTCTGTGTGTGTTGATCACAAGAGATTCAAGTAGTTGTGTACAGGTGTTTATTGAAGATCTAAGAAGATTTGAAGACAAAAAAAGAGATAGAAGATTTCTGACTTGGTTTTATAATCTTTGGTGTGCACAATACTTGTTTTGGTAAAAGAGGATCCAATTAATAATCGGTTTATCCTTGTGGTAGATTGGATTGAATAATTGAGAAGATCGGCATCAACACAGTTCTTTGGATTAAGAGTGTTGATTGGCTTAATCTTAACAATTAACTTTTGTTGATTGAACATAAGATAGATCTTAGAACCTAGAAAAGGAGTTTATGTTAAGATAAACAGAAGAGCCTTTGTGCAACTCACATCGCTTGCTTGAAGAGAGTTGATACCAAATAGAATTGTTGTTCCTTTACTGTTTGGAATACGAACCAAAGGAATTGGTCCAAGTACATGACTTGTTTACAGGTTGGAGGCATGGGAATACAGAAGGAACTAGGTAAACTATAGGTTTAGTTGCTTGGTCTCAACTATACGAAGTTGGTTTATTTTGTATAGCAGATTAATCCTGAGAGTATTCAATTCTGGACAAGGTCCCTGGGTTTTTCTGCATTTGCGGTTTCCTCATTAACAAAATCTTGCTTTGTCATTTACTTTATATTTCCGCATTATAATTGTTTTATTATAATTAAAGTAAATTTCACAAACGTTAATTCCTATTTACTTGATACATGAATCCTATTGAGTTTGGTTAAGTACGAACCTTTGTATCAAGTAAATATACTTCGTTGTTGTATTGTCTCGATCTCGTATCCATAGACTATCACACGAAGTGTGAACCGATTAGTTGTATTGTCTCGACTCAGTCCATAGACAATCACTTTCGGAGAAAGGACTTATAGGAAGGAAAAGTTTTAGCTTGTGGTATATTTGGGTAC
Source organism: Papaver bracteatum (assembly GCA_023529315.1). Lineage (NCBI taxonomy): Eukaryota > Viridiplantae > Streptophyta > Magnoliopsida > Ranunculales > Papaveraceae > Papaver > Papaver bracteatum. Next base: position 112,806 of record JAJJWX010001185.1, read on the forward strand.
CCTCGCCTTTTCAAATACCATGAGTATATGGTAACCGGTCTTGGTAATTGACGTAATTGATATAGCCGGTCCTGGTAACTTGTTTTCTTGATCACAAGAAAACCATATTCAGGTAGAACCGATCCTTGTGTTTAGTGGAACCGTGAACCCATGATTAGTGATTTTATATTTGATCAATCACATAGTTGTCTTGGAATACCGATGAACCAATTCTAAACTTGTTTGGAAGTGTGGTATAATCGATTCCAAGATTGTAAATATGAAAGAGGATTTTCAAAGAAAAGATGTCAACATACTTTGAACACGAACAATAACTCTTATCTTTTATTGTTCAAAGATATCCTTAATTACTCAAGGAGATCCCGGTCCGAAATAAATTAAGAATCTTTTAATTAAGGTTGTTAGTTTTATATGCTTTAATTACCAGCAATTAAATGCATATCTCTAGAGAATAAAAAATAGTAATCTGCATTTACTAATTGGAGATTTTCTATTGAGAGATTTCGGAAAATAATGGACAAATAATTTCCAGGAGTTATGAAAACCGATTTGGGAATTTATTGCATATCTTAAAATATTTTGGTTTTGGAAATTCCTTGGTGTCCAAACATCCCTGTTCTATAAATACCTAAGTTTACATTTCTAGTAAACTATCCTAAGAGCCGGGCAAACTTCATCTTTTATTATTTCTGGTAAAGCCGTCTATCCGGAGAGGAAAGTACCCTAATCAGGCGAAATATCTTACGACCACTCGTTTAAAGACTTCTGTGGGATCAAGAAGCTCTATGAGTACCATTGGTGGGAAACTAGATAATTGCAGTTTATTTTAGTTTTCGATTGATTTGATTGAATAACAGTTGTTCAACTTTGATTGCACCTAGTTTGTTTATTCTTAAGAATCATCTCTTCTGATATAAGATTCACTCAAACTAGATCGAAGTGTCAACGGGATCTTTAGAAATGTTAGTAGATCTAAATACATGTTTTGATAATCAATTGTTAACAGACTCGGTTCTGTGCGTGATTGATCACAAGAGATTCAAGTGGTGTTGTGCATGTGTTTATTGAAGATTAAAGAATATTTGAATACAAAAAAGATTTCTTATTTGGTTTCGATATCTTTGGGTGTGCACAAACCTTGATCGGCTGGGATCCAACTAGAATCGGATTTATTTGATTGATAAGTTGCGTGAGATCGGCATCATCTTATAGTTTTTTGTTGGAATCTATATTGATTGATTGCAAATCTAAACTCTGCTACTTCGGTAGTTGTTGGATAGATTGATCTAACCAGGCAAAGGAGTTTATTAGTTTAAATGGAAGAGCCTTTGCATATGACTTGAGATATCTTCATCTGAAAGAATCAACAGAGTTGTTACCAAACATATTTTTTGTTCCTTTACTGTTTGGAATACGATACAAAGGAATTCACTACACCATTTTTCTGTATTCGCAACTAAAATTTGTAATGGCCCAGCAGCCGTTACGAATTTTCTTGTTGCAAAAAGATGTTACAACTCTGTTGTAATAGGCAAGAGCCGTTACGAATATTTTTCCTGATTCGTAACAGAGAGCTGCCGTTACGAATTATAACATACCAATTATTTGTGCGTGCTACTCACACGCTAGGTCACACTAGAGCTGGTAACATGTGTATTTGCGCATGTGCCATTCAGTCGTGTGCCTTTGTTTTCCACCCAACATTGGTTTTACTTGAGGATAATTCCTCCCCTGAAGAGATATTTTCTACTACTCCTCATCGAGTATAACTCATTTTTATTTTCCATTTCTCTTTCTTTTTTCCCATTCAGATCTTCATCGCCTCCCCTGAAAAGATCAGTTAGTTTCATCTGTTAATCGTTCTTCAATCTTAGTTTCGATCTGTTAAGAGATTTTAGTCTTACACCAGTTTCGATCTATGTAAATTTTTTCGATTTAGGGTTAAATCGTCTTGTTTTCTCATTAGGGTTTTTCCTTAGTCTTTCATTTTAGGGTTTTTTTTTATCTGATAAATCTTAGCGTTTCATCTTAAATCTAATACTATTTCTTTTTCTGATTTCATTTTAGGCTTGAAGAACTGAACTGATATGAAATCTCAGCTTAGAAGGTATTTGTTTCATCATCTGTTAAATGAAATTGTAGGGTTCGAAGGATATATGGTTTGAAGGATATATACTAACTGATCTAATTTGAATTTCTGTGGTAAGTAAATTCATTTTTTAGGGCTTTTCTTTTCACTTTATAATATAAGGTTTCATTTACTGGTACGGGTTTCTATAATTTTTGTGTTAATAGAGGTGTAATTCGATAGAACCATTGGGATTTGAGAATGGGAAACCATTAAACCAATACTTAATGAATAATCATTACAAAATTACTAGGATTTTCTCTGGTACCGCCAATCCTGCACTTTCTCAGGTGAAATTTTACTTCTCAGAATCTTCATTTCTTAATTTTGTTAAGTTAATTGTAATTGGGTCTTGTTAAATCGATTGAATAACTCAGTAATTTGAAATGGTCTATTATATGGAATAAATTGATTGTAATATAGAGCCAACAACAAGATTGTAATGGTGGTGACGCCTTTGTGCTTGTAATGAGGGTGCATTCCCTGTTTGTCAGTGTATTGCAATGTCAGAGAATCTGGGGAGAATCTGGGAATGTTTACATGATATTTATTTTCTTCAATTTTACTTTCAAAATTGGATTTTGCAAAATCTTGAAAGAAATTCAAATTACTTCCACATACAATTGATCTTTTGACAAATTTTGATATTTATGTGTGTTTGATCATGTTCTTGATTTTTTGTTTGATCATGTTCTTGTTTTTTGGACAGGGATTCAAAGCTGAGACAAAAAAAAGAACATGGGTTGTCTCAAATTCAAGCTACTGCCAAGAAAACATGTTCACATGACTTGGTACTGGCTTACTTCCGTTGATTACAAGGATTAATGAGACGATTAAAGGCAATGTTAGGAAGAGGAAATATGGGTTTTCATTGAGAAATGCAGATAATCGAGGAGAGTTGGGTTATATTCATATTCGAAAATGCAGAGAATAACTTGAGCTTTAGGATGGAAATACAGGGGAGAAGAATCTAGTTTGTCACCATTGATTTTGGTAAGTAAATGGTTAATATTGATAGTGAGTTTGAGTTCTGAATGGGATTTGAATTGTTGCGTTCTTATTGAATTTGAATTTGCACGGAAGTAATTGATTTATGTTGGATCTAGAGGTGGTTATGGTGGTGTTGGATTTGCCGAATTTTTGGGCTCACAGAATGTCTGATGTTGTCATCCATTCCTAAACTGTTCACATGAATATCCATACGAAGATCTCAACCTGCTGTTACAGCAGGTGATCGAGTTTATCTGCCAACTTTGGTTTAAAATGGCAGGAGGAGGTTAGAAAAGCAGAACTGGAAGCTGAGGGCCTTGAAGCATGGCTCAAAATTAAATGATGTTGGTGGGTCAAATCAGTTTTGAGAGCTACTGCTCAGCTTGTTTAAATGTAATTATTGGTTGTAACACAAGTTCACCAAGCATAAGAATAACTATTTCCATAGAAAGTAACGCTGAAGATAATAATTTGATTAATTTCTTTTATTTGTTCTGTAATTTGCATTACCAGTTGGAGAAAAGAGCTACACTCTTAAGACCAAAACTGATAGTTGCTGGTGCAAGTGCTTATTCACGCATCTATGATTATGCACACAATGGCCAGGTAAACTACATTAAGTACCGCCAAACTCTCATTTTTCAGTGTGAATTTTTATTTGGCATATTTGGAATTGGTTAATTTGAAATTGCTTCCAGATGATAATACTCTCTAGTCCACAATGGTATCATTTCACTGAACGTTGCCATCTCACTCACTATATTCTCAGCATATTTGTAGGATATAATATATGGATATAGGGCCAAGTTTGATTTCCTTTTGTCATACCTGTATATTTATTTTTGAGGAAAAGATACTCGGATTGTGTAAGTCTCATCTTGCAATGGCTTCTAGCGCCCGAATGTATTTTTGATGGCTCATAAGTCGGTCCATAACTTTTTTTCATGTGCAGGGGCTCGTGCTGCTAGCAAGGTGTTGATTCCTTCTACTGTTATTATTCGGTTTATGTTCACGCCTGCTGAAATAAGGGTAAGTAAACAATTCACAGATAAATGTAGCCATGATATCTATTGTTCTTTGTATTTTGTTGTTGTTGAGTATGTGAGTTGTTTTGCAAATTTGCAGTCCGATGCTAATTTAAAGACCGAGCTGAATTAAGATGTTGAGGAGAAATGCGTGAAACTTGGTCCAGTATAGCTAGTTAAGATATTTAGAGAATCCTGGTGATGTTTTTCCTAGTTTTCCTATTTGAAATATATCGATGGAGATGATTTAAAATTTAATACAAGAACTGTTACTATAGAACACGGACTGTTTAGATACTATTGATAACATATACTATTGGTCGAGTCTTGATTGAGCATCTTTCTCTTGCTCAAAGGCAATGTTTCCCAATATTGATTGTTGGACTAGAAAATTTACATGTTACTTTTTTGCTTGCATGTACGCGAGAACCATCCTCAGGAAGTTGTTTTGGTGAGATTCAAAGATACAAAGGATGCTCACAAGAGTGTATAGAGCTAATGAATGGAAGATGGTAAGTACTGGTACCCTTTAGCATTAAAAATTATTATTTTCTGCATGTTTAACTGCTCAACTGATAATGGGCATAGGTATATACATCCCTCTAGAAACTAAAAGCATAGAACAACACCTATATCCCTATCCTACTTTGGCATTGTCTTCCCACTTTTTAGTATGTATGGCATTAAAAATTGCGTCCAAAGTCACTTAGTTCAGACCCTTTTGCATACTTACAAGCAGAATAGAAAGATCCGGTTTGCGATTTATTTTCCGCAAACAGTCAGTCATCCCTTTCTGTAGATGGTGGATTTTCAACGAGGGCTAAAATTGTAAACCCATAATTGTATATACTCCTGATCCAGCAATCATATGAGTATTGATGCTCATGTCTCTTATCGAAAGCATGAAAGCTCATTCCACAAGAATCTCTGACTGAGAATACTGTCTCTCAGAGTATATGTAGATATGTAGTCTCTCAGCTGAGGCAACAACATATCTTATGAATACTGAGCAATTTCAGTAATTACTTTTATATAGAATCAAAAGATTGGACAACGTCTAGACAACTTGCCTGCTAGTATAGAGCGATAACGTCTTCAGGATGTAACAATATTTTCCCTGACTATACAAAAGAAAATATGACGCTTCAACAAGCTCATATCACTCAATTCCTGAATAATTAATGCTCCTAGACGATCGTAATAGTATAGAGCCATCAATTAATTATTCTTAAAATCATTAGATTCATTAACTGAATCCCTGGAAAATATTCAATGTTTTTCATAATATTTCGTTAGTTCAATTTATGGTTCTTCCCAGCAGAATTCCATGGGTTAGTAATAAATATTCAACACACGGGCATTTGAGCTACCTTTGAGTGAGCCCCGACCAAAATGATGCAAGTGTACTTAGCAATAATGCACTAACGAGCATCTGAATGCACGGATGAGTATTTCAAAATACGACGAGACGATGAACCTATACAAAATAGGAAAGAAAATAATAAATAATTAAATATTAATCAAGGCGCTGAGGGACTGGGACCACCGGCCGGCCAGTCACGTCGTGGCCCACGTCCAATTCTATATTTCATATTTTTATTATTTTCCTTGATCTCATGAAAATCCTTTCATTTGAACAAATATCCTTCGTTTTAAGGAAACTCCTCAGTATCATGGTGTTTCCTTCGCATCAAGGAAATAACATAAAATTAGGAAAGGTGTCACAGGACCGTGTCTACTAGCCGGTCGCCTATGCCTTAGTCATGGCCGGTCCCACACCTCATGATTCCTCATTATTTTATTATTATTTCCCTAATCTTATTAAAACTCCTTAATCTCATGATATTTCCTTCAAGTCATTAAAATAATATAAAAATTAGGGAAACTCGTGGGACCGGGCCCTAGCTGGCTTGTCATGCCCTAGCCGGTCCTACATGCCCCTTTTTTTTTTTTTTATGTTTCCTTGATCACATTAAATTCCTTTATTTCATGATATTTCCTTCAAATTATGAAAATTCCTTCAAATCATGAAATAATACATAAAATTAGGGAAAACTCACGGGACCGGGCCCTAGCCGGCCGGCCATGCCCAAGCCGGTCCCATACGCCCTTATTTTATTATTATTAATATTTTTGTTTCCTTCATCTCATGGAAACTCTTTGATTTCAATAAAACTCATTGGTTTCAACAAACTCTTTGGTTTTATGATATTTCCCTAAAATTATGAAAATGTCGTGGGACCAGGCTCTTTGGCCGGACGGTCATGCCTTGGCCATAGACGGTCCCACACTTCATGATTCCTTCATTTTTTATTGTTTTCCTTCATCTCATGAAGTTTTGACGGTTTTATCAAAAATCCCTGATTTTTTCATATTTTTTCAAAATGTTACTCAAACGCACACCAGAAAATATCAAAATTCTCATAAATGAGATACGAACACTTTGGTGACGTGAGAATGTTACCTTGACCGATCAAGGTTGGCTCTTTGGCTTGCAAATATCCGGTCTCACGTATTCTCACAATTTAACTTAATTTGCGCAATTGCACGTATTCGGTCCAAAACTCTTCCAAAAAATTTGCAGCTTCATGGAACGATCGTTATTGGATCCTGTGACCACCCAGGTATGGTTTCATGACCCCTTGGTTGGTCCCTTATCTCTTCATAATTAATTAGGTTTTATCACCTAAGGCTCAGACGAGCATTATTTTAATGATTAAACCAGCATTTAATCGTCCTTTCATCAACAAATCAACAAGTCTTCAAGAGACCTTGGTATTTGCTCACGTAAGCATCTGGGCGCTACATGGTCGACCCACAATCCCATGTAGCCAATACTTCCTTCACTTTGTGGTTTATATTTTTAATAAATCATCAATTGATCAAATTAGGGTTTTGAGTCCAAGGTTCATAATTCCAGATTCAAACGCTAATAATTTTATGTTGATCTCATGACCAACATTTTATTAATTATACTCGGTTCAGTTGCCCGTATTCTGATTTAATACTTTATTTGGTCATGCTACCAATAATTCATTAAATGAGCAACACTCGCTCAGATGAACAATATTTGTTTGCACTGACGAATATTGGTTCAACTATCAATATTCAATAACTCACCAAACGATCAATATTTGGTCAGATGAGCAGCATTTTCTCACATCAAGGAATATTGGTTCGACTATCAATATTCAATGATTCATCAAATGAACAACATGTGTTCACTTTAGCTATCAACATTTATTCGAGAATTATACCTTTGTCTCAACAGACATGTTCAATTCATAAGTCTCAGAACATTTCCAAATCGCGTTCGAATCAGCAATATAAGGACTCATCGTCCCATGAAGTCAACAACTGACTAACTAAAACCACGAGGCATAAATCATGTAATATAGGGGGATATTAACTAGGGTTTTGGTCTGGTGGTCTACGACACGTGTGTTCATACACACGACGAGAATGTGAGCAAGTCGTGCAATCAGTTGGAGGAGTTAACAAAGTAGTGGGTGGAAAATCAACCAAGTCTCCGTACTTTGAGCAACTGGTTTTAACATGATCTCCACTTCTCCACTCTTTGATTCCATCAATTGTCACACTTCATGGGATCATGGTGTTTACAATTCCTGTAATTTAAAAGGTCTCTGAATCTTGATTGAAACGGACAAGAATTTCTTGACAAGTTCATATAGACAATCTTTTGTCTACACGAATTCATTGTCTGAGCAATCACTCTCAACTGAGTAAATTCAATCATTCAGAACTTTTATTACGCAGAATACATAACACACCTATAATCTCAATCGCCATTGATCTCACACATTTCCCAGCTTCCCTCCTACGGATCAACCCATCCTCTCTTGTGACCGAATTTACTCTGGAATGGCCATTGTCTTGGTTTAGGCCGGAGTACTACAGATTTATCTCTCGAATTCAAAGCACTTCTTTCTTGCAGTGCATCTGTGTGAGGTTTAACAGTTCGCTCGGTTCAAGGAGTCCCCTCCGCACGGTCGTCTCCTCAATTCCGTAAAAACTAGCAACTCGTTTTTCCCCATCTACAGATTGGTGACCACAGTGGGAGATCATTCTCTCAGTTGTAATCTTAATTTTCACAAAGATGGTCGGTCTTAGGTCTGGTTCAGTTACCAATCCGGGTTTAACACCTGGCCCTAATATCGCAAGCTCTAGAGGTAATGCTAACACCATTCCTCCGGCGCAACCTGCCACCGCCACTTCTCCAGCTTAACCTACCACTACTCCTCCTCCAAGCACTGGTGCTCCAGTGATAACCCCTACAAGAGAGACTATTTCCGGGAATCAGACTTATATGGATGCCACTCAGAAGAAACTATACAATTATCTCAAGACTCTTACAGACAACATGTCAAATAAAATTCAGGAGAAAGGAAAAGATAAAGAAACGTCTTCAGATGCTGATCCTAAGGTCACTCCGATCCATGTAGTAGAGGATGAAGAAGTTCCTAAAGCTGCAGAGAATCCACCAGCAAAAGAGTCATCCAGTTTCATCACCCGTGAAGATCTAGAACGTCTTTTGGAGGACCATGGAAAAGACAAGACACCTTTTGTCTATCGTCACCAACCTCCATATCCAGCTACTACATAAAGGATTCCTCTTCCAAAAGGTTACACCTCTCCAAACTTCACACTTTATGATGGAACCTACAATGCTCGAGAACATGTTTCTCAGTTTCTGGAAGCACTGGGTGAACATGAGCAGAACCATACTGTCCATCTGAAGCCATTTTCAAAGTCTCTGAAAGGTAGAGCATATACCTGGTACAACAACATCGCACCAGGAAGTATCAAAAGTTGGGGAGAAATGGTTAGTGATTTCTATAGAAAGTATTTATTCGTTTCAGAGCAAATCACCCTCTCTGATCTCGGAAGGATATTTCAAAAGAGCAACGAACATACTAACGATTATGTGAAAAGGTTCAAAGTTCAAGCCTTGGATTGTCATGATCCGAACGTCACAGATAAACAACTCGTGAACTTGTGCATCAACGGAATAATCCGGGTCTACAGATATTTATTAGAAAATATCTGGTTCTAGATTTTTTTCCAGAATTTCATGAAGCATCTAAGCGATCAGCAACTACCGCGCCTGCTTTACTGGAAAGAGCAAAGTCTACAAAGATTCAGGAACCTTGTGGAACTCGCGATATCCGACACTCAGTCAACGAACAATACAATCTCCAACCTTCCACAAATATTATTGCAAAAGGAAGCAAAAGGAAAGTATAGGCACCACATCACAAGAACGCTCCTCTAATCTCTTAGGATCCTCCGAAAGCGCAAAGAAAGGATAACCAATCCTGAAATGCACAAACCTCGACCTAGCATCAACAAACGGGGAAATGATCAGACAAACTTAAACGTCTCTCTTCTCATGAAGTAGTGATCAAGTTACTGGAATTCTGGGTTCAAGATGTTGCAATCAAATTGTCGTTCATCAGGAGAGATCCAACTGATGAAGAAATGGAGAATCCTAGATACTGTTGCTTTCATAGGTTCATCGATCATCCAACAAGTAACTACAATATTTTGAAGCATATATTCAAAAAGAAGGTTAATCCATCTTCAACTGGGACTGAAGGAGTACACAAGAGTCCTCTCCCAGTCAGAACCTATACACTCTCTGAACAACAAGTCAAAGAAGCAGTTCAATCATTAATCGATAATATCTGTGAATTGCTCTATCTATCTAAGGCACAAAGGAAAGGCATGTTCACAAAATTACATTGTGTCAGACGTCTGTCCATCCCGAAAATACTCCTTGAACCTTTATCCACAGACAAGGAGATGCCCGACTGGGGACTGCTTACCACAGTCCATCTCAAAGGAAATGAATTTGGAAGAATGTTGATCGATGCTGACGCCGCCATCAACAATATTCCACTGAAAACCCTCAGATCCACATGCATCACTCAACAAAAATCTAATCGTGATCCCATCTTAATCAGAGACCTTGAACGAATGCTTGGAAATACTTATGGCTACATCACTCTCAAAGTGAACATAAGTTCAACCATGACATAACCAAGTTTCACATAATCAAGAAGATCCAGGATATGGCATGGTCTTTAGATGAGTATGGATCCATGCTGAAAAGATGGCTACTGACAAAGCGCCTTTGGTTACACATCTCTCCAACGAAGAAAGTTATGATACAGAAGATGTAACTGACATTCCATTATCAGAGCACTTGGGGGAATTTCGAACTTTGATGAGGTTGAAGCAAGAACCTGCAAAAGATGCATAAACATTCATCAAGAGGTTCCGCACTCAGGCAAGTCTAATTCCTTCCATATCTATATCGTTTATTTTCTCACATGTTATCCTACATGAGGTCTCAATTCTTCTAGCAACTCTACAAGACATTATGAATGATAACTTCACCGCATTAGTATTTTACCAAGTGGTTGAATCTGACATTTCTATGAATCGAGCATTGAGACATTTGGCAAAGAACACTTTGGGAGTTTCTCCATAGGCTTTCAGGAGTGTCCATGTGTCCCATAAAATTAGAAATCTCTTATGTCTGCATAAGTGTTGAATCCCACTACCGCAACGACAGAAATGCTGAATCGATAGAAGATACTCAGGGCCGAAACGATCAAACCTAAGACATTCGATGTTTAAGAAATATATGCTTTGATGCTCAAGCATCTAAGAAGCCATCAAATTGTACTTCCAATCAAAGAGTACAACTTCAACACAAATATCTCGACGATGACACACTGATTCAACACCAGCATGATCACAGTGTAACTAAACTACAATCGATAAGTATTCATTATCCCATGATAAGACTTCTGAAGCAGATGCAATATCATTCATACATGGATGGCACTAATTCCTTCAATATACACTGGGCAACATGAGGTGATTCTGTGAAACTTCATCAACGGGATTTCTCTATATCACAAGCCCCCGCACGGTTGAGGAACTTCCTCTCTTCACAAATCACATCCAATATGAAAACTGCTGCTGCTATCTACCGCAACAACGTCGACTCACTGACGAAGCCAGTTCATGGTAAAGTTATGATTTCAGGAGAATTCAAGTTGAACGCTCATTACACCTTCATCTTAGGGACGCTCAACTCATCAGCTAGTTCGTGAACGTAAAAGGCTCACTGGATGGAGGAGCAAAGATTATATCTATAATCATGGTTCTGGACTTTTCGGTCTTTGGAGCAACTTAAACCATGGTATCAGCATCAACAATAATCTCTAGAGGAACACCATCCATGATCTCAGCATCGACAAGGATCTCTGGAGCGTAATCATTCGTGATCTCAGCAACTACAACGGTTTTATGAGAAACACCCTGCTTCATCAACTATCTATTCTCTGAAGCGTTACTCGATGGATCATATTTCTTAAAGCCCTAACGATTCATATCAAGATTTGTAGACATGAAAACTTGTTAACATGAACGTCTTCCCAAAACCTGCACAACGGGCGGTCACAATCCCAATTTTTCTACAAGATGTTTTCATCACCTCTACAAATGAGATACAACGTACTTCAGCCTATGGCTTTACAAAAACGTACCAATAAGTGAGGAATGGGAAAATACTTCCTCAACAATAGATGTATGTCTATGTCTCTTCTACAACATACCAAAAGGGTGCATCAATCGTACATACGAGCTGAAAGATATGGCCTCCACACTCAAGTTCATGGAATCTGAAAACTTACACGGGATTACAAATTACAAATGTGCATGCTTCTTTGGCTGACCTTTGTAACTCCAAATTGAGTGATTCTTTTCTCATTTGATAACTCAGTCTCTTAGCTTCAAAAGTTGGGTTCAAGCATCGAATTCCGACATCGTATGAAGTTCCTAAAGCTTCCAGAGCATACAACATGCAAGCATCAATTCTTAGATGGGATTCATAACTTCCACGGTCGATCGGTGTCTACCACGTCTTCCCACTAAGTCATTCATCAAGGTATCTCCAATTTTGACCATCTAGGTCTTTACATCAATTTCTCTACTTGGGTCCTCTATCTAGGTCTTGCCAGAAGAAAGGAAAACGAAAAGGAGAGATTTGACAAAATACTGGGGACTGACGGTCCACTTATCATGGCGATTAGTTTCAACAGTCCAAGACCCGTGGAACCAATCTCTCATGTGATGATAATTCATCATAAAAGGAATGCTACCACCGGACAGGAAACCATGGTCATTACATCACCCCCTCTCGAGAGCAACCTCAGTTATGGTCTCGTGACCAGGGTTTCAGAAGTAATGTTTTCTGCGACTAACAGAAACATGACGACACTGCAAGCACCACACTCATGTATCAATCAAGGGGTCCTGATATAAAATGAATCAATGACATTAAAATCCTTCACCAACCGTTCAAGACACAAGCGAATGGTCTAAATACACAACATGAGTGTTTTACAACAAGCTTGTATGAGGTGATTTTGCACTGTCCTGTACAAACCTATGAGCTGGGAGAAATTGGTGCAGAATCTAGGGATGGGTCATATACCATTATATTCGTATGGATGTCTTATACAACATATCCAAAATTCACATCAATTTAAGTAACGATCAAGGAGATGTGGCTAAAACATTAGACAACATACAATCTGAAAAAATTCTGAAAGTCTCATGGAAGTTTACTGTTTCGCCATTTTCAGGCCCTAAACATGCTCAAAGCTCAAAAAGATTCTTCACTAAAGCTTGGAAATTTTCTGGGCACGAAGATACATATGCATACCACGAAAATCTGACTTCGGACGAAGATTCTACAACGTTTCTATTAAAGGCTGAAGTCTGAAATTTTCTGGTGACGTATTTCGACGAAATTACTCGTATACTCACATGGATTCTCATTCATTCATTCACAAATAAGTAATTTCATACTTCTATGAAAATATTACAGGAGATATACTTACTAAGGGAGTTTCTAAATCATTTGAAGGCTCGACAATGCCGGAATCTCCATTGATAACGCCGCTATCTCCATTTGGTTCGGGATTTCGGGAATTCTCCATATTCCCATGCCCCAAAGAAGAGTACGCTTCATCAACATGCTGCTTATCTACAATGATTTCTTCCTGGACTCATCAACAATAATTATTATCATTTCATTCAAGGAGATGCCACGATCGCCTGCACGAAAGAGATGCTTACAACGACTTCTTCATCAGTGCTGGGTTGTTTTCCCAGGAACAAATTGAAGCCCGTCAATCGGTGGAGAAAAAGTCTAAAAGAAGTAACAAAACTTGGTATCGTGATCCTAGTTGCACGGGCAGGGAAAAGTCATGACACTAGGAGCTCTAACAACTCACCAAAGAAATGGCTGGGGAATGCACGTTATTTACTAACATCATGTAGTCCTTACTTCTGGGTTCTCCGCTCCCATAGACTTTCTTCCATTTCTATGGGGTCCACATTTATCCGGGATTTCACTATACGATCATCCTGTGGTAAAGCTAATAAAATAAGCAGAAGTAAAACTCAGTATGAAGGATCTCTCACCATCACTCAGAGGTCCCAGGAGTACCATTTCTTAAAGATGTATCTGTAGAGATGTCATCTCTGGAAGTATCATCTTTGGAAGTGTCATTATGGGAACCAGTCATTCTTGCAAAGTTGTTGTGACGTCCATACAACATTCCTACTTCAGTACATCATCCGTAGATGCAGATTTCATCAAAGCAACGGAATTAAAGTACAACATAATAATTAGGATGCTCACATTAGCGTCTACAAAAATGGTAACAATCCAACTCTTACCTATTTACAATTTCACTAGCTGTAGTGATTATAACGTCAGAATTTCGAAAACTTGCTTGCTCCTTCAAACCTGCAAAGACGAGCAAAATTCATTATTCAAAATCATGACTTGATTTTCATAAAACCGTGAACAACCCACGTGAATTTTAACATCCACTGGATTTTCAAAAATTGGACAGACGTCCATTCTACAATTGTGAAAACTCACATACAGACATTATTTCACCATGTATAATTGTCTACTTTCAACGGTTGTTCAAAATAAAAATATTGATTTTACAAAAAAAATATGTTTTAGCGTGAAACTCACGTAAATTTGAAATAAATAAATATATATATACTTTTACTCCCTCGAGAGTATATTTTCAAAAATTTGTGAAAGCTTACATATCGAAAATAAAAAATTTCATGAAAGCTCATAAACAATTTTTTTACTAACAAACGCACGTCTATTAAAAAAAATCTCTCCTATATTAGGATTATTGCTAGTTTCTTAAACTAACGATCGAACAAACGGTTTTTTCCTAAAACAAGGGTTTTTACAAAACTCACGTCTATACATGCATATGTATACATAATTTTAACATGAACAACTCATGACCAAGTTATCAACTTCTGAAAAAGAAATAAAAAAGAAAGCATTGCTACACCAATTTACGCTCGTTAGACGATGCTCTATCATGCTACTGGGATATTCGTTCAAGCCATGGTTTTCTCATACTATCAAAAATCCGGTAAGGTCTTATCTTACGACTAAGTTCAATTGCTTATATCATTTGTAACCGAAAAATCACCATTCAGTGCTGACTGACGAACATGACTGTCCCTCACCAAGCAGGGGACTAAATGTAAATGGTGGATTTTAGACAAGGGCTAAAATCGTAAACCCATAATTGTATGTACTCCTGATCCAACAATCAGATGAGTATTGAGGCTCACGTCTCTTATCGAAAGCATGAAAGCTCATGCCACAAGAATCTCTAACTGAGAATACTGTCTCTCAGAGTATATGTAGATATGTAGTCTCTCAGCTGAGGCAACAACATATCTTATGAATACTGAGCAATTTCAGTAATTACTTTTATATAGAATCGAAAGATTGGACGGCTCCTAGATAACTTGCCTGCTAGTATAGAGCGATAACGTCTCCAGGATGTAACAATGTTTTCCCTAACTATACAAAAGAAAATATGACGCTTCAACAAGCTCATGTCACTTAATTCCTGAATAATTAATGCTCCTAGACGATCGTACTAGTATAGAGCCATCAATTAATTATTCTTAAAATCATTAGATTCATTAACTGAATCCATGGAAAATATTCAATGTTTTTCATAATAATTTCGTTACTTCAATTTATGGTTCTTCCCAGCAGAATTACATGGGTTAGTAATAAATATTCAAACACACGGGCATCTGAGCTACCTTCAAGTAAGCCATGACAAAAATGATGCAAGTGTACTTATGAATATGCATTAACGAGCATCTGAATGCACGAATGAGTATTTCAAAATACGACGAGACGATGAACCTATGCAAAATAGGAAAGAAAATAATAAATAATAAAATATTAACCAAGGAGCTGAGGGAATGGGCCCACCGGCCGGCCAGTCACGTTGTGGCTAGTCCCACGTCCAATTCTATATTTTATCATATTTTTATTATTTTCCTTGATCTCAGGTAAATCCTTTTATTTGAACAAATATCCTTCGTTTTTAAGGAAACTCCTCAGTTTCATGGTGTTTCCTTCGCATCAAGGAAATAATATAAAATTAGGAAAGGTGTCACGGGACCGTGTCTACTAGCCGGCCGGCTATGCCCTACTCATGGCCGATCCCACAATTCATGATTCCTTATTATTTTATTATTATTTCCCTAATCTCATGATATTTCCTTCAAGTCATGAAAATAATATAAAAATTAGGGAAACTCGTGGGACCGGGCCCTAGCCGGTCCCATACACCCCTCATTTTTTTTTACGTTTCCTTGATCCCATGAAATTCTTTGATTTCATGATATTTCCTTCAAATTATGAAAATTCCTTCAAATCATGAAATAATACATAAAATTAGGGAAAACTCACGGGACGGGCCCCTAGCCGGCCGGCCATGCCCAAGCAGGTCCATACGCCCTTATTTTATTATTATTAATATTTTTATTTCCTTTATCTCATGGAAATTCCTTGATTTCAACAAAACTCTTTGATTTCAACAAAACTCCTTGGTTTCAACAAACTCTTTGGTTTTATGATATTTCCCTAAAATTAGGAAAAATATTATAAAATTAGGAAAATGCCGTGGGACCGGGCTCTTTGGCCGACCGGTCATGCCTTGGCTATAGCCGATCCTAGACTCATGATTCCTTTATTTTTTATTGTTTTCCTTCATCTCATGAAGTTTTGAAGGTTTCATCAATAATCCCCGATTTTTTCATATTTTCTCAAAATGTTGCTCAAACGCACACCAGAAAATATCAAAATTCTCATAAATGAGATACGAACACTTTGGTGATGTGAGAATGTTACCTTGACCGATCAAGGTTGGCTCTTTAGCATGCAAAGAGCCGGTCCCATGTATTTTCACAATTTGTCCTAATTTGCGTAATTGCATGTATTAGGTCAAAACTCTTCCAAACAATTTGGAGCTTCATGGAACGATCGTTATTCAATCCCGTGACCACCCAAGGACGGTTTCATGACCCCTTGGTCGGTCCCTTATCTCTTCATAATTAATTAGGTTTTATCACCTAAGGCTCAGACGAGCATTATATTTTATTGATTAAACCATCATTTGATCGTCCTTTCATCAACAAATCAATAAGTCTTTAAGAGACCTTGGTATTTTCTCATGTAAGCATCTGGGTGCTACATGGTCGACCCATAATCCCATGTAGCCGATCCTTCCTTCACTATGTGGTTTATTTTTTTAATAAATCATCAATTGATCAAATTAGGGTTTTGAGTCCAAGGTTCATAATTCCAGATTCAAACACTAATAATTTTACGTTGATCTCATGACCAACATTTTATTAATTATACTCGGTTCAGTTGCCGGTATTTTGATTTAATACTTTATTTGGTCGTGCTACCAATAATTCATCAAACGAGCAACATTCGCTCAGATGAACAATATTTTTTTGCACTGACGAATGTTGGTTCAACTATCAATATTCAATAACTCACCAAACGAGCAATATTTGGTCAGATGAGCATCATTTGCTCACATCAAGGAATATTGGTTCGACTATCAATATTCAATAATTCATCAAATGCACAATATGTGTTCACTTTAGCTATCAACATTTATTCGAGAATTATACCTTTGTCTCAACAAACATGTTCAATTCATAAGTCTCAAAACATTTCCAAATCACGTTCGACTCAATAATACAAGGAATCATCGTACCATGAAGACAACAACTGACTAACTAAAAACATGAGGAATCAATCATGTCGCATGGAGGGATATTAACTAGGGTTTTGGTCTGGCGGTCTACGACACGTTTGTTCATACACACGATGAGAATTTGAGTAAGTCTTGCAATCAGTTGGAGGAGTTAACATAGTAGTGGGTGGAAAATCAACCAAGTCTCCGCACGCTGATCAACTGGTTTAACATGATCTCCACTTCTCCACTCTTTGATTCCATCAACTGTCAAACTTCATGGGATCATGGTGTTTACAATTCCAGCAATATAAAAGGTCTCTGAATCTTAATTGAAACGGACAAGAATTTCTTAACAAGTTCATACAAATAATCTTTCGTCTACACTAACTCATCGTCTGAGCAATCACTCTCAACTGAGTAAATTCAATCATTCATAACTTTTCTTATGCAAAATACACAACACTCCTATAATCTCAATCACCATTGATCTCACACATTTCTCAGCTTCCCTCCTACAGATCGACCCATCATCTCTTGTGACTGAATTTACTCTGCAACGACCATTGTGTTGGATTAGGCCGGAGTACTACAGATTGATCTCTCGAATTCAAAGCACTCTCTTCTTGCAGTGCATCTGTGTGAGGTTTAACAGTTCGGTGGGTTCAATAAGTTCCCTCCACACGGTCGTCTCCTCAATTCCGTAAAAACCAGCAACTCGTTTTTCCCCATCTACACTTTCATTTCTCTACTTTTTTCTTCTCATTTCAGGTTTGGTGGTAGGCAAGTGCATGCCAGCATAGGCGATGACTCCGTTAATTATGCTTAATCATGCTGTTATCCGAGATCTCGAGTATGACTAAGCTCAGTTAGTTTGGAGAGCAAGTGCAAGTTTTGTAAGTTTCTATGTATATTCGATGATAGATAAACTTCAGTTAGATGAATTTTTGTATCCCCTTAGTATTTGATACTTAACAAATAAAATTTGGTACTTAGAAGAATTTAAGTTCTTGTTTGTATGAATCGATTTGAGTGTGATAAGAGTTGATTGAATGTGAGATTAATTTTGATTGAAGAAAATATTATTGAGTGTGGAGGATGAAATAAAATGTGTATGCAGGCTATTTGGAATTCCGACGTATTTCCGGCCGGTAATGAGCTGCTAGCTAACATTGACCTGGTCAAAATTGGTCATTGTTGACTATTTTGACCAGGTCAATATTGACCTGCAGTAAAAAAAATTGTTGTTACAAATAAATTCGTAACGGCTTCCCGTTGTTACAGCATCATGTTACAAAATAAATTCGTAACGACTTTTGCGTGTTACGACAGTGCCGCGTAGTAACGGCCAATGGCCGTTAAACAACCGTTGCAAAAAAAATCATAACGGCTAGTGGGCCGTTACAAAAAAATTGTAGCACCGTGTTTCGTAACGGTTGAGAACCGTTACAACCCCGATTTGTAATGCCCGGAAACCGTTACAATTCGCGAAAAATGGTGTAGAGATTGTTCAAGTGCGTGCACTTATTGAATGTCGGAAGCGCATGGATACTGAAGAAACTAAGTGAACTAAGTTTAGTTGCTTGGTCTCAACTATACGAAGTTTTGCTTTATATTTTGTATAATGGATTAATTGTAAGAGTATTCAATTCTGGACTAGGTCTCGGGTTTTTTTTTTGCATTTGCGGTTTCCCCAAATCTTGTTGTGTCATTTACTTTTCCTTTCCGCAATTATAATTATTTGTATTATAATTTAAAGTAAATTACACAAACGTTAACTCCGTATTACTTGATAGTGATCCTATAGAGTTTGGTTAAGTCTGAATCTATTATCAAGTAATCACACTTTGATTATTGTATTATCTCGATCTCGTACCCATAGACGATCACACAAAGTGTGAATACCGATTTGTCGTATTGTCTCGACTTTGTCCATATACAATCACTTTCGGTAAGAGGACTTATAGGTGGATAATTTAAAGATTGTGGTGTATTTGGGTACCCTCGTCTTTTCAATTGGTATCAGAGCAGGAAAAAACGAAAAGATCTAACAATCTGTGTTTGGTGCGATCCAACCTATAAGAATTGAATCTATGTCTGATTCAGTTAACGTTATGCGAGAGTATGAATACTCAAATGTTGAAGATGTTACTACTTCGTTGACTCATGATCCAGGAGTTACGAAAACATTTGAGTCTATCTCTGATGAAAAAGAAGATATTAATAAAGAGTTGGTAAAAATCATAAGGCCAATAAGATCTCTGTCTACACGGATGTTAATATTAAAGTGTCATATCCCGGTGATGGGGTGTCCACTTATTAAGGGCATACCAAATACTATTTAGTAACAGTAGGCGTGTGAGTAGCATGTGCCGATACTTGAGTATGTTTTTCCCTTATAAGCTTTAATCTTCTGTAATTGCTTCTCATGAAAAATAATAAGAAAAACAATCTTTTCTCTCCTAAAATTCTCTTCTCATCCAAACCTAATCTCTATCCTTAGAGATTCAGAGATGTTTATGTGCTAACTTGTAGTGTAGATCACTATAATTGGTACCAGAGCACTCTTTCCTGAGTGACCTGGTTATAATGGAAAATCAAAAAGAATTTGATGACCTAGCTAAGAAGGTTGATTCTCTGCTCAGAGTTCAGAAAAACTTAGTTAAGGAATTCAAAGATAATTGCCATAATCCTTCACCACATCTTATCACCAGCATACAGAATTTATCTGCAGAATTAAAGGATGTACAGGATCGGTTGAGCAAAGTGAAAGTGGATGAAGGCTTACCGGAACCCTCAATTGGATTCACACCCAAATTCAGTGTCGATTGGGAAGTAATTCCTATTAATCCTAAACCAGTAAGTGATTTCAACCCCCATTTGTCAATTTCTACAGATTCAAACCTAGCAGGAGAAGGTAATTATAGATCTACCAAAACACAATTCTCGTTCTGCGATGAAGCTCATTCTAAAGTTGAAGTTCAAAAACGCAATGGGAATTCAACATTTCTAGACTATCAAGAAGGTAAAACTTTCAGTCCTAATACTAACTTGGTGGTGGATTCTCGAAGTAAAGGAGCTGGAACCCCTGAGGAAAATGATTTCAATGCGTTTAATCTGAATTATAATGATAAACCTCAACAGTTTGAGGAATCGAAGTTTAGTGATGAAGATAACTTGAATCGATCTACTTCTGTATGTGATGTTTTAGCTTGTGTTATGTACACATGGCTTATATTCGATAGAGGAAGATATTTTGATGGGTCTATTATAATGAATCAGTACTCTAATGGTTTTGTTTATAAGATGATTCTAAAACTTGGCTATGGTGTAGAACTGTTGTTTGTTAAAATGTCTAAGATTAAAGCAGTGAAGCTGAGTGATGTTGGAGTTAATTTCCTCTTGCATCTCAAAATGGGTAGAGTTTTTGATCGTGGGAAGGATATTGAGCTTCAGAAAAGGTATTCTAAATTTTATGTGCATTTGAAATTGTTAGATGGATACCATAAAGGACTTGTTGAAGAGCTGCCTTATGAACATGGGTATTGGTCAGATTCTTTGTTTACAGCTCCAGTTGCTGGTATGTTGGATAATGGTAGAGTTTGTAGTACTGGTTGGCAGCTATTTATTAAAATACTTCCAGTGGATATTCGATGTTTTGATCACAAATGTTTTTTCAACCACACACTGCCTACTGGGATATCTTCTTACCATTGTTTCAAGTTTGCTGATCGGGTACTTGATCGTGGAAGGGAATTTGAACTTATTCAAGGGTTGTCTCCTTTTGTTGGTGATTCTGAAGGCTATTGTGATACAATTACTTCTTGTTTGTTTGTTTTACTGGAAAGGCACAATGGGGAATGGGTTTTTAAGTTGTTCCCAAGGCATGGATATCAGTATGAATTTCAGCTATTCCATCGTTTCCATGATACCATGCGAATAGCACGTTTTCAACTACAACTACAGTACAAATTGCTTGCTGTTGTAACTCCTCATCTCAGGTCATTGGGTATTTTTCAGATTCATTTGAAGAGTTGTGCACATGTCATCGAGTTTATCTTAATGGATACTTCAAGCATTCATACAGGGTTCTTTACGATGCCATTTGGGGTTAAATTTCATTATATGTTGCTGTTTTATAAGGAAATCCTAGCAAAGGTAGTGGGAATCAAGAAGGTGATTGTTAATGTAAATGGTAGTGAATACTGTTGTATGGGTTCATGGCAGGATGATGATGGTTTTGAATTGAATGAGAAAGACAATGTACTAGAGACTAAGCTGATGATGGTGATCTCAGTGAGAAGGAAATATGAATTGTTCTCTACAGAGCTAAAGGATGCCAAAAATGTGAGCTGGGAAGCTAAATGGCATGTTCGCTGTTGGAAGAAGGAGTTTAAATTTCTTCTAGTGCTTGCCAGAACTCAGTCTTATCTATCCAGAAATGGCTTCTTCTTAAACTTTCATTTGTTCACATCCGAAACCTGCAAGAGTTTTTCAATTCCTGGGAAGGTTCTCACAGCAAATTGGTATTCCAAACTAATGGGTGTCTATGAATGTCATATTTATCATCTGTGTTCCAGCTATATGTTGGGGTTGATTTGTAAAGCAATGGAGTATTATAACAGGATGCTGGGGTTGATTCGTAAAGCAATGGAGTATTATAGCAGGACAAGACCCCTTGTAAGAGTGGTGGGAATCTTAGAGATGCTTATAGTGTTTACGGAGGGCGAGAGTAAAACACAAGAGTTATTGGAAGAAGTTTTTAAAGCTGTTTGTTCTTGTACTCAGCTAGAAGTGGAAGCTTTGAAGTTAACTCCAATATGCAATCATATGAAAGATTTGAGAGCCATCAATGAAGATGATTATATTGCGAGTTTGAAGCTTAAGGAGGTTATACTTACTGATAAAGAATCCATATGTATGGGTTCAGTGAAGTGGGATGCCAACGATGATGTGAAGGAGCCTGGCCATAAATTACAGATCCGATTAGAGGTAATCTTGTCCTCTTCAGATTCAAGGAGAGTTGGTTACAAAAGTTTGATCACTTCAGGTTGTAGAATTGATAAGAGAGAGTTTAGTAACTCAATGACTGCTGGTAGTGTAATGTTCATTCGCAGTCAGTTGTGGCAGGTGGTGTTCTTAACCTTGCAGATATGCTCGACAAACACTACAAAATCGCCTCTTAATTCAGTTAAATACCACATCGCCAGGGTTGTTATGCTCCAATCTGATGAGGTAAAGGTAATTTTGGTCACTGCACTACATGACTTATCTACTGATAGAAACACTGGGTTCTCTATTAGTCGAGGGTGTTGGCAGCAATTACTCGTAACTGTCAAAAGAAAGAGCCTAGTCAGGTTTGTTGTGCTGGCAGCTAAATATTTCCTTGATAATTTCTATCAACTCTCGAAGCAGCCGAGGCTCTCCACCACTGATGGCACAACAGTTCATGGGAAAGAAGAGTCTGCCAAGTCCATACAGCTAACAAATGCATCATATGAATTCTGGTACAAAGCTTATAGGTTATCAATGCTGTTATTTTGTTTTTTAATGGATGGATTCAAACCAGATGCAAGACATTACGTGTCAAGGGGATTACAAGAACTCAATGCATTCGCGAGCTTTAATTCTTCTTTTGGCTGCCATGGCAAGATTATGATACACCAATTCGAAGGTAAACTGATTATGCTAGTACCTTATGGGGAAAGTAAGCAGCGCTACTCCATCTCAATATCAGTTAAAGAAGACATTGAGCAGTACGAAGGAATTAGAGATTTACTGATCAATCTTAGCTCTATAAAAGTGGCTCTTGCATTCCTCTACTGGTTGGTTGTGCAATCGTGTCTCTATGATTTGGTTTTGTTTATAGCGCTGAAATGTGCTTATACAGACAGTAGCATTGCTGCTGAGACCTACCAAGCAGTGAAGAGGAAGAGAGTGGGCTTGCTTGCTGAAATTCCATGACTGAGGTTTGAGCTCAGACTTTGGTGGGCCTTGACGCTGAAATTTTTGAAGGACTCGACTCTTACGCTGACGAGAAGAAGCTACCACAGCTATGAATTCCATCATGAGCTCAACTCATTTGCCATATCCTCCATCCTTGAGGACAAGGATGTTTTGGAGGGGTGGGTATTTGTCATATCCCGGTTATGGGGTGTCCACTTGTTAAGGGCAGACCAAATACTATTTAGTAATAGTAGGCGTGTGAGTAGCATGTGCCGGTACTTGAGTATGTTTTTCCCTTATAAGCTTCAATCTTTTGTAATTGTTTCTCATTAAAAATAATAAGAAAAACAATATTTTCTCTCCCAAAATTCTCTTCTCTTCTCATCCAATCTAATCTCTATCCTTAGAGATGCAGAGATGTTTCTGTGCTAATTTGTAGTGTAGATCACTACATAAAGACAAAATCTAATCTTCTTAAGCATGAGATCAGAGAAAAAGACATTCAACTGAATAGTCTAGCCGAAGAGAATATGGATCTCACTGTCAAATTAGAAGCTCTTGGTAAATCTCTTACTCAATATCAAGAGACTCATCCTATGACTTTGACTAATGATGCTTTTATAATTTCTTCTGATGAGGAAACTGACAGTCCTTGCTCGACTTTTACGTATTGTGATAAATAAACGTGTTTAGTCACATCTGAAACAGATCATGATGATTGTAGTCTACCTAACTACATCAAGTTAGAAGAGAATGAGAAACCATCTTCTACATCTACTGATGATCAAACAAAATCTTGTCCAAAGGAAACTTTGAACCAATTCATGAAAGTGATCTTAAGGAATACAACTTTCAGTCACTTGACATGAAACTAATACTTCTTCAAAATACAGTGGTAAAAGTATTGAAAGAAGTTTCTTGTCTTAAAAAACCGAAAGATCATTCCTCAGTAGAAAGACAGAATATACCCAAATCCGATAAAGTCAACTCAAAAGAATCAGGAGTAAGAGTTTATAATCGCTTCTGGAAAAAGTTTCCTCCACTCTCATGTTGAAACAATCCTTGTTTACATGAAGAATGATTCCAAAAAAAAGGGAAAGAGAGAATCTATGCCAAAGGAAACAATCAGGAATTTCTGATAATTATTTCAAATAATCATACTGATGTGCATAATAAGGAAATCCTTAGAACGATAAAATCTTATGAAAATCTCATTCACAGAATTAACAGAGATTTATCTATCTCTGAAAATTCTCACATCAGTATATTTTCTCCTCATGATCATACTTTTAGATCAAGGAAGGATCATCTTCTTGGGAGAAAATACTTTGGGCAGAAATTTCTGAAGAGAAACATGAACTATGTCTCTGATACTCACTATAAGCAAGAAAAGGCCTACTCCGATGCAACCTAATATGTGTCGTAACCACAACAAATTGATTAATATGTTACTACCTAATTAACAAGTAATATAGTGTAGTTAAGTTCGTTCCCACGAGGAGCAAGAGATTTTTAGTTGTAAAATTGTCACAAGGGGGGGTTGGTTTTAGATTTTACAAGCAAAATAAAGTAAATAAAGCTATCAAAAGTTTAAGTTAAATTCAATAAGAGAGATTAGATCAAGGAATCCTTCTTCGTTGCAAAACAATGATTCAAGTTATGTTCTTTTCCACTTCTTATTAGTCACAGATTATCACCAACCATAGGATAGCAGGTTCGCTTAGCTAATCCCAAAATTCTTTATTTCACTGAGTAATAGGTCCGCTTAGTTATCAGATTCTATTCAAAAGAACCACATTGAGGTTCGCTTACAAGATGTAATTTCCCGAACGCATTAAGATTTATGAATTTAGGTTTAGTACTAGTAGTTAGACTCGGTCCGCTTGGTCCACTTTATAGCATTGTTTTCACACACAATTGCTCCACGGAATCCCTCCTCAAGGTCTCGTGTTTCCTACTTATGTAAAGAGTCAAGAAACTATTATGTATTCCCTAACTTTCGATAACTTTAGATCAAATTAACAAATCAATTTAGCGTGCACTATAAACCACCTATCAATCAATCATAAACATTAATATTAGTAAAAACAAACAATAATCATGTGAAAATTCAAAGTAGATTTAAAACAAAACTCAAAACATGCTAAGAACTAGGAATTCATCCTCAATCAATAATAAAATTAGCTACTCGTGCTAAGGTGTTCACACAAATAAAGAAAAGAAAAGTGTTGTGTGTATATAAGTGTCCAAAGATGTATAGAAAAGTAGAGAACTTCTCTATTTATAGGCTTCAATTTGCTTGAAATCCTCTTAGGAATAGAATCCCTTTCCCTTTGTAGCTCAACTTCCAAATCCAAGTCTTTCTCAAATCTTCCATTATCTCTTTCCAAATTCAAGCCCAATTCTTCATCCAATTCCAAGTCTATGTCTTCATACCCATGAGAAATACTCACACAAGAAATTTGTAACCTTAAGTTTCTGGAAAATTACTGGGATCACCGGAATCCGGTTAAAAGCTCCCTGTCGGTCACTGGTATAATCTTCTCCGTCGACGGAATATTCTGTCACGTCGCCGTTAAATATAAATGTCAAACTAACTGTCTCAGTTAGTAAACCAGGTCAAGGAAGAGGAAGTCAGACACTGAGTCGGCATCTTAATCGGCTAACTAGTCTTACTCAACTGAGTTGGATCGGTCATCGGACCGTATGAGTCGAATCGTCAGTATTAAAATCCGACAGAGTCTCGGCTGTTTTCTGGGATTTTCCCGGCCAATTTCAGGATTTCCTTTCTTCACTTCCCTGCACACATTTTAGCATTCATTCAACACAGTTTTGAGAACCCATTCTTCTGAGTTCTATTTTGAGCTATTTTCCTGCGTCATTAGAAGCATCAGAAGCTTCAATTTCATCACTTCCCCATCTTCTTCCCTGCAGTTCATACACAAGCACACAGGACCCAATTTCCATTCACTCTAACCTTCTCTGGATCTCAATCACCACCTTCTAGCCACTGATTTCTCCTCCACCATCGAACCCATCTTTTGTCTTGAACTCATACATAACCTCATGAAAATCAACGACAACAATATCTTCTCCATCTGAATCATTACAAACCCATTCTTTCCATTGTTCATCTCAATATCTAATTCCTTAAATCACAGCAAATATCATTTTAATTCTGGCCGTGATTCGACAGCAGGAACAGGTCTTCTTTATAATTTTCGGCAACCAACACCATTGGAGCGGTGTCTGCATCTATATCTTATTTATCCCCAAACGCAACCCACAGAGATGTACATCACAAAAATTCTTCGATTGAACTTCATTTATTACCTCAAAATCTTCAATCCAAAGTAAACCCTAAATCATTTTGTTCTTCGAATCATCACCACCATCTCGGCTTCTTGATTTGAGAATTTAACTGACCGTATTTATCTATTCTCTATCTCACCGAAATTTTCTCGATCATCCATGGACGCAAACATCAATTTTACTCCATGTCATATCCTCTTTCAGATGCAGAATAAGATTTGGGGAAGAACTGAATATGAGAAACTGATTTCTCATCGACTAGGTTTAGGTCAAAAGGGATGGAAAGGCTATTTGCACCCATTGTGGTGGGATACGACCACCCAATAGAAACTCCTTAACCACAGCTGGCCTGTCTTTAGTATTCCTCTAGAAGAAAGTTGGCCCTTATCCTTGGCTCGGCTCCGAATAGAAATAACAATCTTGACCTTTTGGCTCAAAGTGAATGACTTCTTGTCCTTTTCTTCCACATGACTTCAGAGTACCTAATAACTCAAAACACGCATAAAATACATAATTTACAAGAAAACATATCGAAGAAAGCATAACTAATAGATAGTAAATAGGGTGTATTCTACACCTATCAAATTCCCCCACACTTAGACTTTGCTAGTCATCGAGCAAATCAAACTAAAACTTACAACTTTAAAGCGTTCCAGCATCCCAAGCATCCATAAAGCTATGAGGACATAGAGTTTCTGCATGCTAGTAATAAGAAGTTAGAAATACCATAGAACATATTCTCATTCTTAAATGTTGAGTGAGAAATAACCACACCATAATGAGAGAACACGTGTTTGAGAACGATCAATAAGCATTTCGCATCGACTTCTGCCTCACTTAAAAGGATTTTATGATAATTGCACTCAATAAGACGGCTTTTTTATGGGTCACACATGTGTGCAGGTAGGAGTGAAGATAGAATTCCTGCAACATGTTGAATGGTGGGAAGGACAACTTCCGAAATATTTAAAAAACCCACATCTTTTAACATTTTGAAAAACCATTTTTCTGACGATCTCTAAGAAAGGAAATCAACCACTATTATCGAGGATGAGATTACTTATTCACCTTCATATCCGATTGCCAATTATGATAACACCACTCTCACGGCATCCAATAGAAACGTCTTCGGATCCTCGTCTTCATCTTCTTGGTCTTCGGCTTCTGATTCAACTATTGATGATAGACTCTTGAACTTTATAGATCCTCGACAATTTGTAACCTTTTTCCTTAAAATCCTTGTCGCTTGAAACTTCCTTATATATTTTTCTTTCCCCACGGCTTATTAAATACATAAAAATAAAAACAAAATAACAAATTTTTCTTGTCTCATTTTTTTCATTTTTGTTTTAAACTTTTTTTTTAAATAACAAGAAAAATAATACAAAACAAAGTGAAAATAAAACAAATCATGGTCGTGGGAAAAGTACTTTACCGCTTGATTCTTCACAACTTGTATCGTCTTGAAATCATAAACTTCAATAATTCTCACCTTTTGATTTTCTTCGCTCTTGTAAATAAGTCTTCATACTTGGATATAAAATTCCGCTCATTGTATTGTAAGTCTTCAACATATATGTAAAAATCTGCTCATTGTATGTTGCTTTACTTGGATTTGAAATTTGCTCTTTTCTTGTTCCATTGCTTGTATACCTCAAACATCTTCAACTTTCCTTGTAAATTTTGATGTCGCTCCTTGTTGATGATGATGGTGTTTCTATGGACCCGTTGTTGTAGAGAGAGAGAGAATGGTGCTAACTGCAAATCGAACTACAAGAAGGAAGCTTTCATCTATAGACGTCACCCTCATGATTGACAAAAATTAGCACTCAAGAGATCAAAAATAGTGCTTAAATTGGTGCGAAGTTTGGCAGCTCACCATTCTACCCGGAATTAACGTACGGTGACACACACTCAAAAGAAAGCTTTTTAGTCATTTATAAAGAAATCTGGTCTAGTGCCTCACATGATATAAATACGGGTAGTCTCCACTAATGATTGATCAACAACTCTAATAATGCATTTCCCTCTGCACCTCATTTTCCACCGGCATGATTAAATCCATTATTTAACACTTTAACAAGTAAGAAATCCGAACGTAGTTCCCTAACACTTCCAAGTTCAGTTATGTCGGTCAGAATTCTCTATGTAAACATACCTAGAAGTATGCTAGTGACTCTAAAATCTCTACAAGTTGGAGGTTTTATGCATTTTTTTAAAAATATGCTTAACCACTCCCCCATACTTGAACCTTACATTATCCTCAATGTAATTGAATCCTCCTAGCAAAGTCAAGGTGGGAAATCCTAACATGTTATGGAACAAGAAAAATAAATAACAAAATAAAAAGCAAAAGGTTAAGAAATACAAAACCTATGGGTTTCCTCCCATTTAACGCTTGTTTTAAAGTCGACAGCCCGACTTAGCACTTGTAAGATTCATTCCCCATATACTAATAATCGGAAAATTTGGGGATCCACCCATAGTACCTGTTTTGAAAACAATAGCTTCATACAAATGTTAGCACAAGAAAACAATAGTGAAATTATAGCTCGATAGAAGTTTCCCCCACACTTAGTCTTGTCCACACTCGGAATTGTATAAAGAACATAGAATTTGGGAACTTCCATGTATTCCTCTTGGCAAACCTGCATGGTATTAGCATCAAGTGTTTCCAATGGTGGATATCGAGAAATAAAATCATCCAAAAATACTATCGAAGCACATACATTCAAACCAATAAGAGGTAAAGGAGAAGAATCAATAGGAAAAAATTTAGACAAACATTGCACAATCTCTTGTATTACGGAATCCTCCCATCCTTAATAAATTCAAGTGAATTACTTACCTCTTGCATATCATGGTCCTCTATCAAACCTTGCAACCATTCTTCAACATTTTCTACCTTAACCAAAGTCTCGGCATCATCATAATCATTGGCAAGTTCAATTGGGTCTTCCACAATATCATTCAATTTGGTTTCATTCTCTAGCATCATCTCTTCAACATTCTCATTATCAGAATCGGGTCATTCACTAAAATGATTTTCGTTGGTATAAATTGTAAGATCTTCTTGTGAGGGTGTTACACCATTTATAACAATAGGGAAGTCACACCCAATCTCCTCCTTTTGAATAAGCGAAATATCGTTATTATGATCCGGAGTTGGAATAACTTCCTCATTGTTGCGACGCTCATACACTTGTGCGGATTCAAATCTTTTAAAAGCACTTATTGTATCATCCCCGAGCTCTACCTTTTGAATAGGTGTTTAATCATTATTAAGATCAAGGCTCGAGTAAGCAACACTAGTGTCATCAAAAGTTTCCAAAGGTTGGTCCTTTTCAACACAATCATCTTCACTTTCAGACTCACCATAATAATAATCTTCATCGGTTTCATAACCTTTATCCCGACGTCGTTTAAGTTCCCTATGAATGGTCCTACTAATTTATGCGACAAGCTCTTCCGAGGTTCCATCATCTTCCAACTTGTATAATTTCTGTGCAAGTTTCCTAACGTTCAAACGCTTACCACCGTTGGATACAATAGGTTCTCTTTCCCATGACTCTTCCCTTTGAATTGGTGAATGATCATAATTACGATCCGGAGTCGGGTAAGAAAAAATGTTGCAGAAATTGGTTTGTGCGACGTTCTTTCTATCACGGTCAAGTTGGTCTAGTATTTTTCGCATGTCTTGCAATTCATTTATAAGCTGCATACGCAAAATATGATGCGTTCCGTAACCACAACAAATTAATTATTATTTTACTACCTAATTAACAAGTAATATAGGGTAGTCAAGTTCGTTCCCACGAGGAGCAAGAGGTTTTAGTTGTTTAATTGTCACAAAAAGGGGGGGGGGGGTGATTCTAGATTTTAAAAGCAAAAGAAAGTAAATAAAGCAATCAAAAGTTTAAGTTGAAATCAATAAGAAAGATTAGATCAAGGAATCCTTCTTCGTTGCAAAATAATGATTTAAGTTATGTTCTTTTCCACTTTTTATTAGTCACAGATTATCACCAACCGTAGGATAGAAGGTTCGCTTAGCTAACCCCGAAATTCCTTGAATTTCTCGATGTGATTCCTCGCTTTGTTGTTGAAGTTCTTTCATCTTTTGTTGAAAATCCCCAATCATGGTATACATATTATCTGCAAAACTAGATATTTTTTGATCAAAAGCATAATTATCCTCCCATCCTTGTGATTGTCCACTTACATACCCGTCACAAGGTGGTTGATATGTATGAGAATATCCATAAGGTTCTATAGGAAATTGTTCATAGACAAAAGATTGGTTTTGATTGTATCCTAAGGATGGTTGGAAATTGTCATAATGTTGAGGTTGAAAATCGTATTGATTGTTGTAATATGCTTTCTCTTGTCCACCATACATAGAAAACTGGTACCTGAAATAAGATTCTCGAAAACTAAGTTAGATACGATATAAAATCTAACAAAGAAAAAAAAAAGAAAACAACTAAAATCGTCCGCTGCTCCCTGGCAACGACGCCAAAATTTGATGCGTGTCATAACCACAACAAATTAATTAATATTTTACTACTTAATTAACAAGTAATATAGTGTAGTCAAGTTCGTTCCCACAAGGATATAGAATTTTAGTTGTAAAATTGTCACAAAAGAGGAGGAGGGGGGGGGGGGTGGATTGGTTTTAGATTTTACAAGCAAAAGAAAGTAAATAAAGCTATCAAAAATTTAAGTTAAATTCAATAAGAGAGATTAGATCAAGGAATCCTTCTTCGTTGCAAAACAATGATTCAAGTTATGTTCTTTTCCACTTCTTATTAGTCACAGATTATCACCAACCGTAGGATAGCAGGTTCGCTTATCTAACCCCAAAATTCTTTATTTCACTGAGTAACAGGTCCGCTTAGTTATCAGATTATATTCAAAAGAACCACCTTGAGGTTCGCTTACAAGATGTAATTCCCCGAACGCATTAAGATTTATGAATTTAGGTTTAGTACTAGTAGTTAGACTCGGTCCGCTTGGTCCACTTTCTAGAGTTGTTTTCATACACAATTGCTCCAAGGAATCCCTCCGCAAGGTCTCGTGTTTCCTACTTATGTAAAGAGTCAAGAAACTATTACGTATTCCCTAACTTTCGATAGCTTTAGATCAAATTAACAAATCAATTTAGCGTGCACTCTAAACAACCTATCAATCAATCATAAACATTAATATTAGTAAAAACAAACGATAATCATGTGAAAATTCAAAGTAGATTTAAAACAAAACTCAAAACATGCTAAGTACTAGGAATTCATCCTCAATCAATAATAAAATTAGCTACTCGTGCTAAGGTGTTCACATAAATAAAGAAAAGAAAAGTGTTGTGTGTATATAAGTGTGCAAAGATGTATATAAAAGTAGAGAACTTCTCTATTTATAGGCTTCAATTTGCTTGCAATCCTCTTAGGAATAGAATCCCTTTCCCTTTGTAGCTCAACTTCTAAATCCAAGTCTTTCTCAAATCTTCCATTCTCTCTTTCCAAATTCAAGCCCAATTCTTCATCCAATTCCAAGTCTATGTCTTCATACCCATGATAAATACTCATACAAGAAATTTGTAACCTTAAGTTGCTGGAAAATTACTGGGATCACCGGAATCCGGTTAAAAGCTCCATGCCGGTCATTGGTATAATCTTCTCCGTCGACGGAATATTTCGTCACGCCGCCGTCAAATATAACTGTCAAACTAACAGTCTCAGTTAGTCAACCAGGTCAAGGAAGAGAAAGTCAGACACCGAGTTAGCATCTTACTCGGCTAACTAGACTTACTAAACTGAGTTGGATCGGTCATCGGCCCATATGAGTCGAATCGTCAGTATTAAAATCCGATAGAGTCTCGGCTATTTTCTGGGATTTTCCCGGCCAATTTCAGGCCTTCCTTTCTTCACTTCCCTGTACACATTTTAGCATTCATTCAACATAGTTTTGAGAACCCATTCTTATGAGTTCTATTTTGAGCTCTTTTCCTGCGTCATTAGAAGCATCAGAAGCTTCAATTTCATCACTTCCCCATCTTCTTCCCTGCAGTTCATACACAAGCACACATGACCCAATTTTCATTCACTCTAACCTTCTCTGGATCTCAATCACCACCTTATAGCCATTGATTTCTCCTCCACCATCGAACCCATCTTTTGTGTTGAACTCATACATAACCTCATGAATATCAGCGGCAACAATATCTTCTCCATCTGAATCATTACAATCCCATTCTTTCCCTTGTTCATCTCAATCTCTAATTCCTCAAATCACAGCAAATCTCATTTTAATTCTGGCCGTGATTCGACAGCAGCAGCAAGTCTTCTTTATAATTTCCGGAAACCAACACCACTGGAGCAACGTCTGCATCTATATCTTATTTATTCCCAAACGCAACCCACAGAGCTGTACATCACATAAATTCTTCGATTGAACTTCATTTATTACCTCAAAATCTTCAATCCACAGTAAACCTTAAATCATGTTGTTCTTCGAATAATCACTACCATCTCGGCTTCTTGATTTGAGAATCTAACTGACTATATTTATCTCTTCTCTATCTCATCGAAATATTCTCGATCATCCATGGATGCAAACATCAATTTTACTCCATGGCATATCCTCTTTCAGATGCAGAATGAGGTTTGGGGAAGAACTGAATATGAGAAACTGATTTCTCATCGACTAGGTTTATGTCAAAAGGGATGGGACGGCTATTTGCACCCATTATGCTGGGATATGGCTACCCAATAGCAACCCCTTAACCACAGCTGGCCTGTCTTTTGTATTTCTCTAGAAGAGAGTTGCCCCTTATCCTTGGCTCGGCTCCGAATAGAAATAACGATCTTTACCTTTTGGATCAAAGTGAATGATTTCTTCTCCTTTTCTTCCACATGACTCCAGAGTATCTAATAACTAAAAACACCCGTAAAATACATAATTTACAAGAAAACATAGTGAAGAAAGTACAACCAATAGATAGTAAATAGGGTGTATTCTACGCCTATCACAACCTAGTTGTGTGGATATTGTGCACTCTTATCCTAGTTTGTTCTCATAACTTTTGGGATGAGAAGCACATAAAACAAGAGAAGAATTTGCATTTGTGTTTTGTATCATAAAAATATGTGACAATCTCTGGATAACCGTGAATCCACTTTTTGTCTAAAAAACTATTCATGTTTATCATGATATTCCAAAAACAGGTTTTATTTGAAATTTTTGAATTTTAATAACCAGCATGAGAAGTTCGGACATAGGAAACAAAATATATTATGTGTATATTTTCGGAATTTCTTAAGTATTTTTGTTCCGAAGGTTTTCTCTTCTTAAGAGAAACTATCTCTTGCTTGGATTGAGAATCCCTGATTAATTCTTATTTAA
The DNA here is from genome assembly GCA_023529315.1 of Papaver bracteatum. NCBI lineage: Eukaryota > Viridiplantae > Streptophyta > Magnoliopsida > Ranunculales > Papaveraceae > Papaver > Papaver bracteatum. The sequence continues at coordinate 146,768 of JAJJWX010001185.1, forward strand.
TCATTGAGCATGCCTCCAATAACTCATAGTTTTACAAAGGCAAGTAAGGAGGAAGCTCAAAAGGTTAAGGATTCTCAAGGAGTCAATACAGAAAGGATGAAAAAAATCATATCGAAAATCATGTCTGATTATGATTCCGATAGTTTTCTTGGATCTCAAGATGAGTCATTCTGTTGGATTACAACCTTCAAGATCCAACAAAAACAAAGTGGATACCTTTTGATAGTATGATTAACTATATCCGTGGTTTTGAAGAACTAAGTACCAATATCATAATGACGGTTCGATATCAAGATTGGCTCAAGGATAGGATTGAGGAAACAAAAGCTGATCTTGCGGACATGAAGGTTCAAGTTGAAGAACTTGAAAAACAGGAAGTGGTTGTGGACAAGTCTCTCAAGACATGCTTCAAGAGTTTGAACACTGAAGAAACCTCAGTGAACAATAAGACCACCACTAGAGATTAAGTTATATGGTGTAATACTAAATCCAAGAAAAATAGTCATCAATTTTTTATTTGCTTCGATTATTGTATAAGGTCTATTTCTGAATAAAACAATCTATTATTAATGAATAAAATTATTAGTTTATAATTTTTCTTGTGATAGTTTTTTCGATTACATAGCTTGTGCTTAAATGCTTTATATTATTGCTATGTGTTTAGGGGATGTCTGATTTCGGTTTTCTTAACCTTAATATTCGATCTCATATGTTGTGAACCCTTATGGTTTGTGCGAATTTTTTATTTAGCGGGATTAAGTTTTAGCCCATGTTGGTAGGCTTTATCAAAGGATCATAAGGTTTTTCGATTGAAACTCATATGTAAAAACTCACAATGTGTTGAATCAATTTGTGTTTACATGAGTTGTGTTTAGCATAAATATATGTGTTTTGGGTTTTCAACCTTTTCTATTGGCACCCATTAGTTAAAATCGATTTAACCTTTCTCTGTAAAGGTTTCTTTTGTTGTTGTTCTTTTTATCTTGTGAGAGGATGACAACATAATGGGGGAGAGTTCTAACTTGAACTTGCGGTTAATGATATATCTTTCTGGGAGAAGAGGATGCGGAATCTGAGGTAACGAATTTGTTAGTTAATCATTTTCCTGTTTAAGAAAAGCCTGATTTTATTGCATATATTTTGCTTTTGCTTAACAAAATTTCGGTACAATTGATATTTATTCCATTATGTGTGTATGGATGTGTGTGTCTGTGATTTAATTGTTTCCGGTTAAGAAAAACTGTGTCAATTTATTTGACTTATTGTCGGTATCTTCTTTATTGTTTAATATCTTAACGAAATTTCAGTGCAATTGCGGTGCTATAATGTCTATGTTTGTTTCAATTGCTTCTGGTTAAGAGAAATAATTGTGCAAGTCAATTTGCTTGGTTTGTATGTATTGTTTATGGCTTAACAAAATACTGGATCACTTGTTTAGTCCAATTCGATTCCGGATAAGAGATCCTAAGTTAATTCTGATCTTAGTTAGACTTATAAAATTGAAGGATTCGATTATTCAAGTCTAATCGAATACCTTGACAAGAAATACTAGTTAACTAACCTAGTACTTGTCTTGTCTAAATTGAAAGGCCTAATTTATTGTCTGAATAATTAGAACCTGATGAGAAAAATAAAGTTATTTCTGATCTTTATTTTGGTCTTATTGAAATAAGCGATTGTATGTTTACAATCGGTTTAGCAAGGGAACTAAGTTTCTTAGTCAATTTATTAAACTATTAGGGAAAATTGCTTCGGGCAATTGTTTCCTTGATAACATATTAAAATCAAATTACTTGGAGTTTCTGTTTTGATATTGGTTATCTAAAATTGTATGTGAAACCTTCGTGCTTAACTCTTATAGGTTGTACAAGTCTTTTAGATTTGTAAGATCCTTTTGGTTTGACCTTTATTTGCTCGAACGTAAACAAGTGATTTGTAATCACTAAGGAAAGGACAGTTGTGCTTAAACGTTATATCTAACAAAAGAGTAAAGCATTGACTAAGATGGAAAACATATCATATTGCCATTGTAGTTATCTTGACTACAAAAGGGGAATAACAAAGATGTTCATATTGAAAATCTACCTATCTTGCCTTTAGGGGGAGTATTAGCTTTGTTATTCAAATGTCAATAATGCCATTTATGGATTGAATATATGCAGGTTATTGTGCTGAATATTTGTAATCCATATGTATTAAGAGTTTTGTCACTAAAATTGACAAAGGGGGAGATTGTTATAGCATAGCTCGGTTGAACCCACCAAGCATTGGTATGTCAAGTTTGGTTGTCATATTTTAGTGAATCAAAACTCATCTAAGAGTCGCTTGATTATGTAACTAGAGACAACTTCGTATAGGTTAGACTAGAAAGTCTAGGATTCTGAGAAATACAAGTATTACTCAAAGACCTGAAGAATGTGAAGAAGTAACGAGCTACAACGACGACATTATCCTTCCTTTTGAGGTTAGTAATATTTGACTTGAACTGTTTCATTCCTAACATATCTTTCAAGTTGTGCTATATTGAAAACATAACTTCGAAGCTGTGAATGATTATATTCTAGTAGTGAGACATGATCACATGATCATAGTGTTAAGGAATTAGAATACGAAGAATAACACTTATCTTTTGAACTTCGTATATATGATATCGACATAATTGTATGAAAGATATTGTAATTATGTGTATGGGTAAAGGTGAAGATTTCATCCTAGGAAACAATGTTTACATTTGTTTAAAGGAAGTACATTCATGAAATTGTTTTATGAATCAAAAGGGAAATCACTAGGCTTATTAGTATCGTTATTCATTGGATATCTTTGGATTACCAATATGTGTGAGTTAGTAGAACCGATCATAAATTGTTATGTATCTTGGTATAACTTATCACAGTGCCTAAATTATGATTTGGTATGACTTAATTAGTGTAATCGATCCTATGTAATCACCCAAGATGGTATGATCGATATTTGTAATTGGTATGACCGATCCTAGTAATTGGTGTGACCGATCACAAAAGAATTTTGTAATCGATCCTTGTAATTGGTGTAAGCGGTCCTAGTAATCGGTGTAACCGATCCTAGTAATTGGTGTAACCGATCCTAGTGACTTGTGTAACCGATCACAACATGAGTATATATGGTAACCAGTCCTGATAATTTACGTAACCGATCCTGGTAACTGATGTAACCGGTCCTGGTAACTTGTGTGTTCGATCACAAGCAAATCATATTGAGGTAGAACCGATCCTTGTGTTTGGTAGAACTGTGAACCCATGATTAGTGATTTGATATTGGATCAATTACATAGTTGTATTGGAATACAAATGAACCAATTCCAAGCTTGTTTGAAAGTGTGGTGTAATCGATTCCAAGATTGTAAATATGAAAGAGGATTTACAAATAAAAGATGTCAATATACTTTGAACACGAACAATAACTCTTATCTTTTATTGTTCAATGATATTCCTTAATTACCCAAGGAGATCCGGGTTTGAAATAAATTAAGAATATTTTAATTATGGTTGTTAGTTTTATATGCTTTAATTACCAGTAATTAAATGCGTATCCCTAGAGAATAAAAATTAGTAATGTGCATTTACTAATTGAAGATTTTCTATTGAGAGATTTCAGAAAATATTGTACAAAGCATTTCCAGGAATTATGAAAATCGATTTGGGCATTTATTGCATATCTTAAGAATATTTCGGTTTTGGAAATTCCTTGGTGTCCAAACATCCTTGGTCTATAAATACCTAAGTTTGAATTTCTAGAAAACTATCCTAAGTGCCAGGAAAACTTCATCTTTTTGTTGTTTCTGGTGGAGCCGTCTATCCAGAGAGGAAAGTACCCTAATTAGGCGAAATCTCTTACGACCGCTCGTTTAAAGACTTCTGTGGGATCAAGAAGCTCTACGATTACCGTTTGTGGGAAACTAGATAATTGCAGTTTATTTTAGTTTTCAATTGATTTGATTGACGTACGGTTGTTGAACTTTGATTGTACCTAGTTTGTTTATTCTTAAGAATCTTCTCTTCTGATATAAGATTCACTCAAACTAGATTGAAGTGTCGATGAGATATTTAGAACCGTTAGTAGATCTAAAGACATCTTGTGATAATCCATTGTTAGCAGACTCCGTTCTATGCGTGATTGATCACAATAGATTCAAGTGGTGTTGTGCAGGTGTTTATTGAAGATTAAATAAGATTTGAAGACAAAGAAGATTTCTTATTTGGGTTTTATATCTTTTGGTGTGCACAAACCTTGATCGGTTGGGATCCAACTAGAATCAGATTTATTTGATTGATTAGTTTCGTGATATCGACATCACCTTATAGTTTATTATTAGAATCTATATTGATTGATTTCAAATCTAAACTCTACTACTTCGGTAGTTGTTGGATTGATTGATCTAACCAGGCAAAGGAGTCTATTAGTTTAAACGGAAGATCCTTTGTATATGACTTGAGATATCTTCATCTGAAAGAATCAAGAGAGTTATTACCAAACAGATTTGTTGTTCCTTTACTGTTTGGAATACGATCTAAAGGAATTGTTCAAATGTGTGCACTTACTGAATGCCGGAAGCGCAGAGATACTGAAGAAACTAAGTGAACTAGGTTTAGTTGCTTGGTCTCAACTATACGAAGTTTTGGTTTAGATTTTGTATAGCGGATTAATTCTGAGAGTATTCAATTCTGAACTAGGTCCCGGGGGTTTTCTGCATTTGCGGTTTCCTCGTTAACAAAATCTTGCTGTGTCATTTACTTTTCCTTCCCGCAATTATAATTGTTGTTATAATAATTTAAAGTAAATTACACAAACGTTAACTCTATATTACTTGATAGTGATCATATAGAGTGTAGTAGCAGGAAATCCCACACTACACCACTCACAAAAATTCATACAATCAAATCATTTTAAGATGAACAATCACAATCTTTATTGATTAATTTCACAAATTTTACAAGAAAGGAAAGAAATCAAACTAAGAAATTAACAACCGCTCTGAACTTTCTCTCTCCTAATGACTTTCTCAACACTCGAAAGAGATCTCTCTTTCCTTACGCCTGTTCAACTCTTTATATAAGGAATTACATAGTGGATGACAGCTAATCTGTCCTTTAATTTCGGACCTGACTTGCGGTATTCTCTCAAGATTTTGACATTAACCTTCGCAAACTTTCTAACTTTCTCAATATCATCAAGCTTTTCTCGTGTTTGGGATGATGTCACTTGTTATGTCATATTTGATGTTTGTCTGCGACGGCTTCGTAGCGTTGTAAATGAAGGTTTCGCAGTAACGTTGTTGTTGCAATATTCTGATCCTAATCTTGCCTCTTCTCATGTATTCTCTGCGAATGGGAGAATGTCATGAGAATTTGTATTTTAGAATGACGCAACTACTTATTTTTCCAAGTATTTATGTACTGTCACAATTCCGTACTTTGCGCAAATTTTATTACAGTATCCTCTCTTCTATTCATTTCTTGACACGTCTCTTTCAACCGCTGCTTCTTAACCGTTCATGTCTACTCTTTGCATTAAATGCACTTATTTTCTCGAGGATTTCTACTCTCTATATATATTCTTCTCATTCTTATCTTCTCTTGTTTTTCCTTTCTTCTCAGTTTCTATGCAACTCTGTTTTACTATTCTTCCGCGAATTCCACGCCTGCTACTGTAATTTTTCTTGATTTTTCTTCTTTTGACTTTTACCTTCTTCTTCATTCCCATACTAAAAATGCCTCCAGCTGTCCGTAAGAATGAAATTGCTCTTAAATAAATTCGAAAGGAATTTTCAACTAGAGGTTTTACTTTATCTCATGTTCCTAGTCAAAACCCTAAATCCAATCTTTCTGCCAGGTTGTTTTCTGATCACCTTTGCACTCATGAAAAGATCATAGTCTCGCTAGGTCATCTGCTCGTTGGTCTTCCTATTCCCCTTTATGATCCTGAACTTCCCTTATTTTATGAAATACTTTCCCACGTGAAGCTATCACGAGCAGTATATCAATTGAGCGGGGACTGCATTCGTCTGATGCTTGAGTTCGCCAATCATGGCGCTGGTAAGGGGTCTCTTTATCCTTCAAAAGTTAAAAATCCTAAGTTTTCCGATGTTGCGATTATTCCTGCGAAGTATACCGTCTTTGCGAATTATGAGATAATTCCTATGGAGAAAGATAGTACTTGTTGGGGCGTTCGTTTAAAGAAGAAGGACGATGTTGCTAATGACAAGATACTTATGCAAGACAACCCCGCGTCATTCTAATGATGATAAGTGGTGTATCTTCCCCTTAATCTTAGAGGGTCCATATATATCTGGCTCTCATGTTTTACCTGCAAATGTCTCCACATACCAACCTTGGGTGTTCAACTGGCCTGAAAAGGATGCAGAGGTATATTTCTGAATTTCGCTTGAATTATTATTCTTTGTATTTTCATATACAATTTTGCTGACCACCCCAATGTTTCCGTGTAACTTGCGAAATTATCAGATTGAAAGGTTAAAAGCAAGGTATGACAAAATTGGGAAAATCAGTACTTTATCAGCTATTCGATCAATCACAGATGAAGTAAGAAATATCCTTTTATGATTCTTCACAATATATTGTTGCCTCTATTTCTTATCTTTATCTTTGTATAAAGGTTATCGCTGAAAAGGAAGAATCTGTCAAAGTTTCGAAGACTAGGTGTAGTTGCAGGAATTCCTACACTACACCCCACACAAGATTCCACAATTATCAACACATATTTGTAGATTAAGGACAACACTTTTATTGATTAATTCTCAGAAATATTACAATAAATGGAAGAAATCAAGAATACAATCGCTCATAAGAATTTTCTCTCTCCTCAAGACTTTCTCAACACTCTAAAAATTATCTCCCTTCTCAAGTTTACTCATCCCCTATATATAGGTCATTACATAATGGATGACAGCTCATAGACAGCTAAGCTATCCCTTAATTTCGGATTTAACTTGCGATATCTTCGCGAGTGCAATAATGTTAATCTCGCAAACACTCTAATCTTCGCAAGATCTTTAAGTTTTCTTCATGTTTCTACCATCGTTATTTGTTGTGTCGTTCTTTTAATCTTTTCTGCGATGCTCGCCAGTGTCTTTAATGAAAACTTCGCAAGAATGTTCTTGCTGCGATATTCTAATCCTACATCTTGCCTCTTTTCCCTTGAATATTGCTTGAAAAGTGATTTTAAGGAAAAATCTTCCTTGCTGTAGCTGTTGAGGGAACGAGTGAAAGAATATTTGGACTTGAAAAGTACGTACTTGCCTCTATTCTTTTGCGAAGTTCTAGAATATTGCTTCTACTCTTTCGAAATTATCACTTTAACTTGTCCACTTTGGAAATGATTCTTGCCGAAAAGATAAAGAATATATGATGTTTTCTTAATAATCCATACTAGCCTATATTCTTTATCTTATAAGAGTAGAATCTTTGAGAAAGTGAGTTAGTGATTTCTTCACCCTTATCTTGCCTCTACCTCAAGGTAATATAATCCTTTAAGAATGTCTTTAACTTTGCAAAATAACCATGCTCTGCGAATCTCTTACATATTATGCGAGATTGTAGCCATTTCTGCGAAATAATGTTTCTTAAAAAACTTTAATAATATTTCTACGAAATTCTGACTTATTTGCGAGACTACAAATAATACTTCTGACATATATTTTTATAATTTTTGCAGAATATATCACACGTATCTTTTCTTTCATCCAATTCTTGACACGTCTTTTTCAACCGTAATTTTTCAACCACTCACTGTCTCCTCGTATTAATTGCGTTTATTTTTTCGAGAACTTTCCTTCTCTATAGATATCCCTTTCATTCTCCTTTTTTCCTCTTTTTATCTTCTTCCTAATCTCTCTTCAATTTTACTATTCCTCCGTAATTTGCGCTTCTGCTACTGTAAATCTTCATTCTTTTCTTTCTTCCAAATTTCATCCTCATTCTTTAAATATGGATCCCGCTGGTCGCAGAAACGAAATTTCTTTTGAAAAAGTTCAGAAGAAACTTCAAAGTAAGGGTTTTACTTTATCCACTATCCCGGGTCAAGGCCCTAAATCTGAACTCACTGCAAAGTTATTTTCTTATCATCAATCCCATCAAAGTAAGATCATAATATCGTTGGGTTAACTTCTCGCCGGCCTTCCCATTCCTCTATACGATCCTGAACTTCCCTTGTTTTACGAGATACTTTCTCATAAGAAATTCTCGCGGGTTGTATATCAACTAAGTGGTGATTGCATTCGTCTAATGCATGAGTTTGCCACTCGCGGTGCAGGTAAAGAATCTTTTTATTCTGATGACGCCAAAAACCCTAAATTCAAAGATATTGCGATTATTCCTGCGAAGTATACCATGGAAAACTTTTTTGCGAATTATGAGATAATTTCCATGAAGAGAGATAGCACTTATTGTGGAGTTAGCTTAAACAAGAAAAGTAATGTTGCTGCTGACAAGATCTTGATGCAAGACATTTACTGGCATCCTGATAATAATTCATGCCCACGTCACTCTAATGATGATAGATGGCATATTTTCCCCTTAATCCTAGAAGGTCCATATATTTCTGGCACTCTTGCTTTACCTGCGAACCTCGCAGAATATAATCCTTGGGAATTCTATTGGCCTAATAGAGATTTGGAGGTATATTTCTGATCTCATCTTGAATTATTATCTTCTATACTCTTTATCTCTTTTTGATGATTACTTTTATATCTTTATATGTTTACAAAATTGTCAAATTGAGAGATTTAAGAAGAATTATAGAAATACTGGGAAACCTAGCATTTTATCTGCTCTTCGTTCTATCACAGATGAGGTAAGAAATTCTCTTTCAGAATTTTTAATAATATATTGTTGCCTCCATTTTCTCTGTTTCTTATATTTATATTTGGTATAGGTTATCACTGAGATAGAACCTATTGAAATTTCGAAGACCACTAATAAAGGCAAAGGCAAAAGTTCTTCTCGCAAAGAGAAATCCAGTAAAGATGTTACTCGCAAGGGGAAATCTGATGCTCCTCCTTCAAAGAAAAGAAAAACTTGTTATCCTTCCCCTTCAAATTCTCAATCTGGCGAAAGTTCTTCTAAGGATAATGTTGATGATAGTGATGATGATGGTAATGATGGCATTTCTTCTGCGAATAAATCTTCTCAACCTGAGTCTTCTATGGCTCAGCTATCCAACATATTCTCAGATTCATTGCATGGCATTGGAGATGATAGTGAGGCTCTTACTAATCCTTCCCAAGCTCTCGTAAATATCTGTGATACTCCCATGTTGACCAACAATGATTCACTTCGCAGAGTTTCTAAATCAGTATCTCCCAGCCTTTTAAACTCTCTTGGTGCTCTGGTATGTTCTTATCTCTTTGATTCTTCTTGATTTTAAAAATTTCAACTATATATATATGTCCTTGTAATTCCTTTTTTTTAGGTTGGTAGAGATGCTTTCGCAGTTTCTTCAAATTTGGATAAGAGACGATCAACTCTCTTAAATAAAAATGCTGATCTTCGCAGGGAGAATGAAAAGCTAAAATCTGAATCTGCTAACCTTCGCGAGAAGTTAAAATCTGAATCTGCCAACCTTCGCGATGAAAACAAGCGATTGGGAATTGAACTCTCCTCTTCGCAAGATAAAATTGCTAATCTTCAAGATGCGAATGATCAACTTTATGGTATGAAAATTTTCCCTCTTTCTTTTGTCCTCTTATCCCTTTACTTCATCTTATTTGATCAACCACTCTTGCAGACATTTATGGTTTATCTGATGAAGTTGTGACCCTTCGTTCTTTTCCCAATTCTATAGATGATGATACCCTTCTTGAACGTCTGAATAAATCTTTGAATAGTTTTTCTAATGACCGAATTACTTCCCTCTCCATAGATGAACTTAGATCAAAATTTTGCCTTTTAGAGATTGAACACAGATCCAGTTTGGGGCTAGCCAATAAATATAAGCGTTTTTATGTTCATGCCAAAGAGGAGATTGGTAAATCAAGATCCAAATAGAGTAAGCTTATTGATGAAAAGGATCGTATTACTAGACAAGGTGTTCAATCTTTGGCGAAATTCCACAAGACTCTTCTCGAAACTCAAATTGAGAGAGATCGGCTTATCTGCAAGAATTCAACTCTTGTTGAGAGGGAAACCCAAATTCGCTCCCGTCTTCTTATGTATAATGGTGATGAATTCGCTTGGGCTATGCAAGTATTAGACGATGCTAGAAGTAATCTAGGTGTAAATGTTAGTCTTCACGCTGACCAAACAGCCTTGATTAAAGATTTTCTTTCTGAGAGAGAAAGTTGCCAACTATTCTTTCCTACTTTTTGTTTTTCACAAATTTTTATCAAATTACTGATTCATTATTATACATTCGCAGATTCTGAAAAGAGACTCCGTCAAAGAATTGAAGAATTAGAAAATGAAAAAGGAACTCTCGCGAACTCCCTTTCTTCTCACAATGATAAGTGCTTAAGATTGAAGAATCAACTGAAGATAACTATTACCAACTTTAAGAATGATGCTCTTTCTTATCATAATAATACTATTAGGTCAATCTGCAATAATCATTACATTCCTCTCTCTAATTACCCTTGTATTGAGGAAAAAGTTCCGGAGAATGTTCATTCTTTAGTGATTTATGATAGTGAAGCTGATGAAGATGAAGAAGAATCTGAAGATGAAGGATCTGATAATATAGAAAAATCTGATAAATAGGAAAATGAATCACCCAAGAAGTAATTTTGATTTTCTTGAATATAAAACTTGTAAAACTTGTATATTCGTTCTTTAATCTTCCTATATTTTTGTTGCGAATTTCTCTTCCTTCCTGCATGTGTTAGTAAAACAATTCTTTCTTGCGATATAATCAATCAATATATAATTATCTTTTTCAATCTATGTATAAATCTGCGTAAATCTATCATGCAGAGTAAAAAAATATTTTCTCATGATAAAAATTAATCATATATTCCCATATTTTCCTCTGTTTTTTTTATCCAAATGAGAGATTAAGCAATTTGTAAAGTGAATATTGCACAATCTTGCAATTCTTTACTTATATTCTTATGTGGTCTTATTTTTCCTTCCTAAGTAAAGGTCTTATTTAGCCACCCTTTCTTTTGCGACAAAATCGCAGGACATTTTTGCATTTTCATACAAAAACCCATTGATCTTGCCTTATCTTTTTGCATTCTTTTGATGCGACAATATGATAGGCCTAAATTTTCTTATGAAAATAATCCCCATGGCATTGCCGTCTTGCGATGAAATCGCAGGACGTCTTTACATTTTCATGCAATGACCCATTGATCTCATCTTATCTTTTTCTCTTGGCTTTTTACCTCTGTGTATATTTGCTGCACAAATATGACAAGCCTTAATACTCTTGCAAGCAAAAAGTATCACGACATTTGCGTCTTAAGACACTTATCAGCTCTCTAATGGAGGGTGCCGCCCTTATCTCCCCCCTGGTTTCCCCTTCAAGGAGGCGTACATCGGCCATACAAGACTAGCTCCTCCCATCCGGATTTACCAACAACCAGTTGTTTTTCGCAGCCTCTTATCCTTTTTGCCTATATGGCTTATAGTTACGAGACTGCACCCTAGCTAAGTGTGGTTTTCTTCAGGCCGAGTGTATCATAGTCAAGACTTTCCAAGAATGGCCAGGGTAGGTTCATCCGCCCATGCACTCTTGGCTCAACCGTGTACCGTGGCGCCTTGATCATATTCTGCACTCCTTAGAAGAGACCCTTGGTCGTCCAACCAGGGTATAACCTTATATATAGTTGAAAATCCAAGGTATCTTTCCTGGATAGGCTTTCTTGAGCCCCACATCTCCATGACTCAAGTTACAGTAGCGGTATAACCTTATCTTGAGCCATGCAATCAGATAACCCCTTAAATGACGTACTTTAGGTCTTACATTTGCCTCTTGCGAAATTTTATTCGCGAACTAGGGTGTACGCCATAAAGGTTCATCCCATTCTGCGAATTTTTCTTCGCGTTTCTTGTGATATTTTCACATATTCATGCTTCAATGCTGGTGTAATTTCACAATCTCATATTTTTCATTAAGCAACAATCTGTGAATCACATCGTTCATACATATCTTTCAATATCATTTCAATATCATAATTTGAAATCTTTTACGTTTATTTTATTCTGGCCTTGGGATTTCGTTTCGCTTTGCTATGTTGCCCTTGCGAGTCATTCACTAGATATTGTGTTCATTCTTTCTCAGATTTTCTTCTTCTCGCAGCTCTATGGCATCCACCATTAGTCTGTCACATCTTTTCTTTGCTTGATGTTGTGCTTCCAATTGCTATGCTTCGCAGCTTTCTCTTCGCAAGATTTGATATCAATCTTATAACACTTTCTGCTTTCACTCCAATCTCCTTTTATGACTCAAACACCATTTGGATGTGGAAACTTAATGCACTGATGGTAAGTGGATGCCACACCCAGAATCATATGCAACCACGGTCTACCAATTAAGGCGTTGTAGGGTGACTCCACATCTACTACACATAATAAGACTTTAGATGTTATTCCTTTTAATGAGATTCTCATTATGGTCTCTCCCTTTGGTTTATTGGCGGTACCATTGAAACCATAGATCTTATAGGTTGACGGTATGAGATCCTCGTCTCTTCCATCCATGGTTTTGTAAGTATGATAAAATAGGATATCAACTGAGCTTCCAATATCTATTAGAACTCTGTTAATGGCCCAAGAATCTTCAGTTTCACCGTCATCATTTTCTTCATCTTCTTCTTCTATTTGTTTTGGATTTATTTATAATCTTACCACCAGTGGGTTGTCATGTATCTCACCAGGCTCTGGTACTTCTTGTGCAGTGAAATAAATAGTTTGTTTTTGCCACTCCTCTAATGGCGAGACTCTCTCAATATTCATTATCTCTCTTCCATCCGCGTCTCTCGCGAAGACTTTGCTTAGGACGTTGTCGTGGAAATCCCCAATAGTCTTGTATGAATGTATGATAGAATTACAGAACAAATTCTTCGCCTTGGATCCAACCTCTATCACAAATGTTTCTGCTCCTTCTGTTGTATTTACTCTGTGAATTTCTGGTGGAGGTGGTAATGGCTGATATTGCGGGTGCCCTATTAGAAAATGGTTTAATCTTCCCTGATCTATCATCCTTAAAATGATCTTCTTTATATTCCTGCGTTGATTTGTTGAATGACCATGAAAATGATGATACGAGCAAAATTCTTGACTTCGGTTATTTGGGTGTGGTTCTTTTCCCATGTTCTAGGGTGCTTGTATATTTTCCATTAAGATTATGGCTTCCCAAATTTTTTCTACACTTGCATTCAAAGGTGGCATTTTGATTTCTTCTCATATCATCTTCTGATTTCCCTGCCCTCTTTGATAATTTTGTCTCTGTCCACCATAAGTCTCTTGTTGTTGATCAAGTCTCTGAATTTTATTATTTCCCCCGCAATAGAAGTTTCTCTCTCTTTCAAACTCTTCTTGATCTCGACTTCCCATAGCTACTAATTTTTGTTGACCATCATCCACATTCTTTTCTTGTTTTACCTGCGAGGTGCTCGCTACTGTATTTATCATCTTGGGAAGTAAACTTGCATTCACTATAACTGAACTAGTGTTCGCAATAGGATACGACTCCATCTCATTCTATTTTTCCTCCAACGCAATATATTCTTTCTGCAATTCTCGCAGCTCTGTCATAGTGATCGTATTTTTGATTATAAAAATTTGTATATATAACAGGTTGGTAGCAAACATAGCATTGATGAAGGAAAAAATGAGGTATCTCTCATCTACTCTTCCAGCCATCTCACTGCACATTGTATTCCATCTTATGGTTAGGTGTTTCAAACTTTCGCCAATCCTCTGTTTTAACCCAAATACATCTTCAATACCGGGCCGCGAAGAATTATTGCTTATATATGCTCCCAAAAATGTAGCTTGCAGATGGTTGAAAGAAGTTATAGTGTTTTTAGGTAAACCTTCGAACCATTTTAACGCCTCGCCAGTTAAGCTAGATGCAAAGTATTTGCATAATACAATATTATGGTTTTTCCATTGTAGCATACACCTAACATAAGCTTTAACATGTTGAACAGCACAGGTAGTCCCATCGAAAATACTGGTTAATGCTGGTAAATTGCATTTTGGTGGTATTCCTCCTAATTGTACTTCATGAGTGAATGGAGTTCTCGCAGCTTCTTCAATGACTTCATCAAGTTGCCTTCTGCCTTCTTCTCTTCTATTATTTAACATTCCACTCATTTCTGCTAGCTCTCTTAAGATTTGTTCATTCCCAGCTGAATTTTGCTCCATTGGTCTTTTCAGCGCAGCTTCCCTTCTCTTGCGTTCTTCCTGTAGGACCAGAATATCGCTACATCTATTTTCTGCGAGATTAACAACACTTCATAGCGAGCATCATCGCAAGATTTTATATTAACATTTCACGAGTGTCACAAAAGCCTTCAAAAGAGAGACGTAATACCTGACGACTGAAGAAAACTTGAGAGAAGCATGTTAGTTCTGCGACGGTTATAAAACTTGCGAGATTTAACATTGTAACTATCGCGGTACAATCGCAGAATCAACCCGAAATAAGAGGAAAACTTAGCTGTCATCCAGTATGTAATTACCATATAAATATAAACCCAATGTGTCCAGAAAAGGATGAGGTATTTTTGAGAGTTAATAAAATCTTGAGGAGAGAAAAACTTCAAGAGAATAGTTGTAATCTTGAGTTCTTCCATTTATGTAAATATTTCTGAAACCAAAATAATAAAGTGTTGTTTTTCATCTTCAATTATGAGTTGATTATAACAAAATCTTAACAAGGGTGTAGTGTGGGAAATCCTACAACTACATTTTGGCGCCCGAAACAGGGAGAATCAATCTAAAAAATCTCTAATTACAATTTGAAGATTTGAAGAAATTATTAGAGTTGAAGAAATGGCTAGAAGAAGGAGAAATACGTCAGAACCACCAACAACTGTAAGGAGGAGTAAAAGACTTGCAGGAGAAGAAACAAATGAATTAGGAGATTCTTCAAGGATAAGAACAAGAAGAAATAGAAAAATGATTGAAGGAGAAGATAAAATTCCACAACATAATTGACAAACACCGATACAAAATAGAAATGTGGATTATGATAGAGTGAGTGTGCATACTTGGAGATCGGATTCGATGGAAGATGTAGGAGATCAACAATTAATGGACGGAAGAAGAGAAGAAATAAATCAAGGAGTGATTGAAGGATTAATTCATGGAGAAGGAGAAAATGAAACAACAGATGATCCAAGACAAATAATACAAGAGGAAAGAAGGTTAGAGGCGGAAGAACGTGCAAATTTAACAAGACAAAATCACGAGTTAAGAATGGAGAATTTGAGGCTACAAAATAGGAGATCAAGAAGTACTGTTAGATCGAATTCAAGATCATTAAGAGAAGAATTAAGGCAAAATTCTCCAATAAGAAATGCTAGAGGAAATACCCAGGAGGGAATGCAAAATCCAAATGAAGAACAACGTCATGTAGAAGAAGAGGTAATAAAAGATCGCGATGATCCGCGTGGCGAAAATTTAGATAACAGAATTAACAACAGAAATCAAGAGGGAAGAGACAACCAAAATGATGAAGATAATCCAGAAGAGGGTAGAAGGATATTACATGGGTGAGAGATCCAAATAAATCGAAGAATAATTGAAGAAGAAATTGAGAGACATTATGCTGAACAAGCACGACTGGCTCGCGAGAGAGAAAGATTAAGGGCAGAGGTAGAAGAACAAGAATTCCAAGAGGCAGTACGAAAAAATAATCATGAAAATCTAGAAAGGAGACGTACAAAAAATCGTTATAATAATAATATCTAGGAAGAGTATGATAGAATACAAAGAAGAATAGAAAGACAGCGAAGAGAAATAATGAGAAATGAAGAAATTCGCAGAGAAGTGCAACTGCGATTACAAGAAGAAGGTGAAACAGAAGATCGCAGAAGGAGGAATGTGGATGTAGGTGAAAACACACAAAATCTCGCAAGACAAGAGGTACATGAACGCAGGAGAAGGGAAGCTGCATTAAAAATACCAATGGAACCAAATTCAACGGCGAATGAGCAAATTTTAAGAGAATTAGCAGAGATGAGGGGAATAATAAATAACAGAAGAGAAGGAGGTAGAAGGCAACTTGATGAAGTTATTGAAGAAGCTGCGAGAATTCCATTCACTCAAGAAGTACAGTTAAGAGGAATACCTCCTAAGTGCAACTTACCAGCATTAACCATCATTTTTTATGGAACTACTTGTGTTGTACAACATGTTAAGGCTTATGTTAGGTGTATGCTGCAGTGGGAAAATCATGATGCTGTATTGTGTAAATATTTTGCATCTAGCTTAACTGGTGAGGCGCTAAAATGGTTTGAGGGATTGCCAAAAAATACTATAACTTCTTTTGATCATTTACAAGCTACATTTCTGGGAGCATATATAAGCAACAATTCATCACGACCAGGTATTGAAGATGTATTTGGGTTAAAACAGAGGGTTGGCAAGAGTCTGAAACATTTAACCACAAGATGGAAGACAATGTGCAGTGAGATGGCAGGGAGAGTTGACGAGAGATATCTTATCTTGTCTTTTATTAATGCAATGTTCGCGACCAATCTACTGTACATACAAGTTTTTAGAATCAAGAATACAATCACTATGACTGAACTGCGAGAACTACAAGAAGAATACATTGCTTTGGAGGAAAAACAAAATGAAATGGAATTATATCCCATCGCGAACACCAATTCAGTAGCAGCAAATGGGAGTTTACTTCCTAAAATGATTAACAATGTGGCGAGCAGATCGCAAGCACAATAAGAGAAAGTGGATACTGATAACCAGCAGAAGTTGGTAGCCATGGGCAGTCGAGATCAAGAAGAATATGAAAGGGAGAAGAATTATTACAATCGCGGTGGGAATAATAAGATTCAAAGGCTTGATCATCCGCAAGAAACTTATGGTGGACAGAGGCAAAACAATTTCAGAAGCCAAGGAAATTAGAGGATAATATGGGAAGAAATTAAGATGCCTCCTCTAAATGCTAGTATAGAAAAAATTTGGGAAGCTATCATTTTGATGGAAAATATACCCTCTCCATGGAATATGGGAAAAGAACCACATCCTAATAATCGTAGTCAAGAATTTTGTCCTTACCATCACTTTCATGGTCACACAGTAAATGATTGCAGAAATGTAAAGAGAATAATTTTAAGGATGATTGACCAAGGAAAGCTAAGCCACTTTTTAGTAGGACATCCACAATCTCAGCGATTGCCTCCAGCACCAGAAATTCGCAGGGTAAATACTGTGAAAGGATCAGAATCATTCGTAATAGAAGTTGGAGCTAAAGCAAAGAATTTGTTTTGTAATTCCATTGTGCATTCACACATAACTATAGAGGATTTCCATGACAATGTTCTAAGCAGGGTCTTCGCGAGAGACACATATGGAAGAGAGATATTGAATATCGCGAGAGCCTCACCGTTAGAAGAATGGCAGAAGCAAACTATATCTTTCACTGCACAAGAAGTACCAGATCCTGGTGAGCAGCATGATAACCCATTGTTAGTAAGGTTTGAAATAAATCCCAAGCAAGTAGTAGAAGAAGATGAAGAAAATGATAACAAAAATGAAGATTCTTGGGATATCAATAGAGTTCTAATAGACACAGGGAGCTCAGTTGATATATTATTTTATCATACCTATAAGACCATGGGTGGAAGAGATGAAGATATAATTCCATCAACATATAAAATCTATGGTCTTAACGGTACTGCCAATAAACCCAAAGGGGAAATTGAAATGCGGATTCCATTAAAAGGGATAACTTCCAAGATCTTGTTTTGTGTTGTCGACATTGAATCACCATACAATGCCCTGATTGGTCGACCTTGGCTACATGGGATATTAGGTGTAGCATCTACTTTCCACCAGTGTGTTAAATTTCCTCATCCTAATGATGTTGGAGTTATTAAGGGATATTGGGGAGAAAGCAAGAAATGTTATGAGATTGATATAAAATCTTGCGAGGAAAGAGCTGAGAAGAAGAGCAATTGGAAGTACAACATCAAGCAACAACAGAGGTGTGAAAGATTGATGATTGATTCAATAGAGCAGCGAGAGGAAGATAATGGCGAGCAGATCGCAGATAAAGAAAAAACAGAAAAATGTTACAGAAAAGCAGAACCAGAAGATAGTAAGTAGAAAGGTAAAATGATAAAATTTAAAGAAGCTTACGCAGAATTTGTTTGAAGAAAATGCAATTGAAAAGAGTACTCTGTTTGAAAAAATTCCAAAATTTTAATGAAATTTTATCAGAGTTACAAAGCTCGTGAGAAACGCGAATAAAATTTCGCAAAGATTAATAGAATGGGACGAACCTTTATGGCGTGCACCTTAGTTTGCGAATACAACTTCGCAAGAGGCAAATGTAATACCTAATAGTGCGTCAAATAAGGGGGTATCTCTTGACATGACTCAGTGATAAGGTTATACCGCTGCTGGAACCTGAGTTATGCATATGTTGGGGTTAAAGAAAACCTATCCAGGAGAGGGATCTTGGATTTCCAATTATATTAGGTTATACCCTGATTGGACGACTAAGAACCTCTTCTAAGGAGTGCAGAGTATGACCAAGGCGCCGAGGTACACGGTTGAGTCAAGGGTGCCTGGGGTGTACGAAACTACCCTGGACATCCTTGGCAAGTCTTGGCTATGATGCACTCGGCCCGAAGAAAACCCCACTTATGGTGCAGTCTTGTAACTATAAGCCATATAGGCATAAAGGACAAGAGGCTGCGAAAAACAACTGGTTGTTGGAAAATATGGATGGGAGTAGCTAGTCTTGTATGGCCGATGTTCCCTCCTTGAAGGGGAAACCATGGGGAAGATAAGGGCGGCACCCTCCATCAGGGAGCTGATAAGTGTCTAAAGACGGCAATGTCATGGGTCTTTATGATCGCAAGAACATTTAGGCATGTCATATTGTCGCGTGACGAAAGTTATACAAAGGAAACAAGCCAAAAGAGAAAAGTTAAGATGAGATCAATGGGTTTTTACATTTAACAAGTGTAAAGACATCCTGCGATTTCATCTCAAGACGGCAATGTCATAAGGTTTAATTCTTGCAAGAGAGTTTATACTTATCATATTGTCGCAGAGATGTTGAAAAAATTGATAAGACAAGATCAATGGGTCAATACATGCAAATGTAAAGACGTCCTGCGATTTTGTCGCAGAAAGAAAAGATGTGGCAAAATAAGACCTTTAATTAGGAAGGCAAAATAAGACCATAAGATTATTGCGATAATGCTCGCAGAATTTATGAGATTTGCGATTCTACACAGAAATCATAAATGTTATGCAATTATTGCTAGCGATAACATCGCCGATATTGAGGCAAATTTAATTTGATTCATAACTAATATCTAATCTCTACTCAATTTTTTCATATTGCAGATGAATAATAGAGGAAAGTATGGGAATACATAGAATGATGAAATTATTATTCATCCATCATATGAAAAAATTGCTTAGATGATATATTTATACAAATAATTAAAGGATAATAATTGATTGATTATGTTGCAGAAAAAGAATTGTTTTCCAAATTCATACAGATAAAAAGGCAAAAGAAGTTTACACATCAAGTTGAAGAAGCTCGCAGCAATGTTACGAGAAGCAAAAAATAAATGCACAAAATTTACAACAAAGAAAAAGAAGGAGAAACAAGACTAAGTAGACCCATCACCACCCTCATCAGAGCTATTTTCTTTTTCATATTCTTCTTCATTACTAGACTTCTCTTCCTCGCCAGATAATTCTTCATCTTCGCTAGACTCCTCAGCTTTGCTATCAGAGATAACTAAATTTGGGGAATCAGCTGGAATTGCCTTTGCAAGATCGTGGTATATAGAATGAGGGATACCATGATCATTACAGACTAGTTTAACAACGTCATTACGAACACGGAGAAGGGCATTGCTAAAATTTGAAGATGATATTTTCAATTTATCCTTCAATCTAGAATACCTTTCATTGCGAGAAGATATACTTCTGGCGAGTTGGTTTTTCTCTTCTCCTAACTCATGAAATCTTTTACGATAATTCTTTTCGGATGCTACGAGCAAATGACAACAAAATTAGTACATATAAGGATGATTCAATTAGGAAATAATTCAGGGAAATCATAAGAGTGATAACCTTCTCTTTCAGAAATCATGTCTTTAATTAAAGCCGCTTGATCAGCATGAAGACTAACATCTACACCTAAATTAGTTCTGGCATTATCAAGAATCTTCGCAGCCCAAGCAAACTCATCATCACTATTAATAAGGAGACGATATCGAACTTGGGTTTCCCTCGCAAGAAGATCTTCATTCTCACGGATAAGCTTATCTCTTTCCATTTGAACGTTAAAAAGAGTTTTATGGAAGTTTGCTAGGGTCTTGGAGCCATTTTTAACGGCAAGATCTTTCTCGTCAATAAGATCACTATTCCTTTTTCTTAATCTATCTATTTATTTCTTCGAATCAAGATAAAAGCGCTTATAGTTGTTGGTCAAACCTAAATTGAATCTGTGTTCAATTTTTAAGAGATTAAATTTGGATTTAAGTTCATCTATGGAGAGGGATTCAATCTTATCATCTGAGAAATTACTTAAAGAATTATTAAGGTTAGCAAGAAGGGTATCATCATCTACAGGGTCAGGAAAAGATTGGAAGAGTGTAGCCTCGTCATTAAGACCATAAATATCTGCAAAAGTGGTTGCTTGAATAAGCTGCGATAGGGTGAGAAGAATTAAAAGAGAAGAGAAATAAATCATACCATAAAGTTGTTGACTGGCTTTATCAAGATCAGAGATTTTTTGCTTATCAACCGAAGATTCAGTCTCCAGCTGCTTATTTTTTCTGCGAAGTTCAATAACTTCAGCTTCTAGTTTTTCTTTATATTGACGAAGATTAGCAGCTTTCTTTTCATAAATAATATGCCTATTGTCTAAATCAGAAGCAACATCAAAAGCGGCTCTTCCAACCTGCGATAGAACTATATAAATCAATATTTGACAAAGATATCAATAGATACACAAAAAGGATGAACAAGTAAAAATTTACCAGGATGCCAAGTGAATTCAAAAGACTTAGAGTTAGTGATCTTGAAACCCCGCGAAGGGTATCATTGTCAGCTAGTATGGGAGCATCGCAGATATTGGCGAGGGACTGGGATATTTCATTGACAGCTTCATCTCCATACTCATTTGGTATACCAAACATATTCTTGCCAATTTTTTTGGATAAATGAGCCATTGAAGAATCAGAATCAGAAGAATTCTTTATAGAAGAGAAACTATTATCATTGAAATCCTCGTCATTATTATCCTTATCCAAATCAACACTTGGATTTTCTGGAATGGGTTGAGGAGTTTGATGAGTGCCAAATATTGCATATTCATACACCTTTTCATTGGCACTTAACTCATCTTTCGCGCTTCAAAGTCATATATTATCCCAAATTCTGCATTTTTACCATTTTCAAGAATAAATATTTGTATTAATTAATTTTGTGTTTTTAAGTACTAAATAAAGCTTGGAAGAATTGAGAAGACAAAAGAGAAGAAAGTTGGAAGCGTTGCAACCTGCTCGCGCATCAGTGGCAACCTGTTTACAAATTCATGGGATTAAACAACCCATGATCCAAAACCCAAGACCCAAATCCATTTCCACCTCACCCCCATTGGATTCTTTCCAAAACATCCACCTCACCCCCATTGGATTCTTTCCAAAACATCCACCTCACCCCCATTCTCTCACTCAATCACTCCCAATTTGTTTCCCACAACCAAATATATTCCATCAATTAAGAAAACATGTTTTGTTGAGTGGATGAGTGCCAAAATTCGGATCCAAGTGCTTGAGGGAATTTTGTGTATAAATAGAGAGGGTTGTTGTGTTGAAAAACCATCCAAGAATAGCTTGTTCATGTTAGTTTATCAAATTTCAATTTTGTTGTAATGTTCTTCATGTTCTAGTTTCATTTACTAGGGTTTAGATGAAGCCCTAATCTCATTGGTATGTATTCATATCTTGTATCTTGTTCTTGAAAGTTTAGAATTGTTTAAAGATATAATTTAATCCAAGTTTGTCAACATCTTGCTCTCATAATGTATGCCATGTATCCATTGTAGTTAGAATATCTCTATGTTGATTATGCTACAACTCATGCTTAACCAAATATTGATCTTTAGATTAGTTGTGCTTAATTAGACAATTAATGCTTTGGAGAAATACTTTAGTTGTGATTAAATTATCCATTGGAGAAACACCTTAGTTATACGGTAGACTTGAATCTACTATAAGGACAAGAATAATATTACAAGTTGAATACATATCATAGGTTATTGGTGGATTTGAATACCCTAGTATCCATATTATCATTGTTTACATATCTTGCTATTTGCATCTTTTACTTTTATTATTTCAGTCACTTGAAAATCATATCGTCGTATCGACAAAAACAAACCCCTTTTGGTTACTCTCTGAATCAGGATTTAGAATCAACTTCTACACTCTCCAAGTCTCTGTGGTTCGACCTGTGCTTGCCCTGTGTTGCTTGTCGACACTGTGCACTTGCAGTTTATACATAGAAGTAGGTATCTTTCCGAGCCTACCAAGTTTTTGGCGCCGTTGCCGGGGACTCGGTAGTGGTGTAGTTCATTTTTCATCTCCTGGAACTGTTCAATATTACTATTCACATATCACTGTAGCAGCGCAACTATTCGCAGTCAATTTTACACTTATTTTTGTTATTTTTTTGTTATTTTTTTTTTAAATTTTTGCTTTTGCTTTAAAACTTCGAAACCCTAACTACCTCTTTTGAGCTCAACAGGTGCCGGAGTATCTGTTGTAAAGGCGAAGGAAAGGAAGCGAAAGAAGTTTTTATTTTAAATTAAAAAAAAAAAAGAGTTTATTTTATTGTATTAGGATTCCTCTACTCTTGTAATTTTCTTTTTCTTTTGCACTTTATTTTGGACTTTGGACTTGGACATTCTATTTTTATTTTTTATTTTTAAACCCTACGGAAGGGCATTATTAAATATCAACTGTTTGCAGAGAAGGACGGTGATTACAATATCACCTCGGCCCCTCGGGTTCGTTCATGACATAGGAGTCGTGGCCCGAGTCGACAACAACGGTTCATCCCCCATCTGGAACGGGAGGTAAGTTTGTCAAAACACTCGCGAATCCCTTGTTAGCGAGTTACTGTATTCCTTCGTTTGCATATATGTTGAGGAATTGAATACGGCTGCTTTATTTTCCTAGTAAAGGGCAAGGACTGGCCATACAAGATAAGGGTTCGGATTTCATCACCGTTCTCTTCTTGCCCGCCTTAGGAAAACGATACATACGCGAACCTAAGCTTTAAAATTTTGAATATAACAAGACCTATAAGGTAACGAGCTTAGTAGGAAAGTCATTTGAAAAATATTGGTTACTCTTTAAGCATACTTCGAAGTTCATGACGGTTTCTGTAAATTGAATGCGTGACTGCGCCGCCTTGTAATACGGTGAGGCCTTGGGTATCAAAGCTCTAGAAGCTTCCCTCGCCTCTATTCAATTTACTTAAACTCGGATTGATTCCAGAGGGGTTTGCTCAGATTGTAACGAATTCCCTTTCGAAGGATTAGAAGCTGGTCTAGAAAACAATCTAAGTGGATCCATCATGCTTTTTGTTTGCTAGAAATCAGTAGGTTTACTGTGGTGGAGTCATCCTTGTTTGTGATTGCATAGAACTTGCCTTCTAGGTGAATGGTTAACATGCTTGATGTGCTAGCTAGGCTATGATTGTGTCTTTTAGAGACCATACACGCCGAGTAGTTAGAATCAGTCAAGAAGAGTTAATTGAAATACATAGTTCTGAGGCAGACAGTCCAAACCCATCCGAAACAATGGGAGAACCAGTAAACCCAGTCCGTAGTCTAAAGGACTACATGTACCCAACGAGGACAACCCAGTCCTCGTGCATTGTCTTACCAGCTATTGATGGAAAATTTGAGCTAAAGGCAAGTATCCTCAATATGTTGCCTAAATTTAAAGGGGTTGAAGCTGAAAATCCCTACCACCATGTGAGAGAGTTCGAGGAAATTTGTGGGACTCTTCGGATCAACCAAATGACGGATGAGCACCTCAAAATGAAACTTTTTCCTTTTTCTTTGATAGACAAAGCCAAGACTTGGATGTGTGCTCAACAACCACAATCATTTCATACATGGGATGCTCTTACGAAAGAGTTCTTCAAAAAGTTCTTCCCAAACCATAAGACTATGACAATTCGTCAAAATCTAAATAGTTTTGTGCAATTAGAGGAGGAAACTTTGGCAAAATATTTGGAGAGATTTAATGAATTATTGCTCCAATGTCCTCACCATGGTTTTGAAAAATGGAGACTTGTGCAAATTTTGTATGAAGGCTTAGATGTCAAGAACCGAACTACAGTTGAGACCATGTGCAATGGTCAATTTATTGAAAAAAGTGCTGATGAGTCTTGGGATTTCTTAATCGAAGTCGCTGAAAAGACTCAGCAGTGGGAATCCCCCCGTGAACCAAATAGGATTACCCTTGCATCCAATGTTCATAGAATTGACTCTGACTTCGAAGGAAGTGCAAAGATGGCATCCTTGGCCAGGAGAATAGAAAAGCTAGAACTAGAAAAGAATGGAAAAACTAATATCCCTACTCTCCGTAGTCAAATTGAAATGGCCACTTGTGCCGCATGCCATAGTTCAGACCATCTAGTGGACACTTGTCCAGACCTCCATGCATTTCAAGAGTCTAAAACCGAGCAAGCCAATGTTTTGTACCAAATGCAAGAGAACAACCCATATTCTCAGACCTACAACCCAGGGTAGAGAAATCACCCTAACCTTTCATGGTCTAAAGGGCCCGTCCAAGGGGGAACATCAAATAATAACCAAGGATACCCTTATCCTAGAAACCCCCAAGTGCAACCACATGTGCAGTACCCTGTAGATAAAAAGCCTAGCTTCGAAGAAAGTTTCGGTTTGTTGACCCAAAATTTGGTACAACTCCAAAAGACCACATACCAACGTTTTACAAGTCTAGAACTTAAAATGGGTCAAATTTGTGAAGCATTGAATGAAAGAGACAAAGGAAAACTCCCTAGTCAGCCCTAACAAAATCCAAAAAATGTATATCAGAAAATTCAACTCGAAATGAGGCCTCACATAATCAAGTAAATCTTTGTCACCACTCTTCGTAGTGGTAAAGTTGTTGAAAACAATGTAGGTGTACCACAGTCGAGTGAGTCTACATCAGACTCACCAGTGCATAAAATCCCACATAAAACACCTATTGTTGAAGACAAATCTAAGCAACATAAGAATTCCCATAATTCTAATGTCTCTGCACCATCTCATGTACCTGTTGCTCCATTCCCACAAAGATTGGTGCAGCAAAAAGAGAGTATACAGTACAACGAGATTTTGGAAATGTTCAAACGAGTTAACATCAACATCCCATTTCTTGATGCAATCAAGCAAGTCCATGCTTATGCTAAATTCCTTAAGGATCTGTGCACACAAAAGCGAAAGCTTCATGTGCATAAGCGTGCTTTTCTCACTGAGCAAGTGAGTGCAATCATTCAAAGCAACACACCTCCTAAGTTTAAAGACCCAGGTAGTCCAACTATCACATGCAAAATAGGTGACCAAACGGTTAAGAAGGCGTTGCTAGACTTAGGGGCAAGTGTGAATTTACTACCATATTCAGTATATGTGCAGTTAGGTCTTGGAGAGTTGAAGGCAACACCTATAACTCTGCAATTGGCGGATAGATCCGTCAAAGTACCACGTGGTGTGGTAGAAGATGTTTTGATTAAGGTTGATAAGTTTTATTTTCCTGTGGACTTCATCGTCTTAGATACTCAACCTGTGCAAAACCCTGACAGTCACATTCCTGTCATTTTGGGACATCCCTTCTTAGCAACGTCCAATGCAATCATTAACTGCCGTAATGGAGTGTTGAAGTTGTCATTTGGTTATATGACTGTGGAGTTGAATGTTTTCAATACTAGCCAACAACATTTAGATCTTGATGATGATAATGATGTGCATGAAATCAACATGATTGAAAGTTTGATTCAGGATTCGTTGTCTAGTAGCATGTCTGTTGACCCTTTGGATGCTTGTTTGAATAATTTTGACTTGGATTTGTTTGATGATGAATACATAAGTGAAGTGAATACTTTGCTTGAATCCACACCACTTATGGACATGACTAAGTGGAAAGCTAGAGTGGAACCACTTCCACTCTTGGAATCCAAGTCTGTTCCCTCTCTTGTTGAGCCACCAAAGATCGAACTGAAACCATTGCCTGATACTCTTAAATATGCATTTTTGGGACCTTCTAATACTTTGCCTGTAATCATTTCATCTGCCCTAGATAAAAAATAGGAAAGTAAACTTTTAGAAGTACTTAAGGAGCATAAAGAAGCCTTAGGATGGACCATCTCGGACCTTAAAGGCATAAGTCCCAATGATTGCATGCATCATATAAACCTTGAGGACAATGCTAAACCATCTAGGGAGATGCAAAGGCGTCTCAATCCTAACATGAAAGAGGTTGTTAAGAGTGAGATTATAAAGCTTCTTGATGCGGGTATCATCTACCCAATCTCAGATAGCAAATGGGTTAGCCCCATTCAGGTTGTGCCGAAAAAGTCAGGAGTTATTGTAGTTCAAAACGATAAAGATGAGTTAATCACTACTCGAGTAACCACAGGGTGGCGAGTTTGCATTGATTATAGGAAGTTGAATGCAGTTACAAAGAAACATCACTTCCCTCTTCCATTCATAGATCAAATGCTTGAACTATTGTCTGGGCGTAGATTCTATTGTTTCTTGGATGGTTTTTCTGGTTACAACCAGATTCATATTTCACCCGAAGATCAGGAAAAGACTACATTTACATGTCCATTTGGAACATTTGCTTATCGCCGTATGCCCTTTGGGTTGTGCAACGCACCAGCTACATTTCAGCGTTGTATGATGAGCATTTTTTTCTGATATGATAGATAACTTCCTTGAGATCTTTATGGATGATTTCTCTGTGTATGGATCATCTTTTGATGAATGTTTGAACCATCTCACTCGCGTGCTGATTAGATGTAAGGAAAAAGATTTTGTGTTGAATTGGGAGAAATGTCATTTTATGGTGAACTCAGGCATAGTTCTAGGACACATCATCTCTGGAAAAGGCATTGAAGTAGACAAAGCCAAAGTTTACCTCATTCAAAAATTGCCGCAACCTCGCTCTGTGAGGGAGGTTAGATCATTTTTAGGCCATGCTGGTTTTTACCGTAGATTCATTAAAGATTTCAGTAAGATCTCAAGACCACTGTGTAATCTACTCAGTAAAGATGTTGCATTTGTGTTTGATGATACTTGTGTGCATGCTTGGGAGGAGCTCAAAACTATTCTAACTTCAGCCCCTATAGTCCGACCTCCAGATTGGAAATTGCCATTTGAAATCATGTGTGATGCATCTGATTTTGCTGTTGGAGCTGTCTTAGGTCAGCAAGTCGACAAACACCCCTATGTGATCTACTATGCTAGTAAGACACTGAATGAGGCTCAAATGAACTATTCAACAACTGAAAAAGAGCTGCTAGCTGTTGTGTTCGCATTAGATAAGTTTAGATCTTATTTGATAGGATCTAAAATCATCATTTATACTGACCATGCCGCATTAAGATATCTTTTATCTAAAAAAGATGCCAAGGCTCGTCTAATTCGATGGATACTCTTGTTACAAGAGTTCCACCTCGAAATTCGAGATAAAAAAGGGTCAGAGAATGTTGTTGCTGATCACTTATCTAGATTGAATGTCGAGTCTACTGATGAATCAGATATTATTAGAGAATCTTTCCCAGATGAACAACTGATGCTAGTTTCTGAAATGCCATGGTTTGCCGACATCGTGAACTACCTTGCTACAGGTAGGATGCCACTTCATTGGTCTAAACAAGACCGGTCTAAGTTCTTGGCCGAAGTGAAACATTTCCTATGGGATGACCCATATCTGTTCAAATACTGCCCTGACTAAATCATTAGGAAATGTTTCCCCAACTCTGAACAAAGGGATGTCATCTATTTTTGTCATGATCAAGCATGTGGAGGCCACTTTAGTGCAAAGAAAACTACTGCAAAGATCTTGCAGAGTGGTTTTTACTGGCCAACATTGTTTAAGGATAGCCATGAATTATGTATTTCTTGTGACCGGTGCCAGAAATTGGGAAGTATATCAAAACGAAACATGATGCCCTTACAACCCATTTTGATTGTTGAGCTATTTGATGTATGGGGCATTGATTTCATGGGTCCATTTCCTAGCTCTGAAGGAAAGTTGTACATTCTTGTTGCTGTTGACTATGTTTCTAAGTGGGTAGAAGCAATTGCAACCAAAACTAATGACCACAAGGTGGTACTTTCGTTCTTAAAGGAAAACATATTTTCTCGATTTGGCACCCCTAGAGCTATAATCAGTGACGGTGGTTCACATTTCTGCAATAGGCCTTTTGAGTCCTTAGTCCATAAGTATGGCATAACTCATAAAGTTGCAACCCCATATCATCCACAGACCAGTGGCCAGGTAGAGGTTTCAAATAGGGAGATTAAGAACATTCTAGAAAAGACGGTTAACCCGTCTAGAAAAGATTGGACTTTAAGATTGAATGATGCTTTATGGGCCTATAGAACTGCATACAAGACCCCCATTGGTATGTCCCCTTACAGACTTGTGTACGGTAAAGCTTGTCATCTCCCTGTAGAGTTAGAACATCGTGCATATTGGGCTGTAAAGAAACTGAACTTTTATCTAGATAAAGCTGGCACCCAAAGGAAGCTTCAACTCAATGAGTTGGAAGAGTTAAGAAATGATGCATATGATAATGCAAAAATGTACAAACAAAGAATGAAGGTGTTCCATGACAAACGCATTTTGCGCAAGTCATTCACTCCAGGCCAGAAAGTTCTATTGTATAACTCACGACTGCACCTTTTTCCAGGAAAATTACGTTCTAAATAGACAGGCCCGTTCGTGGTGCGAAATGTTTTCCCCCATGGGGCTGTAGAACTAGAAGATGTAACAACCAAGAATGTCTTCAAGGTCAATGGGCAGAGACTGAAGCCGTTCCTTGAACCAATCCCACCTGAGATTGAAACAACTCATCTTGCTGATCCAATCTATGTGGACTAAAAAGTTCACCCCCTGTACATACCACAGATATCTTCCCTGCTGGTTGCTTTGGACATACTCTACTGTCTCTGGTTTGGAATCTGGTAATCTCTTTCCTTTGAATATGTTTTGTTCTCATAGTTTGTTGTGGTTTCTGTTATCTTTTGAAACATTGAGGACAATGTTAGATTTAGGTTTGGGGGAGTATTTGCATATGGCGTTTTGTAGTCTTTTGCATTTTTTATGACCAGCTGTGGAGCGGGTCTTTTGTAGGATCTTTTGTAGTCTTTTGCATTTTTTATAGTGTGTTTTCTATGACCAGCTGTGTAGCGGGTCTTGCAGTCTTTTGTTTCTATGACCAGCTGTGTAGCGGGTCTTCTGTTGTCTTCTAAGACCAGCTGTGTAGCGGGTCTCAAAAAAAAAAAATGATGACCAGCTGTATAGCGGGTCTTAAAAAAAAAAAATAAAAAAAATTGGTTACAAATTTTCATGGTTTTACGAAATTCCGAAGTTCATCATCTACAGTTGAAGACCGAAGACGAAGACATTTCTATGGATGCTCTGAAATTGGAGAAGGTTTTGTGGGTACATCTTTGGTAGGCCCTCACGAGACTACAACTCTTCCACTAGGGACACCTAGGGGTTTAAAGGCTTAGTGCATACGCTAAATGCATTCGAGAGACCAGCGACAGTGGTATAGTTAGGATTTCTGGATTTCTGTTTCACTTGAGGACAAGTAAAATTCAGGTTTGGGGGTATTTGATGAGTGCCAAATATTGCATATTCATACACCTTTTCATTGGCACTTAACTCATCTTTCGCGCTTCAAAGTCATATATTATCCCAAATTCTGCATTTTTACCATTTTCAAGAATAAATATTTGTATTAATTAATTTTGTGTTTTTAAGTACTAAATAAAGCTTGGAAGAATTGAGAAGACAAAAGAGAAGAAAGTTGGAAGCGTTGCAACCCGCTCGCGCATCAGTGGCAACCTGTTTACAAATTCATGGGATTAACCAACCCATGATCCAAAACCCAAGACCCAAATCCATTTCCACCTCACCCCCATTGGATTCTTTCCAAAACATCCACCTCACCCCATTGGATTCTTTCCAAAACATCCACCTCACCCCCATTGGATTCTTTCCAAAACATCCACCTCACCCCCATTCTCTCACTCAATCACTCCCAATTTGTTTCCCACAACCAAATATATTCCATCAATTAAGAAAACATGTTTTGTTGAGTGGATGAGTGCCAAAATTCGGATCCAAGTGCTTGAGGGAATTTTGTGTATAAATAGAGAGGGTTGTTGTGTTGAAAAACCATCCAAGAATAGCTTGTTCATGTTAGTTTATCAAATTTCAATTTTGTTGTAATGTTCTTCATGTTCTAGTTTCATTTACTAGGGTTTAGATGAAGCCCTAATCTCATTGGTATGTATTCATTCATATCTTGTATCTTGTTCTTGAAAGTTTAGAATTGTTTAAAGATATAATTTAATCCAAGTTTGTCAACATATTGCTCTCACAATGTATGCCATGTATCCATTGTAGTTAGAATATATCTATGTTGATTATGCTACAACTCATGCTTAACCAAATATTGATCTTTAGATTAGTTGTGCTTAATTAGACAATTAATGCTTTGGAGAAATACTTTAGTTGTGATTAAATTATCCATTGGAGAAACACCTTAGTTATACGGTAGACTTGAATCTACTATAAGGACAAGAATAATATTACAAGTTGAATGCATATCATAGGTTATTGGTGGATTTGAATACCCTAGTATCCATATATTATGATTGTTTACATATCTTGCTATTTGCATCTTTTACTTTTATTATTTCAGTCACTTGAAAATCATATCGTCGTATCGACAAAAACAAACCCCTTTTGGTTACTCTCTGAATCAGGATTTAGAATCAACTTCTACACTCTCCAAGTCTCTGTGGTTCGACCTGTGCTTTCCCTGTGTTGCTTGTCGACACTGTGCACTTGCAGTTTATACATAGAAGTAGGTATCTTTCCGAGCCTACCAGAGTTGAAGAAGAAGAAGATCGGGTTTTCCTTTTCTTCAAAGGAGGATCTCCAGATTCTTCACCACGAGGGGCAGAAGGCTTCCCTTTGGGAGGAACAACATATTTATCTTTATCGCCAGATTCTTCATCGCGAGGGGCAGAAGATTTTCCTTTGGGAGGAACAGTGGATTTATCCTTTGAAGGTTTATCCTTAGTTATCAAAGGTTTTATTAGCTCTAGTTCTTCAATTTCCTGCGAGCACAGATGCAGATAAGAAATAGAGGCAACAATATATTGTTAAAGTTTATGAAGAGATATTTCTTACTTCGTCCGTGAAAGATTTAAGAGCTAAGAAAGTGCTTGGTTTTCTTAAAGTTTGATAGCTGAGCTTCATTCTTTCAATATGCGAGAGATCAAGATAGTTAGAGAGAATATAAAAACAGGAAGAAGTGTAGATGGTGGATTTTCAACAAAGGCAAAAATCGTAAACTCGTGATTGTACGGACCGCCGGTTCAGCAATCGCATGTGAGTATTGAGACACGGGTCTCTCATCGAATTCTCAACGGAGAGTGCTTTCTCTCAGAGTACATGTAGATGTGCAGTCAACGTCTAGACAACGGCATAATCTCATGAATACTGAATACTTTTAGTCATTTCTATATAGTATCACGGGATGGAAGGCTCTACGGGGCAATATCGTCTTCAGGAACAAACAACGAGTTTAACCTGACTATATAAAGGATATGGCTTAACGGCAAGTCATGTCAGGATAATTAATGCTCCTATCGTAGTCAGTTTATTCTGCTAGGCATAGACCCATGAGGTTAATTATCCCTTCATTGCTCCGATTCCGTGGTCGAATCAACGACGATCCCACAGAATGGCAATAATATTGCTCCGATTCCGTGGTCGAATCAACGACGATCCCACGGAATGGAAATATCATTGCTCCGATTCCGTGGTCGAATCAACGACGATCCCACAGAATGGCAATATCATTGTTCCGATTCTGTGGTCGAATCAACGACGATCCTACGGAATGGCAATATCATTGCTCCGATTCCGTGGTCGAATCAACGACGATCCCACGAAATGGCAATATCATTGTTCCGATTCTGTGGTCGAATCAACGACGATCCCACGGAATGGCAATATCATTGCTCCGATTACGTGGTCGAATCAACGACGATCCCACGGAATGGTAATATCATTGTTCCGATTCCGTGGTCGAATCAACGACGATCCCACGGAATGGCAATATCATTGCTCCGATTCCGTGGTCGAATCAACGACGATCCCACGGAATGGGAATATCATTGTTCCGATTCCGTGGTCGAATCAACGACGATCCCACGGAATGGCAATATCATTGCTCCGATTCCGTGGTCAAATCAACGACGATCCCAAGGAATGGCAATATCATTGCTTTGATTCCGTGGTCGAATCAACGAAGATCCCACGGAATGGAAATATCATTGTTCCGATTCCGTGGTCGAATCAACGACGATCCCACGGAATGGCAATATCATTGTTCCGATTCCGTGGTCGAATCAACGACTATCCCACAGAATGGCAATATCATTGCTCTGAGTTCGTGGTCGAATCAACGACGATCCCACGGAATGGCAATATCATTGCTCCGATTTGGTGGTCGAATCAACGACGATCCCACGGAATGGCAATATCATTGCTCCGATTTCGTGGTCGAATCAACGACGATCCCACGGAATGACAATATTATTTCTCCTATTCCATGGTCGAATCAACGTCGATCCCATGGAATGGCAATGATCACTCATTGTTCTGAGTTCGTAGTCGAATCTTTAGCTGATCCTATGAATTAACAGTAAACATCTATCCGTTTTATTACTCATTTCATGGATTATTCTCTATTGAATTTCATGAATTAGTAATAAATAATTAACGACCGAACATCAGAGCTACCTTTGAGTAAGCCCTGTTTCAAACGGTGAAAGTATATTCAACGATGATGCATTAACAATCACCGCACGAACGAGTATTTCAAAATACGACGAAACGATGAACCTATGCAAAATAGGGAAGAAAAATAATAAATAATTAAAAATATTTGACCAAGCACTGGGACACGGACACACGATCAACTCATCGTGTCATGGTCAGTTCCACGCTAATTCTATATTTTTAATACACTTTTATTATTTTTCATGATTTGATAAAATTCTCTCGTTTGATCAAATCTCCGTCTTGAGGAAATTCTTCGGATTCGTGGTACTTCTATGAGTCCGTCAAAAAATAATTAAGGAGAGTGTGTGGGGCGTGACCATTGGCCGACCGGCCATGCCTTGGTCCCAGCCGGCCCACACCTCGCGGTCCTTATTATTATTTTATTATTATTATTTTTCTCTAATTTCATGAAAAACTCCTTGATTTCATGGTATTTTTCCTCAAAAAATTCCTTTAAATCATCAAAAATAATAATAAAATAAAATAAATTATGAAAACTCGTGGGACTAGGCCTTGGCCGGCCATGCCCTAGCCGGTCCCACACACCCTGTTTTATTTATTTCATTATTAATTATCTTATTTTTCCTTGATTTCATGGTATTTTTCTCAAAATTCCTTCAAATCATCAAAAAATACCCAAAAATTATTTAAAAAATTATTAAAATTCGTGGGATTAGGTCATGACCGGTCGGTCACGCCTCCATGGTCCCACACGGCCGAATTTTATTATTTTGATACTTTTCAAAGACCATGAACTCATGGAAACTCCTTCAATTCATGAAAACACTCTAAATTTATCAAATTTCTCAAAATTCATGAATCCTTCATAAAATCATCAAAATATGTAAAACTAAGGAAGAGACACCATGGGACCGTGGTCATAACTGGCCGACCGTGCTTTGACCACCGGCGTCCCAGTCTCACGATTCCTTATTTTATAAATATTTTCCATCGTCTCATGGTGTTTCCTTCGTCTCATGGAAACTCCTTGATTTTAACAAAACTCCTTCGTATTATCGTGGGACCGGCCCCTTCAATCTTTCCTGAATTTTACTTTCGGGGAGTTTTCACCTCCCGAACGAGCTCAAAACCTAAAACCTCCCGCGATGGGAGATAGGAAATTCTTTTTCGTATGGAATGAAGGGGCGGACCATCAAAATCCGAGTCCGTATGAGAATTGTACATCAATTCTAGTAAAGGACGTTAATTAGGGTTTGGGGGTTGCTCAAGCGACCAACAGTTTGTCACGTGATCACTGTGACCGGTCCACACTTCATGATTCCCTCACTTTTCATTATTTTCCTTCGTCCGATGAAGTTTTGACGGTTTTATCAAAAAAACTCTGATTTTGTCATATTTTCTCAAATGGTCGCTCAAACGTGCACCAGAAAATATCAAAATTCTCAAGACTGAGACGCGGACACCTTAGGGACATGAGCACATTATCTTGACTGACCAAGATTAGCTCTTCGTCTCACGGAAGCCAATCCCATCGATTTTCATAGTTTTGACCTAATTTTCACAATTGCTCGTATTAGGTCCAAAACTTCCAAACACTTTGGATTTTTCATGAAGTGACCATCAGACGGTCATGGGACAACCCATGGCCGGCTCCATGACTCTATGGTCGGTCCATCACTCTCCCATAATTAATTAGGTTTTTACACCTAAGTCTCAGACGAGCATTTTGAATAATGATTGAACCAGCATTTAATCATTCTTTCACCAACAAATCATGAACTCTTCGTGAATTCATCATATTTGCTCACGTGAGCATATGGACACTACATGGTTGATCCACGGTCTCATGTATCTGCTCCTCATTTGTCCCATGGTTAAAACTTCTGACCATGAATTGATCGTCAATCGGTAAAATTAGGGTTTCTGAGTTCAAGGACCATGCTTCCAGACTCTAACCTTAATAATTCTACGACGACCTCATGGTCATGAATTAATATTAATAATTCTACGACGACCTCATGGTAATGAATTAATATTAATAATTCTACGAAGACCTCATGGTCATGAATTTATTAATTATGTTAGGTTCAACGACCAGCAATTTAATCAATATTCTTGGCACATGGCCAATCGTTCATGAGCAACACATGCTCAGACGGTCAAATATTCAACAAATCATCACGAGAGCAACACTTGCTCAGATGATCAATATTTGCCCTAGTTAAGGAATATCGGTTCAACAATCCACCAATATTCAACAATCCATCGAATGAGCAATACTTGCTCACTTCATCATAAGAATTATACCTCTGTCTCATGACACGTTCAATTCTTGGGTGGTTCCAGAATATCTTGTTCGACTCAGCAACCACGTAGACTCATTGTCCCATCAAACCACGAAATCATCAATTGACTAACAAACCACGAGACGATCAATCGTGTCACTTGGGGGGATATCACTTAGGGTTTTGGTCTGGCGGTCTACGGCACGTGTTTTCAAACACACGATGGAATGTGAGCAAGTCGTGCAATCAGTTGAAGGAATTCACGAGGTAGTGGGTGGAAGGTCGACCGAGTCTTTACACGTTGGACAACCGGTTTCGAACACGATCTCCACCTATCCACTCCTTGATTCCATTAACTTTCACACTTCATGGGATCATGGTGTCTACAATTCCAGCAATATAAATAAGTTCCTAAATCAAGATTGAAGGCAGAGAGAATCGAAAACAAAACGAATACACAGAATACTCAGAGTAAGAATCTCACGTCTCTTCGACAACACGAGATCATCAAACTCATCAATTGAGCAATTTTTTCATAATCGTTCAACTTCAATCATTCAGAACTTATCATATTCATAATTCACACATCCACAATCCTTGAATCACCATCGATTCCACACATTTCTCAGCTTTCCTCCTACAGATCAACCCATCCTCTCTTGTGACCGAATTTACTCTGGAACGGTCGTTGTCTTGATTTAGGCCGGAGTACTACAGATTTATCTCTCGAATCTAAGCACCCCCTTTGCAGCGGTGCATCTATGTGAGGATTAGAATTTTTCCTGGTTCGAGGAACCTCCTCTGCACGGTCGTCTCCTCAATCCCTTAAAAACCAGCAGATCGTTTTTCCTCATCCACAAGAAGACAGTAAAAAATAATAATGCAAAAATTTGAGAGGATATACTTCTTTAGATCTTTCAGGCCAGTTGAAAACCCATGGCTCATACGCTGAGAGATTCGCGGGTAATGGGAGAGAACCATATATGTAAGGACCTTTAAGACATAACGGAAATATAAACCATTTATCATCACTTGAATGGCGAGGGCCTTGATTGGTAGGTGTATTCCAATCAATGTCTAACATAAGAGCCTCATCATAAGTGATCTTCTCTTTCTTCAAACGGACACCCCAAAAAGTACTATCCCTCTTCATAGGAACTATCTTATAATTTTTGAATAAATTCTCCACAGTATAATCTGAAGAGACAATGGGAACATCCTTAAATTGGGGATTCTTCGGAGCTTCAGGATAGCGAGATCCTTTATCAGCACCGCGAGTAGCATATTCAAGCAGCAATCTGATACAATCGCCACCTAATTGGTATATTGATCGCGAGAACCTCTCGTCAGATATTATTTGATAGAATAATGGGAGTTCTGGGTCATAGAGAGGAAGGGGAAGACCAGCTTCAAGTTGACCTAGCGATACTATGATTTTATGGCGAGAGCATTGATGATCAGAAAATAGTTTAATAGAAAGTTCAGATCTAGG
The DNA here is from genome assembly GCA_023529315.1 of Papaver bracteatum. NCBI lineage: Eukaryota > Viridiplantae > Streptophyta > Magnoliopsida > Ranunculales > Papaveraceae > Papaver > Papaver bracteatum. The sequence continues at coordinate 183,855 of JAJJWX010001185.1, forward strand.
GCTTTGGCCTGGAACTGTAGACAAGGTAAAACCTTTACTTTTGAGCTTTTCTCGCATCTCATTAAAAGCAGTCAAGTTTTTAGCACTAGCAACAACCATTTTCAAGTATGGGAATGAAAGAAAAGGTTGGAAAATAAAAAAGAAATCACAGCGATGATAGACGCGCAATTTACGGAAAAACAGTAAACTTGCAGAGAAGTTACGCAGAGAAAGAAGAAGAAAGTAAAAAGAGGAAAAGAAAAGAATGGAAGGAGTATTTATAGAAGAAGAAGTTTCTAGAGAAGATAAACACAATAAATGCTAATAAAAGACATGAACAGTCAGATCGCAGCGGTTAGAGAGGACGTGTCATAAATTCATTAGAAGAGAAAATATGTGAAAACATCTGGCGAAGGGTACAAAAACGTGTCAGAACAGGGAAATCTGAAAAGATAAACAGTTACAGCATTTTAAAACTCTCATGATCTTTTCTTCTTCGCAGAAAAGACATGAGAAGAGGCAAGATGTAGGACCAGAATATCGCTACATCTATTTTCTGCGAGATTAACAACACTTCATAGCAAGCATCATCTCAAGATTTTAAATCAACATTTCACGAGTGTCAAAAAAGCTTTCAAAAGAGAGACGTAATACCCGACGACTGAAGAAAACTTGAGAGAAGCATGTTAGTTCTGCGACGGTTATAAAACTTGCGAGATTTAACATTGTAATTATCGCGGTACAAACGCAAAATCAACCCGAAATAAGAGGAAAACTTAGCTGTCATCCACTATGTAATTACCCTATAAATATAGACCCAATGTGTCCAGAAAAGGATGAGGTATTTTTGAGAGTTAAGAAAATCTTGAGGAGAGAAAAACTTCAAGAGAATAGTTGTAATCTTGAGTTATTCCATTTCTGTAAACATTTCTGAAACCAAAATAATAAAGTGTTGTTTTTTTATCTTCAATTATGAGTTGATTATAAAAAAATCTTAACAAGGGTGTAGTGTGGGAAATCCTGCAACTACACTTGCCTATCTTGTGTTACGAGATTTTGATTTCCGTCTCCATTATTTTCTTCTTGTCTTTCTCCGCTATCTTCTATTACATTTCTTTCACGAATGCATACACCATTATATCTGTCATTTTATCTTCTGTGATTTTCTTCTGCTCTTCTTTGCACCCTATCGTATTCTTCGTTAATATTACCATTATTGCGGTTTTGTTCACGTCTTCTTTCTCGATTGTCATGATTATTCTGGCGAATTTCCTCTTGGAATTCTTGCTCTTCCACTTCTGCTCTCAATCTTTCCCTTTCGCAAGCTAAGCGTGCTTGTTTAGCATAATGTCTCTCGATTTCTCTTTCAATTTTCTGTTGATTTCTTAGAGTTTCTCTTCCATGCAATATCCTCCTCCCTTCCTCTTGATTTTCTTTACCATGTTGGTAATTTCGTGCCTGACGCTGTTCATTCTCCTGCCTTTAATTGTTTTGCTCGTTTTGTTGAATTTCACCTTGTGGTATATAACAATCTTCCCTTATTTCTCTCCTTTCGCGACGTACCCCATTTGGATCATGATTTTCTTCTTCAATATTTTCTATAGGTGATCTTCTTCTTATCTCACTTATGATTGTTCTCGAACTTGATCTCGTTGTACTTCTTGATCTTCTATTTTGTAACCTCATGTTTTCCATTCTCAATTCATGGTTTTATCTTGCCAAATTTGCACGTTCTTCCGCATCTAATCTCCTTTCTTCTTGTATTCTTTGTCTTAAAACCTCTACTATTTCATTTTCGTCATCACCATGTATTAATCCTCCATTTACCTCTTGATTTCTTCCCTATCGCCTTTCATCTCTTAATTGTCGATCTTCTGGTTCTTCCATTGAATCTGATCGCCAAGTATGAACGCTTACTCTATCATAATCCACAGCTCTATCTTGTATAGGTGTTTGCTGATTCGGTTGTCGAACCTGATTTTCTCCATCATTCCTTGTTCTATTTCTTCTTGTTCTTACTCTTGAAGATTCTCCCATTTCACTTGTTTCTCCACCTATAATTCTTTTACTCCTCCTTACGGTTATTGGCGGTTCTGATGTATTTCTTCTTCTTCTAGCCATTAATCTTAGTGAACTATTGAAAATTGCGTAAAATCCTGCACTAATTATTCCAAATTCCTTCCAATCACAATATCAATTTTTACCTTTTTCTTCAAATAATCAACCATTCATCCCTGTTTCGGGCGCCAAAAATGTAGTTGCAGGAATTCTTACACTACACCCCACACAAGATTCCACAATTATCAACACATATTTGTAGATTCAGAACAACACTTTTATTGATTAATTCTCAGAAATATTACAAGAAATTGAAGAAATCAAAAATACAATCGCTCACAATAATTTTCTCTCTCCTCAAGACTTTCTCAACACTCTAAAAATTATCTCCCTTCTCAAGTTTACTCATCCCCTATATATAGGGTATTACATAATGGATGACAACTCATAGAAAGCTAAGCTATCCCTTAATTTCGGATTTAACTTGCGATATCTTCGCGAGTGCAATAATGTTAATCTCGCAAACACTCTAATCTTCGCAAGATCTTTAAGTTTTCTTCATGTTTCTACCATCGTTATTTGTTGCGTCATTCTTTTAATCTTTTCTGCGATGCTCGCCAGTGTCTTTAATGAAAAATTCACAAGAATGTTCTTGCTGCGATGTTATGATCTTGCACTAGGGGTAAAGGCAAGAGTGTTTCTCGCAAAGAAAAATCCACTGCCCCTCCTTCTAAGAAAAGAAGAATGCATTCTCCTTCTCCTGCAGATTCTCACTCTGATGAAAGTTCCATTGATGATGAGGCTGACAATTCTGTCACAAAGGGAAATTCTCCACCTGAGTCTTCTATGGCACAATTGTCTAACATCTTTGCTGACTCTTTGCAAGGAATTAGTGATACTCCTCTTATTAATGCTTGAAAGTCCATAGCTGCTATTTGTGATGCCCCCCTCTTAGAGAATAATGAGTCTCTTCGCGGGGTTTCAAGATCTATATCTCCAAGTTTCTTACATTTAAATTTTCATACTTATACTTTTGTTTTCTTTTTATTTTTATCTTGAATTCATAATCTATTCTGAAAATTCGCTGCATTATTTCGCAGGCTGGGAAAGCTTCTTATGATGTTACCGTAGATTTGGAAAAAAAGGCGTGCGGCTTTTGAAAAGAAAAATCTTGATCTTCGCAAGAAGAATAAAAAATTAGAGGCTGAAACTGCTGGTCTTCGCGAAAAGAAACACCAATTGGAATCTGAGACTGCTATCCAAAAGAATAAAATCTCTGGTCTCCAAGATGCCAATAAGCAACTCTATGCTATATAACTTTTTCTTCTTTTTCTTCATTTCGTTTTCTCATTATCCTTTCTTATATGTTTCACCATTTCGCAGACGTTTATGGTCTTTCTGATGAGGCTATTCTTCTTAATTCATTTCCCAATCTTATGGAAGATGATACCCTTCTTGAACATCTAAATACTTCTCTAAATAGTTTTTCAAATGATAAGATTGAACCTCTTCCCATAAATGAACTCAGATCCAAACTTTGCTTCTTAGAAATTAACTATAGATCCATCTTGACTATGGCTAATAAGTTTAAACGCTTCTTTCATAATTCCAAAGAAGAAATCAATAGTTTAAGAACCAAGAATAGTGACCTTATAGATGAAAAAGATCGTGTTTCTCTCCAAGGTGCTCAAACTTTAGCGAAATTCCAAGAAACTCTTCTCGAGTTCCAAATTGAAAGAGATGACCTCAAACATAGAAATGTTGTGCTATGCAAAAAATAGAATCAAACTCTTCTCTTCTCCCTGTTTCTAGCGCCATTATGTAGTAGCAGGAAATCCCACACCACACCACTCACAAGAATTCATACAATCAAATCATTTTAAGATGAACAATTACAATATTTATTGATTAATTTCACAAATTTTACAAGAAAGGAAAGAAATCAAACTAAGAAATTAACAACCACTCTGAACTTTCTCTCTCCTAATGACTTGCTCAACACTTGAAAGAGATCTCTCTTTTCTTACGCATGTTCAACTCTTTATATAGGGAATTACATAGTGGATGACAGCTAATCTGTCCTTTAGTTTCGGATCTGACTTGCGGTATTCTCGCAAGCTTTTGACATTAACCTTCGCAAACTTTCTAACTTTCGTAAGATCATCACGCTTTTCTCGTGTTTGGGATGATGTCACTTGTTATGTCATATTTGTTGTTTGTCTGCAACGGCTTCACAGCGTTGTAAATAAAGGTTTCGCAGGAACGTTGTTGTTGTAATATTATGATCCTACATAGAGTTTGGCTAAGTCTGAACCTATTATCAAATAATCACACTTTGATTATTGTATTATCTCGATATCGTATCCATAGACGATCACACAAAGTGTGAATACTGATTTGTCGTATTGTCTCGACTTTTTCCATAGACAATCACTTTCGGTAAGAGGACTTATAGGTGGATAATTTAAAGATTGTGGTGTATTTGGGTACCCTCTTATTTTCAAAGAATGAGATAGCAATGCTTGCGAGTTCGACCGAGCAGTGCTCTAACAATCTCCCCCTTTGTCAATTTTAGTGACAAAACTATTAATATATATGGATTACAAAATAAATAAACTTTGTAGATTCTCATCCAACATGCTTGATTTCCTTGGTTCTTCAACATTCCTTGAATTCTTCGTCACTCCAAGTACTTCAGTGATTCTGAACATGTTCAACTCAGCATCGTAGTTGTTGAAGATCCGTAGCCATAACAATAAGAAAATAGTTGTTCTAAATCATTGTTATACAATATCATAATATTATTACACAACATCAAAGTTCAATTGTATCACAACTTTGACAATAATACTATGATGATATGTATCACTCCCCCTTAGTCAATACTTCATATCACAATGAAAACCACTCCCCTTTACATAATGATCTGTAACACATATGTATGTAGTGTGAACTACAAAATAATTCTCCCTCTTCTTGTGAATATAAATTGCAATGGTACGAAAACTAATGGGATCATAATGAAATTCTCAAAGAGATTATTCATGACTAAAAGAGAACATATCAACTTGGTTTCGATGATTTCACATAGTCGAAACTTAGTGTATTCATCAAGGAGTTTATAAAGATACAAGATAACTCCTATAATATTCCACAGCCACACTCCCCACAAAGATTTAGCAATTAAGCACAAGTTCAATTAAGAACTCTCCCCCATAAAATATCATTCCCGAAAGAACAACAAGAGACACCTTACTTTTACGAGAAAAGAAGGATTTATTTGGACATTAACAAATCTCATGAAACATGAATTTATATATCCTGAAAACTCGAATAAATTAATCACAAGAGAACCTTAATGTTTAATTTGATCGAAAATGATCAACATAAGAAAACTTACGGAGCCATACAATACTTTCACATAGAAGTGGATCAGGGAAATATCAATACTGCGGAATATTCAATAGTTCATTCTATATTTTATCAATATTTGCATAAAGACATAATAGACTTAACTTTTGAGCATATGAGATAATCATATTTCACGGACGCAAACACAAATATCCCATAACAAATTTTTGCACTAAATATTAATACTGCAAAATCATCTTCCAAATAACTTAGAATTTAAATAAATAAATCTAAAACCATTGCAAGATGAAAATCGTTGGCAATAGCTATGTGTAATCATAATATTTGCTATTCAAAACACTAGTTATACTTCTTAAAACACAAGAATAAATTTTCATAAGAAGTTACCTAGACAAAATAAAAATGATAAGAGTTAGAGAAGCTAACCATCATTTTCACCATCGGAATCCATCCAAGAAGCTTGAACTTTTTCCATTTCTTCCTTGATTTCGGAAAACTTTGTAGAAATCACACATAATTGTTCTTGCACACATTTTACCTTGGAATTGATCTTACGAAGACCCTTGTGATTTTGATGAAGAAGACTCAAGGTGGTAGGATCACAAGAACCGTCGGGAGAATCACATCTTTGTCTTTTGTAGAGATTCGTCTTCATACGTTTGAAGGTACAAGCACAAACTAGTTTGGGAGTTGCAATAGAGTTACCAATGGGAGCAATAAAATGTGCAATACAAATTTTCCCAATCAAGCATGGAAAGACTAACTTCTTATTGGATGACGTCATCGAGATCATTTGAAGAATGATGAATCCACAAATATCGAGACTTTGAGCATCCAATTCAAGGAAATAGATCAACTCCGCAAATTCACGACTACATCGAGAGTTCCCAATTGTGCAGGGACAAAGATTAAAAATGGCAAGTTTTCCTAAAAGCATCAAAGCAAGACTAAAAACATGGGTAGGAAATTTCCCTTCTATCTAATCAACATTCTTTCCACACAGACCATTTGAAATGGTTTCACATGATAGTCTTTGTCCTCTTGTTGTAGGAAGGCGGAGATTACCCAATGGGATTTTTTTAATCTTTGAAATTAACTTTCTATCAACAAGAATCCTTTTCCTATTATCAAGATTAACATCATGAATATTAGCATAAAAGATTCTTGTGAGAGTGTTAAATCCTTCACCAAGACCATTAAAGATGTTACCAATATTATACTTCTCAAAACACATCAAATCTTCTTTATGACCGCTTTCCTCTACTAATTTATTCTCTAGAATGAACCCACTAGAAGAAATATTTTCAAAGATTTTACTACTAGAATCATTGATGAATCTGATTCTAGTATAGTCTTGGTCACTTGGAACGTTCATCCTCAAGAGAGAAGATGAACCAAGATTTTTTGACATCTTCTTTGAATTCTTATCATCATTATTAATTTTCCCCGTGAACCCCAAAAATTGAGAGAAATAAGAAAAAGAAAATCTTACTTAATATGATCCTTGAAGATGATGACAAGCCTTTGCCCCCTTTTATACCTCCAAAATCGATTTGGGTACATTAATTATATACCCTTAGTTTTGACATCCAACAAATATACCCTTATACAACAATAATTATACCCCTATCATTTAAAAACCTTATCCCTTTTGAAAATAGATTACCTTAATACCCTCACTCATATAATATTTTTTTTAATTTCAAAATACAATCTTTTTTTTCTCTACCACTAGCTCCACCACTATTCCACCACCACTAATATTTAATTACCATTCCACGACCACCACCACCAACATTCAATTACCATTCCACGACGACCACCACCAACATTCAACTACCATTTCACCACCACCGCTCAACGACCACCACCTACCAACCTCCATCGCCACTAATATTCCACCACCACCGGCGCCCAGCGGTCGCCACCACCAGTCTGCCACTTCCCGCCGCCGCCACCACCAGTACATCGCCACTGGTGATGTCAACAACCGAAGTTGATCCCAAAAAAAAAAAATGGTATCAACAACCGAAGTTGATCCCAAGAAGAAAAAAAGAATGGTATCAACAACCAAAGTTGACATCATAATATAAGATCAACAACCGAAGTTGGAACCCAAACAAAAATAAGAAAATAAGAAGAAGAAAAATAGTGTCCACAACCGAAGTTGATCCCCAAATACAAAAATCATAAAATAAGAAGGAAAAAATGGTGTCAACAACCGAAGTTGATCCCCAAAAAAAAATCAAAAAACAAAATAATATGGCGTCAACAAGCGAAGTTGATCCCTGGAAACGAAAATCAGAAATAAGTAAAAACAAATATGGTGTCAACAACCGAAGTTGATCCAAAAAATGAAATTAGAAAAAAATAATGGTTTCGACAACCGAAATTGATACCAAAAATATGGCAACAACTGAAGTTGATATCAAATTCCAGTATCAACAACACAAGTTGACACTATTAGTCCTTACAATCTAACAATCATTATGATTCGCATTCATGAGCGAGCTTGGCGTGAGTCGAACATGCATCATCTGACATGGAGTCAGTCGTGCTACCATTGCACCACAAATTCGTCATATGGTTAAGTTAAGCATTATAACTAGAAGGTGGGTTCACAATGTGCATACCTGAAACATTGAGTTTTGCAACTAAATAATTGTGAACTGACTACCTGCACAAGCAAACAAGATATAAGAGCAGTTTTCATGTAGTATAGCCGATCATAAGACAGTAAAGCACCATGGACAGTGAAAAAGAATAGTTTCACTAGGCTCACTAGCTGGAACAACAAAGTGGTCTCCTCCTTCGCTAGGCAGTGATTCACACTGGTCTACTACTATGCAATATTTGCTCTTAAACTCCAATATTGTATAAACTATAGAGTAAAAGACAAGAGCGACGAGATATTGCATAGATATCATATTTTCTAAGTTAGTAATCTTGCACTCATATTCTCCCTTCAATATGTCCCGATCAGTATGCACCTTTTCTGCACTATATTTCTTTCTTTTTTCATCTTTTTTGCTTTTTATGATGAGCATAAGAAGGACTTACAACAGTATTAAGTTATGGAATTTTCTAGGATTTAACACACGTACTCGTTATAACATTGATTGGATACTAAACCAACATTTTTAAGGTATTAAGAGTACTTTGAGATAGAAAGTACTTGAATGGTTGCAAACCTCTAGAGTACTGAATACTAATTGCATTTGGCTGGCAACGAATAATGGTTCCTCAGAATGTCCAACAACCGCCATCTATTATAATTGAAGTGTCTTCACTAGAAGCTTGTGGGGGAAAAACAAAAGCACGGCAAGACATGAGATGTGTTACCTATATGAAGTCAAAGTTCATACTAATTATACTCATTATATTCAAAGAATTTAAATAGAAACAAGGTTTCAAATGCAATGTACAAGAGGCACAAACAGAAACAAATACTAATTGAATCTTCTAAACCAATTATCTTATGTGAAACTACATCCTTATCGTCATCAACAGTCTGTAAGTTCTGATGATATATTGTTGTTGAATACACAAAGCAGATGCTTCACTAAATACATCCCGTGCCTCTTTATCCGTCGTTGAAATATAAATTGGGAAGTTTAGATAATTGAATCTTCTAAACCAATTGCCTTACTGCCAGTTGTAGATGGTGGATTTTCGACTAAGGATAAAATCGTAAACCCATAATTATATGAACTTCTGATCCAGCAATCAGATGCGAGTATTGAGACACGGGTCTCTCATCGAACCTCTGGCTGAGAATACTATCTCTCAGAGTACATGCAGATATGTAGTCTCTTGGTTAGACAACGAAATATATGTATTGAAAAACGGGTCTCTCACCGAATCTCTGACTAAGAATACTTTCTCTCAGAGTACATGTAGATATGTAGCCTCTCGGCTAGACAACTATATATCTGTATTGAGACACGGGTCTCTCATCGAATCTCTGAATGAGAATACTTTCTCTCAGAGTACATGCAAATATGTAGTCTCTCGGCTGGACAATGACATATCTGTATTGAGACACGGGTCTCTCATAGAATCCTCTAACTGAGAATACTTTCTCTCGGAGTACATGTAGATATATAGTCTCATGGCTAGGCAACAACATATCTCGTGAATACTAAACACTTCAGTAATTATTTCTATATATTATCACGAGATGGACGACTCCTAGACAGCTTTCTCTGCTAGTATAGAGCGATAACGTCTTCAGGATACAAATAATGAGTTTATTCTGACTATATGAAGGATATGAAGCTCCAGCAAGCTCATATCGGAATAATTAATGCTCCTAGATAGCTTGCTCTGCTAGTATAGAGCATAAGTTAATTATTCCCAAATTCCTGGATTCATCCACAAAATTTCCGAAAATATTCAAATATTTTCGCAGATATTTCATTATTGCAAACCATGGTTCTTCCCAGCAGAAATCCATGGGTTAGTAATAAATATTCAACGCACAGGCGTATGAGCTACCTCTGAGTAAGCCCCGATTTAAATGGTGAAAGTGTACTCAATGACGAGGTACTAACAATCACCGCACGTATTTCAAAATACGACGATACGATGAACCTATGCAAAATAGGAAAGAAAATGATAATTAAATAAAAAATTGACCAAGGCGATGGGAGCATGGGCCCACTGACCGGCCGACCGTGCCGTGGTCAATCCCACGCCAGTTTCATATTTTTATCATATTTTTTGTTATTTTCCTTGATTTCATGAAAATTCTTTCATTTGAACAAATATCTTTCGTTTTGAGGAAACTCCTCAGTTTCAAGGTGTTTCTTCCACACCAAAGAAATAATATAAAATTAGGGAAGAATATTGTGGGGCGTGACCATTGGCCAACCGGCCATTCCTTGGTCCTAGCCGGCCCCACACTTCATGATTCCTCATTATTTTATTATTATTTCCCTAATTTCATGAAAACTCCTTAATCTCATGATATTTCCTTGGTCCCATGAAAAATAATATAAAATTAGGAACATAGCCGGTCGGCCAAGCCCTAGATGGCCCCACACGTCCTTTTTTATTATTATAATATTTTTCATGTTTTCATAATCCCATGAAATTCCTTGATTTCATGATATTTCCTTCAAATTATGAAATTTCCTTTAAATTGTAAAATAATACATAAAATTAGGGAAAAACGCACGGGACTGGGCCCTAGCTGGCCAACCATGCTCCAAGCAGGTCCCACACGCCCACACATCCCTTATTTTATTATTATTATTTTTATGTTTCCTTCATCTCATGGAAACTCCTTGGTTTCAACAAAACTCCTTGATTTTATCATATTTCCCTAAAATCATGAAAATATTATAAAATTTTGGAAAACCGTGTGGATTAGCTCCCTTGGCCGGCCGACCATGCCTTGACCATGGCCGGTCCCACACTTCATGATTTCTTCACTTTTTTATTATTTTCCTTCATCTCATGAAGTTTTGACGGTTTTATAAAAAACACCTGGTTTTTTCATATTTTCTAAAATGATTGCTCAAACGCACATCCGAAAATATTAAAATTCTCAGAACTGAGATAAGAACACTTTGAGGACATGAGCATGTTACCTTGACCGACCAATGTTGGCTCTTTGGCTCTCAATGAGCCGGTCTTACATATTTTCACAATTTGACCTAATTTGCGCAATTGCACGTATTAGGTCCAAAACTCTTCCAAACAACTTGGAACTTCATAGAACGATCAACACTTGATCCCGTGACCACCCAGCGCTGGTTTCATAACCCCTTAGTCAGTCCCTCACCTCTTCATAATTAATTAGGTTTTATCACTTAAGGCTCAGGCGAGCATTTTTAGAATAAATGATTAAACCAGCATTTGATCATTCTTTTATCAACAAATCACCAACTATTCAAAAGGTCTTGGTATTTTCTCACGTGAGCATATGGGTATTACATGATGGACCCACGGTCTCATGAAACCAATACTTCCTTCGTTCCATGGTTTAATTCCTAACAAACCATGAAGTGATCATCAATTGATCAAATTAGGGTTTCTGAGTCCAATGATCATAATTCCAGATTTGAACACTAATAACTTTACGAAGATCTCATGATCAGTATTCTTATTAATTATGCTCGGTTCAACTACCAGTATTTTAATTAATATTATATTTTGGTCACACTGCCAAAATTCTATCAGATGAGCAACACTTGCTCAGATAAGCAACACTTGCTCAGATAAGCAATACTTGCTCAAATCAAAGAATATTGGTTCAACTATCAATATTCAACAAATCATCGAATGAGCAATACTTTCTCGCCTCAACTATCAACGTGAGAATCATGCCCACGTTCAATCCATGAGTTTCAGAACATTTTACAAAATCATGTTCAACTCAGTAAATACATGGACTCATCGTCCCATGATATCACGAAGTCAGCAACTGACTAAACTAATCATGAGACGTCAATCGTGTCACTTGGGGGGATATCAACTAGGGTTTTGGTCTGGTGGTCTACGGCACGTGTGTTCAAACACACGATGGAATGTGAGAAAGTTGTGCAATCAGTTGAAGGAGTTAACAAAGTAGTGGGTGGAAAATCAACCAAGTCTCCGCACGATGAGCAACTGGTTTCAAGCACTATTTACATCTCTCCACTATTTGATTCCATCAACTGTCACACTTCATGGGATCATGGTGTCTACAATTCCAGCAATATAAATAAGTCTCTGAATCAAGATTGAAATAATGGGAACAAAAATGTCAACAACGACAAGAATCTCACGTCTCACTGACAACATGAGATCAACAACTCATCAATTGATCAATTACTCTCAACTGAGTAATTTCAATTATTCAGAACTTATCATATTCAGAATTCAAAACACACCTACAATCTTTGATTACCATTGATTCCACAAATTTCTTGGCTCCCCTCCTACATGTCAACCCATCCTCTCTTGTGACTGAATTTACTCTGGAACGGCCATTGTCTTGGTTTAGGCCGGAGTACTACAGATTGATCTCTCGAATTCAAATCACCCCCTTTGCAGTGGTGCATCTGTGTGAGGTTGAACATTTCGCTCGGTTCAAGGAGTCTCCTCCGCACGGTCGTCTCCTAATTCCTTAAAAACCAGCAAATCATTTTTCCCCATCTACACCAGTTAATGAAAATTGCATACTATTATGTTTTCTAGTTAAGATTACTAATTAGCATTATAAGCTATGTAAGATACACATGAATGCTTATAAGTAGATGGGTTCCTAGACTACCAATTGTAGATTGTAGCAATAATTTCCAACATAAATGTCAACACAAACAACATAATAATAAATAAAGTAGCTAGCTGCATCCCCAAACATACTACCCTCATTGATACAGATAAAAGTGAAACACATCATTTCTTTATGGAATCAAATAAATAAAATCAGAAAAATAAAATGCAACCGATAAAGCAAAGCACCTGTATATATCATAGATCCATATCCAAAACCACCAAAGTCATTATAAAAAATCCAGACGTTAACAACACTTAAGCCAATTATGGATCTAAATTAAGTAATTTCTGTAGGATCAGAATATCGCAACAACAACACACTTGCAAAATCTTCATCAGCAACACTGCGAAGATGTCGCAGAGTGATTTCAGAAATGACATAACAGATGACGACAGCGTAAACATGAAAAAAGTTTGATAATCTAGCGAAATTTAGGATGTTTGCGAATTTTAACATTTATAAGATTGCGAAATACCACAAGTCAGATCCAAAAATAAAGGATAGATTAGTTGTCATCCACTATGTAATACCCTATATAAAGAGATGAATAGGCTTAAAGAAGAGAGATAATTTTTGGAGTGTTGAGAAAGTTTTGAGGAGAGAGAAAGTCCAAAATAGTGTTATATTCTTGATTTCATTTTCTTCTGGTAAAATTTCTAGATTCAATTAATAAAAAAGTGTCGTTATTGATCTTAAGAAATATGTTGATTGTTATGAATTATTGTGAGGGATGTATTGTAGGATTTCCCGCAACTACATAATGGCGCTCAAAACAGGGACTGAAGGTTGAAAGTTGCTGAAAAAACAAGATTAAAAGATTGTTATTGAGACTGTTCAAACCAATAAGGTGATGGAACAAATCAGCAAACCAGTTAAGAAAAAGATAATTAAAATCAATGATGTAGTTGCGGGAAATCCTATACTACACCCTTGATAAGATCTTACAATAATTAACACATATTTGATGATTAAAACAACACTTTATTATTTGATTTTCAGAAATGTTTATAAGTAATGGAAGAAGATCAAGAATACAACCGCTCTCTTAAATTTTCTCTCTCCTCAAGACTTTCTCAACACTCAAAAATACACCATCCTTTTCTGAATCTACTGGGTTTCTTTATATAGGGTCATTTCATAGTGGATGATAGCTAAGTTGTCCTTTAATTTCGGATCTGGCTCGCAATGATCTCACGGTAGTTGTAATGCTAACTCTCGCAAGCATTGTATCCGTCGCAGGACAATCATGCTCTTCCCATGTTTCTACATTCGTCAGCTATTACGTCATTCTTTGAATCATTCCTTCAGTTATTTTACGACGCTCGCAAAGTGTTATTGAATAGCTCGCACATCTGTCTTTGTGAATCTCGCAGGGGAGTTGTTGTGGCGATATTCTGATCATACATCTTGCCTCTTCTCATGTATTTTCTGTGAAGAAGGAAAGATCATGAGAATTTGTTTTTCTCAACCATTCATCTTTTCATCTTCTTTCTCTGATAAAGTTCCGTGAATTTAGTATAACCGCCTACACGTGTCGAATCATTATTCTTTTTACCAGTTAATCTTTTATTATCCTGTTACCACCCTTTCGTCTATAAAAGAGAGAACCTATCAAAGAAGTATTTTTTTTTCTTCTTTTACTTCTTTTACTTCTTCATTTCTTCATTCTCTGCAACTTTTCTCTTCTGTAAATTTAGCTGTTGCTGCTTCAATGGAATCTTCAAGGTATATGTTCTTATGATGTTGTTAATTTTGATCTTACTTACTTAGATTATGTTCATCATTATTTATTCGATCTGTTTTTATCTGATTTTATACAACTCCCATATTGTGTCTTTGCTTCAACAGTGCCGTTCCTAACACTAGAATTGTAGTCCAAAACCCTAATCTTCAGGAAGATTTTCAACAAAAACACATCGAGAAGAAAAGGAAGTCTGCGAGTAATAAGGTAGGAAGAAACATTTGTCTTCTTAATAACAATATAGTTGCCTCTGTTTCTTATCTATATTATTATTCGCAGGGTAATGAAGATGCTGCTAGACCTCGCAAGCAATATCGCAAGGCCAAATCTCTTGAGATTGATATTACTATTCCCAAATTTACATCCTCAAAACCTGTTTCTACTACTTCACAGATGAAAAATCCATCCTATATTTGCGAGAATATTATTATCAATACCCCCAATGCCATTAATCCTCCGATAAATGAGACTCCCAGAACTGTTATGAACAAAATTTCTTCTTCTCCTATTTTACCCCCAACCGTTACCTTTCCGGACGCTCCTCCTCCTGATGATGCAACTATCATAAATGACTCAAATCTCCAGCTCGCCATCATTACCACTTCATCCTCTACACCTCCTCCCTCATCTAAAGAATCATCAATAGGGGTTGATGCTTCTTTTAGAGTTCTTCCTGACATTTTAGATGATGCCAGAAAATATTCCACTGGCCCCTTCAAATACGATGTTTACGAGACTTTAATCAAATATTTTGGTTCTGACCGCACTGCTTCACAAGCGTCTATAGAAAATGAAATTCAAGATCTAAAAAGAAGTCTCCAATCCAAAACTTCAGAATGTGATATCCTTGGTCACAAGCTTCGCAATTCTTCATTAGATTGCGAAAATCTTCGTAATAAAAACAAGGAATTAAAAGGTATATTTCTTTTGCCTCTGCCTTTAACTTTTCTGTTCCTGTAGATTTTCATCTTTTCTGTGCTCAATTTCCCTTTAAATATTTGGTGTTCCTATTTAGCTTTAAATCAGAAACGAGTAATGAAGATATTTGAATTAGAATCTGCTGCTGAAGAAGCCCGTGATGAGAGAGATTCTTGGATGAATCAATATAATAGATTAGATAATCTCTACACATACTCAATTAATCAAATAAATAATCTTACCAATGAGAACGATCAATTAGTGCAAAAGAAAAATCTATTAAATAACGAAGCTACTCGCCTTTCATATTTGTTAACTCGATCTAACTTGGCGATGGAATCTTTATCAGATGAAAATAAAACTTTATCTCAGGAGAAACGTAGATTTTTAAACAAGATGGCGATCTCCTCGCAGCAAATAAATGATCTTCAGAAAATGTGTAATGACCAAGAGAAATCTCTTCGTTTACTAACAGATGAACTCAAGGAAGTAACCGAATCTTCTGCCGCTGAGAAAGATAAACTTATCAAAGGCAGGCTAACTCTAAGTTTAAAGGCCAGTAAACTCCAAGATCAATATTCTCAATTAGAAGAGTCTTACTTCTTACTAACAAAAGAAAACACTTATCTCCTCTCCAAAGAAGAAATTATAAAATCTCTCCTAAAGGGTATAGTTAGAGATAATTTCGATGATGCCATGAATCAATGGGAGAATTGTTTCTTATTATTAATTCAAAATTTAACTTATCAAAAGGAAGGTAGTCATTTTGATTGCCTTAATTGTTAATTTGTCTATTTAATTTCTCTGTTATATTTCTTGCGAAATTTTACTTGAATATTTTCTTGTCAACTTCTATTTCTCGCAGAATCTGAAAAAAGCCTTCATTCTACCATTTCTGATCTAACCGAAAAATTGGCTAAAGTTCGCAAAGAAAACGGAAAGCTCACTTCCCATCTTGTTCAATCTCGCGATCGTACTGAGAGGAGATATGACTACCTTGAATACTACAAAAATATAGAGATTACAAATCGTGACAGAGGTTTCCTTCGCAAGGTTTATCTTAATGTTGAAGTTCTTGTGAATGAGATTCTGTTATCCCAATATATTCCTCCAGTATTCACTGATCCTCTAGAAGTAGATGATGATGAAATTCCTCTTCCTATCGATAATGACATATACTATGCAAGTGATGAAAAAAATGAATAAGATGAATAAGATGTCTCTCAAGAAGACCCACCAGAAGAAGAAGATAGTCCTTCTAGAAAAGTAACTACAGGTGATGAAGCAATTGCTGGCGAAAGATTAGGTGAAGGAGAAACTCAAACTGATCGTGATGCAAAGAATACCAGTAAGGAGAATGATGCTGGCGAGACTAATAGCGAGATTAATATAGAAGCCTGAATTTCGTTCTTGTTTTCTTTTTCCTCCTCTTTCTTGCGAGCAATGTATTTTTTCTGCAACTTTGGAGTTCAAATTTGCCTCTGTTATTTTGAATATTCTCAAGAAAGATAATGATATTTTATTTATTAACTCCTCTATTTTCCCTTCATTATTTTTCTTATAATTATCAAGTGTTTCCTGCATTTTTCCTTTGCGAACTGTATTGCGATATTTCTTGCGAAATTATGGATGATGTTGCGATATGATGAATATGATGAATAATCCTGTTGTGTGATTCTGAATAACATTTCTGAAAAATTCCGAAGGATTCTGAGAAATCTTTTCTTCATTCTTAAAAGAAAATAGTTAATGTTTGGGATTATTCTGTTGGTCTTATCTTTCCTTCCTAGTTAAAGGTCTTATTTTGCCAATTTTTCTGTCTGCGACAAAATCGCTGGACGTCTTCACATTTGTATGCAAAAACCCATTGATCTTGCCTTATCTGTATTTTTGTCAATTTCTCTGCGACAATATGACAAGTCTAAGTTTTCTTGCGAAAACAAAGCCATATGACATTGCTTTCTTGCGATGAAATCGCAGGACGTCTTTACACTTTCATGTAAAAACCCATTGATCTCATCTTAAATTTCTCTTATGGCTTGTTGCCTCTGTATAATATTTGTCACGCGACAATATGACAGGTCTAAATGCACTTGCGAGCGTAAAGCCCCTTGACATTGCCGTATTTAGATACTTATCATCTCCCTAATGGAGGGTGCCGCCCTTATCTTCCCCTTCAAGGATGGTACATCGGCCATACAAGACTAGCTCCTCCCATCCGGATTTACCAACAACCAGTTATTTTCGCAGCCTCTTTTCCTTTATGCCTATATGGCTTATAGTTACAAGACTGCACCCTAAGTGGGGTTTTATTCGGGCTGAGTGCATCATAGCCAAGACTTACCAAGAATGGACAGGGTAGGTTCGTCCATCCCGAGCAACCTTGGCTCAACCGTGTACCTCGACGCCTTGGTCATACTCTGCACTCCTTAGAAGAAACCCTCGGTCGTCCAACCAGGGTATAACCTTATATAGTTGGAAGTCCTAGGTACCTCTCCCGGATAGGTTTTCTTTAATCTCAACATCTTCATGACTCAGGTTCCATCAGCGGTATAACCTTATCCCTGAGTCACGCAAAGAGATACCCCCTAATATGATGTACTTTAGCTCTTACATTTGCCTCTTACGAAATTGTATTCGCGAACTAGGGTGTACGTCATAAAGGTTCGTCCCGTTCTTTGTTTCTTTTGCGTATATCGCAATCTTTCGTTCTTTATGTAATCTTGAATAATCTTGTGAATAAACTCGCAGCTGTAAAAACTTGTTTTGCCCATTTTTTATTAAAAATTTGTTACTGATAATATCTTTTTAAATATAATCTGTTCCATGGTCTACCAAGTATTTGACCAACATCTCTGCCTTTTGGGTCTACCAGCCTGTATGCCCCTATTCCAACTATCTCCTTAATAATATGCGGTCCATCCCATTTTCTTGCCAACTTTCCACCACGTTCTCGCTGGTACTATGGTGTTTCTCGCAAAACTAAATCGCCTGGTTGAAACTCACGTTTCTTGACTCGCTTGTTATATTCGCGAGCCAACCTTCGCTGGTAATTTTCCATATGTTGTAATACTTTTTCTCTATTCTCTTCTAATTCATCAAGTTCTCTTAGAATCATGCTAGCATTAATATTCTTCTCCCAAACCTCTCTTTTTGTTGTAGGAATAACAACTTTTATTGGTAGTACTGCTTCAACACCATTTGTTAAACAAAAAGGTGACATCCCAGTTGCCTCTCTCCTGGTTGTGCTGTAAGCCCAGACTGCATTATGTACCTGTTCACACCATGCTCTATGGTACCCTTATAATTTCTTTTTTAAGATGTCTGCGATTGTCTTATTAGTTGCTTCAGCCTGACCATTAGCTTGTGGGTATAGAGGAGTAGATTTTCCACATTTTATCTTAAATGCATTGAGTAGCAATTCTATGTTTTTTCCTTCAAATTGTTTTCCATTATCAGAAACCAACTGTGCTGGAATTCCAAATCTGCAGATGATATTTTCAAAGATGAATGTAAATATATCTTTATCACGAATGTGTTGTACTGCTTTTACTTCTGCCCATTTTGTGAAGTAATCTGTCGCGACAATTAAGTATCTCTTCTTCCATGAACCTGGCACAAAGGGTCCCACAATATCTAAGCCCCATTTTCCAAAAGGCCACACACTTTTTAAAGATGATAATGGTTCCCCTGGTGCATGTATCCTCTTTCCATATACCTGGAAATCTTCACAACGCTTTGATAATTGTTTTGCATCTTCATGCATATACGACCAATGATAGCCTTGCATTTTTTTTCTATATGCCAAATACCTTCCTCCGCTATGATTACCAGCATCACCACTATGCAACATTTCTAACACTTTTTCTCCTTATTCCCGTGTCAAACATCTTATTAATGGCCCATTAAAAGATTTTCGATACAATACTCCATCCCTTAATTCATAATTTGTTGCACGGCTCTTTAATTTGTGCGCCTCCAATCTATTTCTTGTTGTTCCGCCTGTCGCCAAGTATGCGTGAAGTTCTGCTCTCCAATCTGCGATAATGTCGCTGGCTGATTCTTCTGTGTCATTTTCTATTATCATTACATCCGCCTTTTCTTCTTCTTCTTCTTCTTTATTAATTGAAGGTGATACAAACGTCTGAATTCTTATGAATCTCGCAGATGGGTTTGTCATCATACTTGATATGAACGCGAAAGCATCTGCGAATCTATTATCTTTTCTTGATATATGTCTCCATTTTATTTTTGGAATTATCGCAGACAATTCTTCAACAAGTTTCTTGTATTTCTTCAGAGATGGTTCATTCGTTGTGTATTCTCCTTTTATCTGGCGAATAACCAATTGCGAGTCACTGGTAATCCTTGCATTCTCCAACTTCATCTTTACGACGAACTTTAGATCATGCACCACAGCTTCATATTCTGTCTCATTATTAGTGGATGTGAAATCCAAACGAAATGAGAAAGCCATTTTTTCTCCTTCTGGCGAGATAAAGACCACTCCAATTCCCATTTGATGATCCATCCACCAATATTTCCCACATGTTGGGTTCCTTTAATAGATCTTTTAGATCTCCATGTTTTTCTTCTATGTCCATAATTTCTTCCACAACTTCATCATCTTCGAGAGCAAATTCTGCTAAAACATCTGCCACAACTTGTGATTTTGGTGAGGATAGGACTTCATATTTGATTTCAAAGTGCCCTACTTGTGCATTCCATCTCTCAACTCTGCATGATCTTTTTGAGTTCTTCATTACTGATTCAATGGGCACCTTTGTTAAAACCTTTACTCAATGTTCTTGAAAATATATGCGAAGTTTAAAGATTGCATAAACCAATGCCAGAATTAGCTTATCAATTTTTTGAATAATTTTTCTCTGCAGAATTAAACGTTTTGCTGATGTAGTAAATTGGTTTTTCTACCCCTGCATCTATTCGCAATAACACTGCGCTTAATGCGTGCTATGTTGTCGCAAGATAAATCAATAATTCTTCTCCTGGCTCCGCTTTCTGTAAAATAGATATGTTCATTAGATATTCTTGAACTCCTTGAAAAGCCTTCTCACATTCATCTGTCCACTTGAATTTTGTACCCTTCCTGAGTATATTGAAAAAATGCTTGCATTTATCTGAAGATCGCGAGATAAATCTTCCTAGCGATGCTAAGAGCCCATTCAACTTCTGTACATCTTTCATTGTTGCTGGCATTGGCATATCGCGAATTGCCTGTACTTTCTCTGGATCAACTTGAATTCCTTCTTTTGATACAATATAACCTAAAAATTTCCCTGATGCTACTCCAAAAATGCATTTCTCAGGATTCACCTTGATGTTAAAGAGTCGCATTTGATCAAAAATCTCCTTCAAATCTTGCACATGGTTCTTAGCTTCTTTACTCTTTATTAACATGTCATCTACGCACACCTCTAATGTTTTGTGTATCCACTTTGCGAACAACTTCTCCACCATTCTTTGATATGTTGCACCAGCATTTCGTAACCCAAATGGCATTTTTGTGTAACAATATAATCCTCTTGGAGTAAAAAATGCGGTATGCTCTTGATATTCTTCAGCAAGAGGGATCTGATTATATCCTTTATACCCATCCAATGAAGATATTCTATCATTTCCTGCTGCTGATTCGACCATTTGAGGAATATCTGGTAATGGAAAGCTATCTTTAGGACAAGCTTTGTTTAAGTCAGTAAAATCTATGCAAATTCTTATCCCTTTATTCTTCTTTGGAACCACTACCATATTTGCAATCCATTCCGGGTATTTTGCTTGCCTTATAATTCCCGCATCGAGCATCTTCTGTAACTCTTCTTCTATTTTTGAGTGATAAGTTGTCGCGATTTTTCTTATCCTTTGCTTGAATGGTCTCACATCTTTGTTAATTTCTAACTTTTGACATGCAACTGATGGATCTATTCCAGGCATCTCATCCATACTCCATGCGAAAATATCCTTATACTCTCGCAAGAGATTTATGGTTTGTTCTTCTTCATCTGCACCCATTTTAGTTCCAACTTTTAGCATTTTAGGTTCTTCTTCACTTCCAACATTTACTTCCTTTGTTGGTTCTACTGCGGTGTAGCTGGTCTCAGGTTCTCCCATTGGCATTGGTGTGTCCATGACTCTCACAGGATCATCATCTTCTTGTGAGATCTCGCTAGGTATTCCTTTTGCTTCTCTTGCCTTTATCATGTAAACTTTAAATTCTTCTTCCTTCTTTGCCTCTTTTGCCAATTTTCTTCGAGCTTTTCGCAATTTTGGACGCTCTTCATAGTTTCGCAAGATCAATATCTCCTCTAATTTCTCCAATTCCACTAGGCATAGGAAATTTGATGCATTGATGTAATGTTGATTCTATATCTTTGATTGCGTGTATCCATGGTCTCCCCAATATCATGTTATATGGTGCCTCCACATCCACCACACATAATGTTATTTGTGTTTCAATCTCTCCTAGAGGAATGCGTACCATTATTTCGCCTTTAGGTTTTGTTATAGATTTTCCAAAACCATGAATGTGATAATTTGAACAAGACATCTCCTCATCCTTATATCCCATTTTCTTAAATGTATGATAGAATATAATATCTACAGAACTTCCTGCGTCCACCAAAGTTCTATTCACAACGCATTATTCTGCAGATCTTGTTGATTTCTCCTTCTTCACTCGCATAGTAGATACCGTGATTACCAATGGAAATGTATGATCCAAATTTTCTTTTGGTATTTCTGCTGCTATGAATGTGATTTCTTGCTTTTCCCAATCTTTCAGAGGTGATATTTTCTCCACCGTCATAATTATTTTTCCTTCAAAATCTCGTTTATGAATCTTTCCTCTAATATTTTCATGGAATTGGTTGATCATTGTTTTTGTTATCGTATTGCACTCCAACTTCATGTAATCCTCCTTTGCTTAAATTTTTTCTTCAACTGCTTCACCAATTTGTTCAATCATCTTCTTAACTCGAATATTTATCTTTTTTCTTGCTTTTTCCTATAATTTTCAACTTTCAATCCCTGTTTCTAGCTCCAAAATATAGTTGCAGTAAATCCTACACTACACCCTTGATAAGATCTTACAATAATTAACACATATTTGATGATTAAAACAACACTTTATTATTTGATTTTCAGAAATGTTTACAAGTAATGGAAGAAGATCAAGAATACAACCGCTCTCTTAAATTTTCTCTCTCCTCAAGACTTTCTCAACACTCAAAAATACATCATCCTTTTCTGAATCTACTGGGTCTCTTTATATAGGGTCATTTCATAGTGGATGACAGCTAAGTTGTCCTTTAATTTGGGATCTGGCTCGCGATGCTCTCGCGGTAGTTGTAATGCTAACTCTCGCAAGCATTGTATCCGTCGCAGGACAATCATGCTCTTCCCGTGTTTCTACATTCGTCAGCTATTACGTCATTCTTTGAATCATTCCTTCAGTTATTTTACGACGCTCGCAAAGTGTTATTGAATAGCTCGCAGATCTGTCGTTGTGAATCTCGCAGGGGAGTTGTTGTGGTGATATTATGATCTTACAAATGAAGATAACCGAAAGATGGATTATAGCATAATCACAAAAACAATGATTAATAAGTTTCATGAAAACATCAAAGGAAGAATACATAAACGAGATTTTGAAGGTGGAAAAGATATCACCCATGAAGGATTGGGAAAAGCATAAAATTATGTTCACAGCAGCAGAGATGCCAAGAGAAAATTTGAACCACACATCTCCTTTGGTGATCACAATAACCACACGGAAAGAAAATGGGCGGTGAACAGAACTATGGTGGATACGGGAAGTTCGGTGGATATAATGTTTTATCATGCATATAAAGGAATGGGATACAAAGATGGATAAATTTCTTGTTCAACATATCATATCCATGGATTTGGAAAATCAACAACAAAACCTAAAGGAGAAATAGTGGTGCGAATTTTGCTAGGAGATATTGAAACACAGGTGACACTATGTGTGGTGGATATGGAATCACCGTATAATATGTTATTGTGAAGACCATGGATACACGCAATTAAAGCCGTAGAGTCAACATTGCACCAATGCATTAAATTTCCTATGCCGAGTGGGATTGGTAAAATTAGAAGGGATGTTGATAGTGCAAAATTATGTTATCAAATTGAAGTGAAGCATTATGAAGGACGTGCAAAGAAGAGAAAAAATCGCAGGAAGATGGCAAGAAAAGATAAGAAAGAAGAAGAATTTAGAATTTACATGATAAGAGCAGAAGAAGAAAAAGGGATACCCAGCGAAATTCCGGAAGGAGGAAATGAATCTGCGAAAATGATAAAAGGACCAACACCTATGGGAAAACCTAAGGCCTGTTACACTGCGGCAGAACCAACAAAGGAAATAAATGTTGGAACTAAATAAGAACCCAAAATACTAAGAATTGGGACCAAAATGGAGGCAGATGAAGAAGAAAAAACTATTAGTATTTTGCGAGAATAAAAAGATATTTTCGCATGGAACATGAATGAGATGCCTGGAATAGATCCATCTGTGGCGTGTCATAGGTTGGAGATTGACAAATGTGCAAGACCCTTCAAACAAAGAATAAGGAAAATTGCGACAGCATATCACCCCCAAATAGAAGAAGAGTTACAGAAGATGCTTGATGCAGGAATTATAAGACAAGCCAAATATCCAGAGTGGATAGCTAACATGGTCGTAGTTCCAAAGAAAAATAAGGGGATTAGAATATGTATAGACTTTACTAATCTAAACAAAGCTTGTCCGAAAGACAGTTTCCCATTACCATAAATTCCAAAAATGGTTGAATCAGCGGCAGGAAATGATAGAATATCTTCTTTAGATGGATATAATGGCTATAATCAGATTCCTCTCGCTGAAGAAGATCAATAGCATACTGCTTTTTTCGCCTCAAGAGGGTTATATTGTTATACAAAAATGCCATTTGGTTTGCGAAATGCTGGTGCAACATATCAAAGGATGGCGGAGAAAGTGTTTGCGAAGTGGATACATAAAACATTAGAGGTATATGTGGATGATATGTTAATAAAAATTAAAGAAGCTAAAGATCACTACAGGATCAGAAGGAGATTTTTGAGAAGATGCGACATTTTAACATCAAGATAAATCCAGAAGTGTATTTTTGGGGTTGCGTCTAGAATTTTTTTAGGATATATTATATCAAAATAAGGAATACAAGTTGACCCAGAGAAAGTACAAGCAGTTCGCGATATGCCAACACCAGCGACGGTGAAAGATGTACAGAAGTTAAACGGACTCCTACCTTCGCTTGGAAGGTTTATTTCGCGATCTTCAGACAAATGTAAACATTTCTTCAAGATACTCAAAAAAGGGACAAAGTTCAAATGGACAGAAGAATGTGAGAAAGCTTTCCAAGGAATAAAAGAACATCTGATGAATATATCTATTTTGCAAAAGGTAGAGCCAGGAGAAGAGCTATTAATCTATCTTGCGACAACCTCGCATGCATTAAGTGTTGTGCTGTTGCGAATTGACGCAGGAGTTGAAAAATCGATTTATTATATCAGTAAAACCTTCAATGCCACAAAGATAAATTATTCAAAAATTGAAAAACTAATTCTGGCATTAGTTTATGCAACGTTTAAACTTCGCATATATTTTCAAGCACATAAGGTGAGGGTGTTGACAAAGGTACCAATTGAATCAGTGATGGAGAATTCAAAAAGGTCAGGCAGGGTGGAGAGATGAAATGCACAAGTAGGGCATTTCAAAATTAAGTATGAAATATTATCTTCACCAAAGTCACAAGTTGTTACAGAATTCTTAGCGTAATTTCCTCTAGAAGATGATGAAGCAGTGAAGGAAATGATGGATGTGGAGGAAGAACATGGGAACCCAAGTGATCTGATGACGGAACCTGATAGATGAGAAATATTGGTAAATGGGTTATCAAATGGGGAATGCAATGGAGTTGTAATTGTCCTGATTTCGCGTCCCTTCAGATTAGAATTCGCATCCACTAATAATGAAACAGAATAAGAAGTTGTGGTGCATGCTCTAAAATTCACAATAGAAATGAAATTGGAGAATATGATAATTACCAGTGATTCACAACTAGTTATTCTCCAAATAAAAGGAGAATACACTACTAATGAACCATCCTTGAAAAAAATAAAAGAAACTTATTGAAGAATTATCAGCGAAAATTCCAAAAATAAAGTGGAGACATATATCAAGGAAAGACAATAAACTTGCAGATGCTTATGCTTTCATTTCAAGTATGATGACAGATCTAGCTGCGAGATGCATAAAAATACAGATGCTCCTATCACCATCTGTAAACAAAGAAGAAGAAGTAGATGTTATGATAATAGAAGGTGAAGAAGAAGCGCAAATACCCAATGCCGAAGATTGGAGAGCAGAACTTCATGCATATTTGGAAAAAGGAAAAACACCAAGAAATAGATTGGAGGCACACAAACTAAAGAGCCGTGTGAAAAATTCTGAGTTAAGAGATGGGGTGTTGTATAGAAGATCCTTTAATGGACCATCACTCAGATGTTTAACACGAAAAGAGGGAGAAGAAATGTTAAAAATGTTACATAGTGGGGATGCTGGAAATCATAGTGGAGGAAGATCCCTGGAATACAGAATGAAAATGCAAGGTTATTATTGGCCATATATGCATGAAGATGCAAAATAAATATCAAGGCGATGTGAAGATTGTCAGCGACATGGAAAGAAAATACATGCACCTGGAGCACTATTAACATCTTCAACAAGTGTATGGCCCTTTGGAAAGTGGGGTTTAGACATTATGGGACCGTTTTTACTAGGATCTGGACAAAGAAGATACTTAATTTTTGCTACAGATTATTTCACAAAATGGGCAGAAGTGAAGGCAGTACAATATATTCGCGACAAAGATATCTTCACATTCATATTTGAAAATATCATTTGCAGATTTGGAATTCCAGCAAAATTAGTATCTGATAATGGGAAATAGTTTGAAGGGCAGAACATAGAAATGTTACTCAATGAATTTAAGATAAAGTGTGGAAAATCCACCCCTTTATATCCACAGGCTAATGGACAAGCAGAAGCAACAAATAAGACAATTGCAGATATATTAAAGAAGAAATTAGAAGGACATAATAGAGCATGGTGCGAACAGGTGCATAATGCAGTATGGGCTTACAATACAACTAGGCGAGAATCTACGAGAATTTCACCTTTTTGTTTAACATATGGAGTTGAAGCTGTGCTACCAACGGAAGTCGTTATTTCCACAACAAAAAGAGAAGCCTGGGAGAAAAACCTTAGTGCAGGAATGATTTTAACCAAACTTGATGAATTAGAAGAAAAGAGAAAAAAAAGCACTACAACATATGGAAAATTTCCAGCGAAGGTTAGCCCGAGAGTATAATAAACGTGTCAAAAAACGTGAATTTCAACCAGGGGATTTGGTGCTGCGAGAAACACCAATATACTAGCGAGAAAATGGCAGAAAACTTGCAAGAAAATGGAACAGACCTTATATAATTAAAGATATAGTTGGAACAAGGGCATATAAGTTGATGGACCCAGAGGGTAGAGATGTGGGTCAAAGACTTGGGAGACCATGGAACATATTATATCTAAAGAAGTATTACCAATAAAAGATTTTGGGAAAGGGTAGATTGCGAAGCAGTGTATGACTGAAACAAAAGGAATATTTTCGAAAATCTTATGGAAGAGAAATTCCAAACATCCAAAACAGAATGACAATGTGCGAAAATTTCGCAGAGATTAATGACATATTATAATGGGGCGAACCTACTATGGCGTGCACCCTAGTTCGCGAGATTAATATTTTGCAAGAGGCAAATGTAAGACCTAAAGTGCATCATAGAAGGGGGTACCTGTTGCATGGCTCAGCGAAAATGTTACACCGCTACTGGAACTTGAGCCATGGAGATTTGGGGTCAATAAAAACCCATCCAGGAGAGGCACCTTGGATTCTAAACTTAAGCATATGACTTGAGTTGGGCGACTAAGGTAATAAGGACTCTCCTAAGGAGTACAGAATATGACCAAGGCGCCGAGGTACACGGTTGAGTCAAGAGTGCTCGGGGCTTCTGGAGCGTACCTTGCCATTATTGACAAGTCTTGTCTATGATGCACTCGGCCTGAAGAAAAACCCACTTAGGGTGCAGTCTCGTAACCATAAGCCATATAGGCAAAAGGGATAAGAGGCTGCGAAAAAAACTGGTTATTTTCAAGACTGGATGGGAGGAGATATCCTTGTATGGCAGAAGTACGTCTCCTTAAAATGGCAACCAAGGGGAAGATAAGGGCGGCACCCTCCATTAGGGAGTTGATAAGTGTCTTAAGACGCAAATGTCATGAGGCTTTTTACTCGCGGGAGTATCAAGGCTTGTAATAATTGTGCGACAATCCTGAAGAGGCAATAATACAAAAGAAAAAGATAAGATGAGATCAATGGGTCAGTACATGAGAGTGTAAGGACATCCTGCGATCTCATCGCAGGACGGCAATGTCATGGGGCTTTATCTTCGCAAGAATATTTAGGCATGTCATGTTGTCGCAACAAAAATCATAAGAGAAAAAGGTTAAGACAAGATCAATGGGGTTTTTGCATGAAAATGCAAAGATGTCCTGCGATTTTGTCGCAATGACAAGAGGTGGAAAAATAATACCTTTAACTAGGAAGGAAAAATAAGACCACATGACAAAACATAAAAATTAACTATTCTTTATGCAGGAATTTTTTTTTTTCATCGCAAGAAAGATAATGAGAGGCAAGTATGGGAATTAATAAACCAGATGCCATTATTTTTCTCGCAAGCATACAAAATACTAAAAGAGCAAATGAATCTTAAAGTTGACTGAAATACATCATTCGCAAGAAAAAAATAAGAAGAAGTAATTCAAGAAATTAAAACTAAAACTCAGACTTCAGTGTTAGTTTCGCCAGAAGGAGATAGTGGACGTTCTTCGCCAGCTTTATCATTTTTGCCAGTATTCTCCTTATTCTGGTCTACTCTGGCTTCCTCTTGATTTGGGTTATCACCAATAGTTGACTTATTTATTCTAGATTCTTCTTCATATGGGACCTCACCAGCAGTTATTTCTTTAAGAGGGATTTCTTCCTCATTTGAGAAATATTCTTGAGAAAAATCTTCTTCACCACTTTCATAGTCAAAATCGCTGTCAGCATCACGGGGAATTTCATCATAATCTACTTCCAAAGGTTCGACTAATACAGGAGAAAGAGACATGGAAAGCAATATGTCATTCACTATAACTTCATCTTTGAGATGGACTTGGCGAAGAAATGCCTTCTGTTGGTTTCTATCTTGAATATCCTTGAAGTAGGCAAGATAATCAAATCTCCTTTCTGCTCGATCGCGAGAACGAGCAAGGTGAGAGACAAGTAATGCATTCTATTTGCAAATTTTAGCCAGTTTAGACTCCAAGACAGAAATGGAAGAATGGAGCTTTTTCCCAGACTATGTGAAAAAGTAGAATACACGAAGTTCATTAAGATAAAGAATTCGCAAATAAATATTACACAAAGACTTAACAGAGATAAAAGACGGTTGAGGCAGTCAAATTTTTATGACTACCTTCCATTTTCTAAACAAGATATTGAGTTAGAGCCAAACAACTATCTTCCCAGCGGTCCATTGCATCATCAAATTTATCTCCGACTAAACCTTTCAAGCAAGATTGAAAATTCTTTTCTTTAGAAATAAGTGAGACGTTTTCCTTCGCAAGAGAAATATATGTTTCTACTAGTTTGAAGTATTGGTCCTTGAGTTGACTTGCCTTTACACTTAAAGCTATTCTACCCCGGATAAGTTCATCCCTCTCAACAGTAGATGACTCTGTTATTTCTTTAAGTTTACTTCTCAAAGAGCAAAGAGATTGTTCTTGATCATTACATACTTTTTGACAAATGTTATGTTGTTGCGAAGAGATCGCCACTTTAGTTAAAAGAGATCGTTTCTCTTGAGATAAGGTCTTATTCTCATCTGATAAAGTTTCCATCTCCAAGTTAGCCTTAGTTAAAGAATAAGAGAGGCGAGATATTTCATTACTTAATAAGTTTTGCTTCTGAACTAATTGAGTATTCTCTTTGGTAAGATTATCTATTT
Organism: Papaver bracteatum; assembly: GCA_023529315.1. Taxonomy (NCBI): domain Eukaryota; kingdom Viridiplantae; phylum Streptophyta; class Magnoliopsida; order Ranunculales; family Papaveraceae; genus Papaver; species Papaver bracteatum. The sequence goes on from JAJJWX010001185.1 coordinate 213,350, forward strand.
GATCGACAGAATATGTATGAAGGTTATCTAATTGATTATATTGATCCATCCAAATATCTCTGTCCACACGGGCTTTTTCAGCGATGGATTCAAATTGATATCTCTCCATTATTCGTTTCTGGTTTAAAACTTAAAGGCGAACAAAGGATTTTAAGAAAGTTGAATACAGAAAAAACAAATTTATTGAAAAGGATAAGTTAAGAGCAAAGTTAAGAAAGTTGTACCTTGTAGCTCCTTATTCTTCTTGCGAAGGTTATTACAATCTAGCGAGGCATTTTGGAACTTTTGGTTCTCAAGACGAAGATTGCTACATTCCAAAGTCCTGGTTTGGAGATTCTCTTTCAAAACTTCAATTTCTTTCTCCATAGCTATTTGCGAAATATTTCTATCAGAACAAAAATATTTACTCAAAATCTCGCAGACACCTGACTTGATAGGATCAGTAAGAGACTTCTTAACATCATCCAGAACGTCAGATAACACTTTAAAAGCAATATATATTCCTTCCACACTCTTTACAAAAAGGAAGAGATTCAGATGAAGAAGTGGTGATGATAGAAGATGGAGGAATTGAATCATTTTTCGTGATAGATGTATCATTTGAAGGTGAGGTTTGAGGAGGACTAATAATTGAGATTAAGGAGGAGTCGACTTGAGAGGCATTCACAACAGGAGAAAAGGTGGTTTTATTCGTGGAAAGGTTAATAAGAAGGGTGATGCATGTCGTAGGTGCACAAATTAATTCACTTATCTTCTACTTTACTAATGAATAATATAGCAGTAAATAAGGTTCGTTCCCACGAAGAGCAGGGAGTTTTAGTTGTTAAAAATGTCATAAAGGGGGATTGTTTTAGATTTTGAAACGAAATAAATAAAAAAGCAATGAAAAGTAATTAAGTTGCAAGAAATGGAGAGAAATATGATCAGGGAATCCTTATTCGTTACTAAATAGTCATCAAAGTAGCATATTCATATATTCTTTATCATTCACAGATTATTATCAACCGTAGGAAAGCAACTAGCGCAGTGCTATCCTCAAAATTCCTTAAATCACTAGACACCGAAGCGCTCGAATGCCAGATTCTATTCTATAAACCACCTAGAAGTAGCGGACTCTAAGTGTAATTTGGTCGAATGCTTTATATTTTGTGAATTTAGGTCAATCCTAGTAGTTGAACTCTTAGCGCAAGGTTCACTTTCTAGTGTTGTTTTTTACTTGCAATTGATCCACAGAATCCCTCTGCAAGGTTTCGCAATTTCTACTTGAGTAGAGAATTATTCAACAATTACGGATATCCTAATTCTCTACTAGCATTAGGTTAACTAATAAACTAGTTCAGCTGGCCACCTAAACAATTTATCAATCAAACATAAAATTTATTGTTGTAAAAACAAACAATAATCATGTGAAGAGTTCAAATAGATTTATATGCTAAATCAAATCATATATTAGAACTTAGAATTCATCCCCAATCACTAAGAAGTTTAGCTACTCATGGTACTAACAAAACCCATGAGTTTCATATAATAAAATGGTAAACAAATAGTTACGGTGATGAATTTCTCCAAAACCCTAGCTTTTCTTCCTTGTGTTCTCCTCTCCAAAAGCTTGATAAAAGATAAAAGATTGATGTCCCAAAAATATTAGAAGTTCTCTTATATAGGCGTCCCAATCGTAGTTGTGCCCGTTCTCCAAGTCCCGGTCGAATGGTGTGCCAAACTTGCCAAAAACTAGCCAAAAGAATGCCAAAATCGTGAAAATTCCATAGCCCACGTCAAAAACACTCATAATGAGCTTGATTAGGAATAGTAAAGCCCAGCCCATGTAAAATTCAGCTTCCATTTGTCCTGTCAGTTTTCCAAAACTGACAGCCTATTTCTTTCTCTTCATTACGGATGGGATATCCCATCCGTAAGTTCTCCTGGAACTTTTGAAATTTTTTTCTTTTAACTTACGGCTAGAAATTCCCATACGATTGTTCTCCTGGAACTTTCGTACATTTTTTTCCTTTCCATCACGGCTGGGTTTCCATCCGTAAACTCTCTTGTGTTTTACTACGGCCGGGTTTTATATACGCAACTCTAACTCCGGCAAAATCCATCGACAGCAAACCTCAAATCCATTCAGCTTCATTATTTCCCTGTATAGATCGTTACTCTCCCTTGATGCCATCTATCACCAGCTACGTAACTTCCAAGATCAAACACGAGCTTCTTCTTCTCTACCTCTTCTCTCGTCATCTCGGTCACCATTGATCATAGCAGCAAACTCTAAACTCCTTCGACAAACTCATTACTCATACTGCCAACAACCACAGCTCACCTTCTTTCTCATTTCAGTCACAGCCAAACTCAGACGTCATTACTCATTATCGTACTCAACAGCTACTACGGCCATTAACAGCTTCCTTAAAAAACTCCAAAGCCTTCCCTTCATGCTTATTACTGTTATTCTCATTCATCAGCTCGAACCAGCAAGAATATCATCTTAACTACTGCCCTCGGCCATCGTCACCAACAGCTCGAGCTCTAAGACTAAGAGCCACTAAGCTTTGCTACTCCTTCATCGACCAAGCTCATCCTCTCCAATGCAGTAAAGCAGCATTAACAATAACAAAAGATTCATACTCCTTTTCATTCTCGTGAACTCCATTCAATCACCATCCGATCACAACAACACCTCTCGTCTTCTTCCGATAGTAACAATAGCAAACCAAAACTATCGCCATTAATGGCATCAACCACTCCATTTCTTCTCTGCCGACATCACTTTCTTCTACCTTTCCTCGAGTTCACCTCAGACATAATCTTCCCATCGTTACTTCCGTTAGCTATCAACTCCTTTACTTCCAAAAGAAGTTCCAATCACCGAGCAGGCAAGCATGCATGCTGTTTTGCATGGGAGGAAGATATAGGTGCCCTGAGTAATTCTAGCGGGTGCTTTTAACATGTTCTGAATTCTGGCTTCCCCCTAAATAAGAGACCAGAATCCCTTTAGCACTTCCCTGAACTTGACTGCCCCTTAACAGATTGGCTACCCCTTATAAATTCTGTGCGCGTAACTTTGCTTGCTTCGAATGCCCATAAAATCTTCATGCGACGTCGGAACGACTCCATTCTTTCGTCATTGGCTTCGTCTTTTCGTCCTCTTCACGATGATATTAAGAACTCCAAGATTTGAACGAGTTACACTTGATCTTTGGCCCTTCTCCGCTCGCTGCTAACTTCTTTTATTGCACAACTAAGTGCCAATTCACTTCTTTTGGATGATTCATCTAGCAAAACACAAATAAAGAAAAACAAACGTAATATACAATAATTTGCAAGAAAATATAGCAAATACTAGCCTGGTTTCGACACTAAATATGTGCAAAATATGCACTTAACAAATTCCCCCACACTTGGCTTTTGCTAGTCCTCGAGCAAACTATCTAAAATACAACAACTCCATGTCGCCGAGGATACGGTTACTCTTAGCATGAATAACAGGCCTTTAAACCCCTAGGTGTCCCTAGTGGACGAGTTTTAGTCTCGTGAGGGCTTACGAGAGATATACCCACAAAACCTACTCCAACTTCAAAGTGTTCCATCTTCCCAAGCATCCAAAGAGCTATGAGGACATAGAATTTCTGCATGCTAGTAATAAGAAGTTAGAAATACTAAAGAACATATTCATTCTTTAATCTTGAGTGAGAAATAACCACACCATAATGAGAGAAACGCGTGTTTGAGAACGATCAATAAGCATTTCGCCTCGACTTCTGCCTCACTTAAAAGGATTTTACGATAATTGCACTCAATAAGACGGCTTTTTTATGGGTCTCACATGTGTGTAGGTAGGAATAAAGAGATAAATCCTATACACATTGAATGGTGGGAAGGTAACCTTCCGAATTATTTCTAGAGACTCCAAAAAATCGTGGAAAACAAAAATATTTTTCTGATGATCTCTAAGAAAGGAAATCAACCACTTTATCAAGGATGAGAGTACTTACCACCTTCACATCTGATTGCAATGATGAAAGCACCACTCTCACATCATCCAATAGAAACGTCTTCCTTCGGCTCGTCTTCTTCATCTTCTTGGTCTTCGGTCTTCAACTATTGATGATAAACTCTTGAACTTGTGGAAATTCGACAATTTGTAACTCTTTTCCTAAATTCCTTGTTGCTTGAAACTTCTTTATATATTTTTCTTCCACATGGCCTTATTGAAAAAATAACAACCTAAATGCAAATCTCTTTGTATATATATATATATATATATTTTTCTTTTGTATTTTTTTTTGTATTTTTTTGTAGAGAGAACTAAAATAATAAATATGAAATAAAATTAACATGGACATGAAAGAAGTACTTTACCACTTTAATCTTCACAACTTGTATTGTCTTCGTATCATAAACTTCAATAACTCTCATCTTTTGATTTTCTTCACTCTTGTAAATAAGTCTTCATACTTTGATATAAAATTCCGCTCCTTATGTGTAAGTCTTCAACATGTATATAAAAATCTGCTCATTGTATGTTGCTTTACTTGGATATGATATTTTTCTCTTCCTTGAATTGTTGCTTTTAAACCTCAAACGTCTTCAACTTTCCTTGTAGATTTTTGATGTCGCTCAATTGTTGATGATGATGTGTTTCTATGGATCTGTTGTTGGCGAGAGAGAGAATGGTGCCTGCAAATCAAACTACAAGAAGGTGGTTTTCATCTATAGACGTCACCCTTATGATTGAAAAAATTAGCACTCAAGAGATCAAAAATAGTGCTTCTATTGGCGGGAGGTTGGGTAGCTCACCATTCTACCCGGAATTAACGTACAGTGACACACACTCAAAAGAAAGCTCTTTAGTCAGCTACAAAGAAAATTTGGTCTGGTGCATTGGTTGATATGAAAATGGGTAGTCTCCACTAATGATTGATCAGCAACTCTAATAATGCATTTCTCTCTGCTCCTAATTTGCATCACCGGCATGATTAAATCCATTATTTAACACTCCAATTCGTAAGAATATTCGAATGTAGTTCTCTAACACTTCCAAGTTCAATTATGTCGGTCAGAATCTCTATGTAAACATACCTAGAAGTATGCTAGTGACTCTAAAATCTCTACAAGTTGGAGGTTTTATGCAAATATATACAAAGATATTGAAATAATCTATATCCAAAATACTCCCCCACACTTAAACTTCACATTGTCCTCAATGTGTAAAACCGAAAGTTCTGAATTCTGACGTAACAGCAGATAAAACGAAAAATCTGTGCAAATTGGTAAGGAATTTGGAAAAACTCAATTTCACAAAAGTTGTTCATCTACGTGTTTTTGCACAGTGTAAAAAGGGCACAGTGTTTCGATGAACGGTCTGACAGTTATGGTCTCTGGACTGAACTATGCGCAGTCTGAATTTTTCTGACGAAAAGGTATTCGTCATAATTCTCTTATAAGATAGATTACGGACTCAATGAAATTAAACATGGGGATGCGAATATGATATGAAAAACTAAGAAAAATAAAATACAAAAGATAGAGATACAAAACCGATGGGTTGCCTCCTATTTAGCGCTTAGTTTTACGTCCTCAGCCCGACTGTGCATTCTCCAAACTACTCCTCCAGAGGGAGTAAATCACGAAGCTCAATCATGTCCACATTCTCCGTAGGGAAGTTTTCGTAATATGGCTTTAATCTATGGCCGTTTACTTTGAATATCGTCCCTTTCGTGAGACTAGTTACTTCAACTGCACCATAAGGAAAAACATTAGTAACAAAAAAAGGTCCACTCCAACGTGACCTTAGCTTACCGGGAAATAACTTAAGACGAGAATTAAATAGAAGAAATTTTTGGCCCACAACAAAACTCTTTCTAGAAATTATCTTGTCATGAAAAAGTTTAGTCTTCTCCTTGTAAATTTGAGTACTCTCGTAAGCATCATTACGTATCTCCTCTAGCTCATTAAGTTGTAACTTTCTATGTTTCCCGCATTGTCATAATCCATGTTTCACATCTTTATCACCCAATAAGCCTTATGTTCAAGTTCAAACGGAAGATGACAAGCTTTTCCATACACCAACCGATATGGAGACATACCAATCGGTGTTTTGTATGTCGTTCTATACACCCAAAGTGCATCGTTGAGTCTATAAATCTAATCTTTCCGTGTTGTGTTAACGGTTTTCTCCAATATGGACTTGATCTCACGATTTGAAATTTCAGCTTGCCCACTAGTTTGTGGGTGATATGGCGTACCGACCTTGTGATTTATGTTGTACTTATTGAGAAGAGCATGGAAGGATTTCTTGAAGTGCGAAACTCCATCACTGATAACCATTCTTGGTGTACCATGTCTAGAAAAAATATATTCTTGTAGTTGCATGATTTCCTACACTACACCCTTGTCAAGAATTTATGAAAACTAAGTTATAATTGTGAAAGAACAACAACACTTTTATTAATTCACTTTCAGGAAGATTTACAAGAAATATTAAAACTCAGAAGTACAACTTTCTTTCTGGAGTTTCTCTCTCCTCAGAATTCTCTCAGCTCTCAAAAATGCATCATCCTTTTCTGGATCTATCGTGCACTTTATATAGAGATTTACATAATGGATGACAGCTAAGTTTTCCTCCTATTTCGGATCTATTATGTGATCTTATCGCGATCATTACAATATTTCTCTATCGCAAGCATGATGACCATCGCAGGATCAGTCTTATTCTTCTTTTACTTCTTCTATCGTCAGTTTGTTTTAGTTGTTCTGTAACGCTCGTGAAATGTCGTTGAAGAATTGTCAGTGACGCTCGTAGAAATGTTGTTAATATTGCAGGAATAGTGTTGTAGCGATATTCTGGTACTACATCTTGCCTCTTCTCATGTCTTTTCTTCTAAGAAGAGAAGATCATGAGAACTAATATTTTTTATTATTCTTCGCAACTTCTTCCCCTTTTATACTTTCTCCTCGACAAGATCCCGTTAATCCAGCCTTTCTTACACGTGTTGTGAATCCCTTCATTTACTGACACGTTCCTACTCCATATGTCCACTCCTCTTTGCCTATAAAAGGTTGAACTAACCTTCAAAATTAATTTTAATTTTCTGTTTCTTCATCTTCTTTATCTTCCGTCTGCAACTTTGCCTCTTCTTCATATTCTTCAGCTACTGTTCTAATGGAGTCCTCAAGGTTTGTTTCTTGATTTTTAAGCCAATTTTTATTTTCATTCTCCAATCTTTCTTATTTCCTTGTTATGTTTTCTTTTTAGAGGAAAGATTTCTAACACACAATCTACTACTCACAACCCTAATCCTTGCAAGAAACCAGTATAAAAGAAGAAGAGAAATTCTGTGAATGATAAGGTAGTAAGAAACACCCTTTATTTTTTAATAACAATATTGTTTCCTCTGTTTCTTATCTGGGTTATTATTCGCAGAATGACGTGAATCCTGATAAACCTCCCAAAAGGTCTCGCCATTTTAAGACACTCGGGGAAAATCTCATTATGCCCTCGTTAACATCTGTGAAGATTACTCCCACACCATCGCAACCAAATCTTTCTTCTCCTATCCGCGAGAATATCGATGTTCATACCTCTACCCCTTCTGACATTTTGACAAACCAAGCTTCTAAAGCTGCTGCGACTGAGGTTCTTTATAGTCCTTTACGGCCTTCAACTGTTGGTTTTCCACATACTCCTCCTGATAACTCAACCATCTTAAATGATCGCCAACTTATTCTCACTACTATTTCACCTTCTAAATCCTTTCCTTCATCAAGCGAAACTTTCGCAGGTGTTGATGTTTCTTTTAAAGTCTTGTCTAATTTTTAGACAATGCTAGAAAGTCTTCCAATGACCCTCTCCAACAGGAAGCTTGCGAGAATCTGTTTAAGTATTTTGGATCTGATTGTAATTATTCACGAGCGGCTTTATAGAATGAGATTGAAGTTCTGAGGAAAACTCTTCAAACTAAAACTGCTGAGTGTGATACCTTGAATCACATGCTCCGTAACTCTTCTCTAGATTGCGAGAATCTTCGCAGAAAAAATGACGAGCTGAAAGGTATATTTTTCTTGCCTCTTCTCTTTTTGCTTTTCTATTACATATACATACTTTCTGTACTTAGACCTCCTTCTTAAATTCTTGATTCATATATTAGTTTCAAATCGGGCTCGTTTCATAGAAAGACTCAAATATGAATCTATTGCTGAAGAAGTTCGCGTTGAAAGAGATTCTTGGATAGATCAACATACTAGACTAGACAATCTGTACACTTATTCAATTGATCGCATAAATAATCTTAGTAATGAGAACAATCAATTATTGCAAAGGCATAATTTTTTGAGTGGCGATCTTGATCGCCTCTCATATTTGTTTTTTAAGGCTAATTTGGCGATGGAATCTTTATCAGATGAGAATAAAACCCTGTCCCAAGAAAAACATAGAATTTCAAGCTTGATGACGATTTCCTCGCAGCAAATAAATAATCTTCAAAGTACATGTAATAGTCAAGAGCAATCTCTTCATTCTCTTAAGAAGGAGCTCAAGGAGTTAACTGAATCATCTTCCGCCAAAAAGGATAAGCTTATCAAGGGTAGATTAACTCTTAGTTTAAGAGCCAACGAACTTCAAGACCAATACTCTCAGTTAAAGGAATCTCATTCTTCATTAGTAAAGGAAAATTCATATCTTCGCAACAAAGAAGAAAACATGAAATCTCGTATGAAGGGTATGGTTGGCGATAAATTTGATGATGCCATGAATCAGTGGGAGAACTGTTTATTTCTTTAATACAAAACTTAACCTCGCAAAAAGAAGGTAGTCAGTTGACTGCCTCTCTTGTTTATCTTCTCATAAAATCTTATATTATGTTCCTTGCGAGATTCTTATCTAACTGATTTTTTTATTTTGTTGCTCGCAGAATCCGAAAGAAATCTTCATTCTACCATCACTGATCTGACCGCTATATTGGATAAAGTTCGCAAAGAAAATAAATCTCTTGCTTCTAATTTCCTTAGTGCTCACGACAAAGCAGAAAGAAGACTTGATTATCTTTAATACTTTAAGAATATAGAAATTAGGAATCGTGAAAACTAAGTCATAATTGTGAAAACTAAGTTGCAGGATTTCCTACACTACACCCTTGTCAAGAATCTATGAAAACTAAGTCATAATTGTGAATGAACAACAACACTTTTATTAATTCACTTTCAGGAAGATTTACAAGAAATATTAAAACTCAGAAGTACAACTTTCTTTATAGAGTTTCTCTCTCCTCAGAATTCTCTTAGCTCTCAAAAATGCCTCATCTTTTTCTGGATCTATCGTGCCCTTTATATAGAGATTTACATAATGGATGACAGCTAAGTTTTCCTCCTATTTCGGATCTATTCTGCGATCTTATTGCGATCGTTACAATATTTCTCTATCGCAAGCATGATGACCATCGCAGGATCAGTCTTATTCTTCTTTTACTTCTTCCATCGACAGTTTCTTTTAGTTGTTCTGTAACGCTCGTGAAATGTCGTTGAAGAATTGTTAGTGACGCTCGTAGAAATGTTGTTAATATCGCAGGAATAGTGTTGTAGCGATATTCTGGTACTACAATTCCTTCACAAACTCACAAACAACTTGAGAATCATTAGTAGGGGTGGCTTTAGCTTCCACCCATTTTGAAACATAATCCACAGCAAGAAGTGTATAAATTTTTCCATTCGAATTGATAAAAGGACCCATAAAATCAATTCCCCATATATCAAATATCTCAACAGTGAGAATAGGTGTGAGTGGCATTTGATTTTGAGCACCTAGATTGCTCGTTCGTCGACATCTATCACAAGATTTGCAAAAAACATATGCATCCTCAAATAGGGTTGGCCAATAAAATCCACTCTCAAGGACTTTGAGAGCGGTACGTTTAGAACCAAAGTGACCACCACAAGCATAAGAATGACAAAAAGATAGAATGACAAAAAGATAGAATTGACTGAAATTCAGAGTTTGGTACGCACCTGCGGATAATTTGATCAACACCATATTTCCACAAGTAGGGCTCATCCCACACATACTGCTTGGCTATTTTCTTAAGCTTTAGATTTTGAAAAATAGACATAGTACTAGGTACTTTCCTTGTAACCAAATAGTTCACTATATCAGCGTACCAAGGTGTTGAATCTTCAATTGAGAAAAGTTGTTCGTTTGGAAAACGATCTTGTAATGGGAGTTCTTCTTCGGAAACAACAAGTCTACTAAGATGATCAACAACTGTATTCTCAACACCTTTCTTATCTCGAATTTCTATATTGAATTCTTGTAAAAAAATAATCCAACGTATGAGTCTTGGCTTAGCCTCCTTCTTTTTCAATAGGTACCGTAGTGCTGCATGATCAGAATATACAATCACATTGGCACCCACCAAATAAGCTCTAAATTTTACTAATGCAAATACTATAGCCAACAACTCCTTCTCAGTAGTAGAATAGTTGATTTGAACATCGTTTAGGGTCCTTGATGCATAATAAATCACATGTGACCCCTTGTCTACTTTTTGAACCAAAACAGCTCCGACTGCATAATCACTTGCATCACACAATAACTCGAACGGCAAACTCCAGTCAAGTGACTTAATAATTGGTGCAGTAGTCAATAATTCCTTTAATTTATTAAAGGCATCCTTGCACTCCTGGTCGAAGTTAAAGGCAACCTCCTTTTGCAACAATTTTCACATGGGCATTGAGATTTTGGAGAAATCTTTGATAAACCTCCTATAAAAACCTGCATGACCAAGAAACGAGCAAATTTCCCTCACCGAAGTGGGGTATTGTAAGTTCCTAATCAAGTCTATCTTTGCCTTATCCACTTCAAGCCCTTTAGAGGAAACGACGTGGCCAAGTAAAATTCCATGGTCTACCATAAAGTGACATTTCTCCCAGTTTAAAACCAAATTAGTGTCTATGCATCTTTTAAGCACAAGTTCAAGATTATTTAAACAAATATCAAATGAATCGCCATAAACACTAAAGTCGTCCATAAATACCTCAATGATGTTCTCCACGTAATCAGAAAATATACTAACCATACATCTCTGAAAAGTGGCAGGCGCATTGCAAAGACCAAATGGCATTCTTCTATATGCAAATGTACAGAAAGGACAAGTAAAAGTTGTCTTCACTTGATCCTCTAGTGCAATAACAATTTGATTGTAGCCCGAATAACCATCCAAAAAGCAATAATATAAATGTCCTGCTAACCTCTCTAACATCTGATCAATGAAAGGCAAAGGAAAGTGATCCTTGCAGGTAGCCGAATTGAGCTTTCTGTAGTCTATGCACACTCGCCATCCTGTTTGAAATCTTGTAGGAATGAGTTCATCATCTTGATTTCTAACAACAGTGACACCTGATTTCTTAGGCACCACTTGCACCGGACTAACACATTTGCTGTCAGAAATTGGGTAAATCACCCCCACACTCAGTAATTTGAGGATCTCTTTCTTCACGACCTCCATCATTGGTGGGTGAAGCCTACGCTAAGAATCACGTACTGGCTTTAAATCATATTCTATAAGGATTCTATGCATGCACATGGCTGGACTAATGCCTTTGTTATCAGCAATTGTCCAACCAATAGTCGTTTTGTGCTCTTTCAGAACCCGAAGAAGGCGTTCTTCATGTATTGCTGTGAGATTCTTTGCAATAATGACTGGAATATCTTCCCTATCACCCAAGTAAGCGTACTTTAAGTGATCATGTAGGGGTTTCAGTTCTAATTTAGGTGCCTGCACAATAGAAGGTAAAGGAACTTCATCACTTACAAGTAAAGAGATATATGAAATATTACATGTTTTAAATTCTTGTGATGCCGTTAAAGCACCACATTTCTCAAAAAGATCCTTGGGAATTTCAACGTCCAAGTTAGGAATGACATTAACATCCAAATCAATGTTATTTTGTAGCACAGATTCAAGTTCATCTTATTTGTTCAAATCAAACATCTGTTGTGCCAAAGAACCAATAACATCAACAGAAAAAGCGGAGTGCATGTCACTAGGATAATGCATGGCCTAAAATATGTTGAAGCGAATGACCTCCTTATCAAATTCCATAGTGAGTGTACCATTGTCCACATCAATCTTCGTCTTTGCTTTTTTCATAAACGGTCTCCCAAGAAGTAACGAAGTAAATGAACAATTATCTCCATTATGCATATCCACAATGTAAAAATCAACCGGAAAGATTAACTGATTCACTTGAACTAACACGTCCTCCACGACTCCCTTAGGATATATATTGGACTTGTTTGCCAATTGAATAGTAATCTTCGCTTCTTTCAAAGGTCCAAGATTCAAAGAATCATAAATATCGGCTGACATAACACTTATGGATGCTCCCAAATCAAGCAAAGCACGCTCAAAACTCTTGGTACCAATAGTGACTGGCACGGTGAAACCCTCAGGATCTTCACACTTTGTAGGCATGTTCTTCAATAGCATAGCTGTTACACTTTCCCCCACCTGAGTAATTTCATTAACAATCAACCTATCCTTCCTTGTACACAAATCCTTAAAAACCTTAGCATACCTGGGTACGGTTCTGATGGCCTCAATAAATGGGATGTTGATTTGTATCTTGCTGAAAATATACATGATCTCCTTATCTTGAGCTTGCTTATTTGATTTGGAAAAACGACTAGGGAAAGGAGGTGGTGTGGTAAAGGTGGGAACCGTATCCTTAGGTTGGATTTTCCTTTGGGATGATTTCCTCATCTACATCCTTTTCGATGTCGTTACTAACCTATTTTTTTTGTTGTGGCTCTTCAGTTTGTCTCCCACTTCTTAAAGTCACTGCATTAACGTGCTCTCTTGGGTTCATAAAAGGTTGTGATGGCAACTTTGTCGAAGCTTGTGCTTTCATCCGATTCATCTCTGTCGCCAATTGCCCCATCTGAGTTTGTAGATCTTTAATAGCGTTATCAGTTTTCATCTGATTTTGATCAGACTTCTGTTGACTTTGTTGAAACATGGAGATGAGCATATCCATCTTAGACTCTTCAGTTGGAGGTTTCTGTTGTGGTTTGAATTGTTGTTGGAAACCACCTTGTCTCGCATATGGATTAGGAGATGCAGCTTGGTTATTCGCATAACTAAAATTTGGATGATCTTTCCAACCATGATTATAAGTATTAGAGTAGGGATCATACCTTGGCCTCGGATTAGGAAATACAACACTTACCTAGGCATCCTCTTCATATGAAGGAACAACTGCAGATGCTATACGTTGTACCATTTTTTCCACATTACTCATTCGTTGATCCATGTGTGAAGAATCTCCCATTTCACTAACTCTTCTAACCACCGATGAATCTCTAGTATAAAATTGCTGCGTATTTGCAGCCATGCTTTCAATCAAACTAGTAGCTTCCTCGATAGTTTTATTAGCCAGTGCACCACTGCTAGCCGCGTCAATCAAGTGTCTCTCATGCGGTAGTAACCCATCATAGAAGTGTGTAATGACAAGTTGTGGTGATATCTGATGGTGTGGGAAACTTTCCAAAAATCTCTTGTACCTCTCCCAATAGTCGTACAAAGATTTTCCAGTAATCTGCACAATTCCACTGATTTCCTTACGAATAGCTGCAGCTTTAGAAGCAGGAAAATACTTATCTAAAAATAGCTTTTTCATTCCGGTCCATGTGGTAATACTTCCGGAACGGAGATAATATAACCATGATTCTGCTTGGTCCGTTAATGAAAATGGAAAAGCTTGTAGAAAAGCTGTATCATCATCATTATCGCTCTTTTTCATACTTCTTACAGTATTCTGAAACTGCTGCTGGTGTCGATTAGGATCTTAACCCGGTAATCCCTTGAACTTTGGAACCCAATGAAGAAGATTTGACTTAAGTTCCACTGTGTCAGTTAGAGTAATACACAGTGGTTGAGATTCTAAACATGGTGATGTTAGATCTATCAACGTCTTCCTCTCCGCAGGTGGAGGTGGTGGTGGATTATTGTCACCGCCTACCATTGTTTATGTAAAAGGTTTTTCTTGCAACTTTGGACGTGCTTGTAGTATCGTTCCCTTGTGAGTTTGAATTCCACACCTCTGGTAATTCCAATCCTTCGATGCCAGAGATTAAGTACCTGAAATAAAATTCTCAAAAGCTAAATCAAAAATTAAAAATAAGACTAAAAACAAAATAAAACAAAAAAAAATAACAACTAAAGCTACCGACTGCTCCCGGCAGCGGCGCCAAAATTTGATGAGTGTCGTAGGTGCAAAAATTAATTCACTTATCTTCTAATTTACTAATGAATAATAAAGCAGTAAATAAGGTTCGTTCCCACGAAGAGCGGGGAGTTTTAATTGTTAAAAATGTCACAAAGGGGGATTGTTTTAGATTTTGAAACGAAATAAATAACAAAGCAATGAAAAGTAATTAAGTTCAAGCAATGGAGAAAAATATGATCAGGGAATCCTTCTTCATTACTAAATAGTCATCAAAGTAGCATATTCATCTATTATTTATCATTCACAGATTATTGTCAACCGTAGGAAAGCAACTAGCGCAGTGCTATCCTCAAAATTCCTTAAATCACTAGACACTGAAGCGCTCGAATGCCAGATTCTATTCTATAAACCACCTAGAAGTAGCGCACTCTAAGTGTAATTTGGTCGAATGCTTTATATTTTGTGAATTTAGGTCAATCCTAGTAGTTGAACTCTTAGCGCAAGGTTCACTTTCTAGTGTTGTTTTTTACTTGTGATTGCTCCAAAGAATCCCTCTGCAAGGTTTCGCAATTTCTACTTGAGTAGAGAATTATTCAACAATTACAGATATCCTAATTCTCTACTAGCATTAGGTTAATTAATAAACTAGTTCAGTTGGCCACCTAAACAATTTATCAATCAAACATAAAATTAATTGTTGTAAAAACAAACAATAATCATGTGAAGAGTTCAAATAGATTTATATGCTAAATTGAATCATATATTAGAACTTAGAATTCATCCCCAATCACTAAGAAGTTTAGCTACTCATGGTACTAACAAAACCCATGAGTTTCATATAATAAAATGGTAAAGAAATAGTTACGGTGATGAATTGCTCCAAAACCCTAGCTTTTCTTCCTTGCGTTCTCCTCTCCAAAATCTTGATAAAAGATTAAAGATTGATGTCCCAAAAATATTAGAAGTTCTCTTATATAGGCGTCCCAATTGTAGTTGTGCCCGTGCTCCAAGTCCCGGTCGAATGGTGTGCCAAACTTGCCAAAAACTAGCCAAAAAAATGCCAAATTCGTGCAAATTCCATAGCCCACGTCAAAAACACTCTTAATGGGCTTGCTTAGGAATAGTAAAGCCAAGGCAATGTAAAATTCTGCTTCCATTTGTCCTGTCAGTTTTCCAAAACTGACAGCCAATTTCTTACTCTTCATTACGGATGGGATATCCCATCCGTAAGTTCTCCTGGAACTTTTGAATTTTTTTTCTTTTAACTTACAGCTAGAAATTCCCATACGATTGTTCTCCTGGAACTTTCGTACATTTTTTTCCTTTCCATCACGGTTGGGTTTCCATCCGTAAACTCTCATATGTTTTAATACGGCCGGGTTTTATATACGCAACTCTAACTCCGGCAAACTCCATCGACAGCAGACCTCAAACCCATTCAGCTTCATTATTTCCATGTATAGCTCGTTACTCTCCCTTGCTACCATCTATCACCAGCTACGTAACTTCCAAGCTCAAACACGAGCTTCTTCTTCTCTACCCTGACTTCCAGCATTCTTCATCATCGAGAATCAACGGCAGTAACAGCTCGTCAACTCCATCAGCAACAACTTCTCTTCTCTCGTCATCTCGATCACCATTAATCATAGCAACAAACTCTAAACTCCATCGACAAACTCATTACTCATACTGCCAACAACCACAGCTCACCTTATTTATCATTTCAGTCACAGCCAAACTCAGACGTCATTACTCATTATCGTACTCAACAGCTCCTACGGCCATTAACAGCTTCCTTAAACAGCTCCAAAGCCTTCCCTTCATGCTCATTACTGCCATTCTTATTCATCAGCTCAAACTAGCAACAATATCATCTTAACTACTTCCCTCGGCCATCGTCACCAATAGATCGAGCTCTAAGACTAAGATCCACCAAGCTCTGCTACTCCTTCATCGACCAAGCTCCTCCTCTCCAGTGCAGTAAAGCAGCATTAACAACAACAGCGAATTCATACTCCTTTTTATTCTCGTGAACTCCATTCAATCACCATCCGACCACAGCAACACCTCTCATCTTCTGCCGATAGTAATAACATCAAACCAAAATTATCGCCATTAATGGCATCAACCACTCCATTTCTTCTCTGCCGACATCACTCTCTTCTCCCTTTCCTCGAGTTCACCTCAGCCATAATCTTCCCATCGTTATTGCCGTTAGCTATCAACTCCTTCACTGCCAGCAGAAGTTCCAATCACTGAGCAGGCGAGCATGCATGTTGTTTTGCATGGGAGGAAGATATAGGTGCCCTGAGTAATTCTAGCCGGTGCTTTTAACATGTTCTGAATTCTGGCTTCCCCCTAAATAAGAGACCAGAATCCCTTTAGCACTTCCCTGAACTTGACTGCCCCTTAACATATTGGCTACCCCTTATAAATTCTGTGCGCGTAACTTTGCTTGCTTCAAATGCCCATAAAATCTTCATGCGACGTCGGAACGACTCCATTCTTTCGCCATTGGCTTCGTCTTTTTGTCCTCTTCACGATGATATTAAGAACTATAAGATCCGAACGAGTTCCGCTTGATCTTTGGCCCTTCTCCGCTTGCATCTAACTTCTTTTATTGCACAATTAAGTGCCAATTCACTTCTTTTGGATGATTCATCTATCAAAACACAAATAAAGAAAAACAAACGTAATATACAATAATTTGCAAGAAAATGTAGCAAATACTAGCCTGGTTTCGACACTAAATATGTGCAAAATATGCACTTAACAAAGGGTTTCATTCATTAGAAGATCAGTCGAAGGGGTGAAATCTGAGGCAACGTTTTCGCGAATATGAAGTAAAGATTCAGTGCGAAGATATCACATGATATTTTGAAGGGATAAGTGAGGAAAATGGAACAGAAGTTTCAATGGTCTTAAGATGGCGAGATTTCTTGGGGGGATTGTTGGCACTCCATCACCCTGTGAATCACAATCCAGATAAGAAACAGAGGCAATAATATTGTTATTAAAAGAATATAAGTGTTTCTTACTACCTTGTGATTCGCAAGCTTTCTTTTGCTTGCAGCGACTTTGGGCTGCGAATCTTGAGGAGAAATAGGGTTTTGGACTGAAAATTTGATATTAGAGGTGATTTTGCTGAAACAGAAACAGTATGGGAATTACATAGAGTTGAATAAAGGCAGATAAGATAACTTCAATAAACAAGATCGGTTTCAGCAAAATCAGAAGAATATCTACCTTGATGACTCCATGAAAGCAGTAGCAGGTGAATCTTCAAAAGGAGAAAGTTGCAGACGATGAGAACTTACGGAAAGCGTGAAGATGAGGAAGATGGAGAAGTAAAAGAAGAAAATTATCTCTCTACTAGGTCTCTCCTTAAATAAACAAAATAATGGTGACTGGATGACAATAAACGTGCTGGTGAGTATAGAAGTATTTGACACGTGTAGGCGGTTATACTTAATTCACGGAATCTTGTCGAGAGAAGAATATGGAAAGATGAACAACTGCGGCATTTTGAAGTACAAATTCTCATGACATTCTCCCCTTCGCAAAGAAGACATGAGAAGAGGCAAGATGTAGGATCATAATATCGCAACAACAACACACTTGCGAAATCTTCATCAGCAACATTGTGAAGACGTCGCAGAGTGATTTCAGAAATGACATAACAGATGATGACAACGTAAACATGAGAAAAGTATGATGATCTAGCGAAATTTAGGATGTTTGCGAATTTTAACATTTGTAAGCTTGCGAAATACCGCATGTCAGATCCAAAAATAAAGGATAGATTTGCTGTCACCCACTATGTAATACCCTATATAAACAGATGAATAGGATTAAAGAAGAGAGATAATTTTTGGAGTGTTGAGAAAGTTTTGAGGAGAGAGAAAGTCCAAAATAGTGTTGTATTCTTAATTTCATTTTCTTCTGGTAAAATTTCTAGATTCAATTAATAAAAAAGTGTCGTTATTGATCTTAAGAAATATGTTGATTGTTATGAATTCTTGTGAGGGATGTATTGTAGGATTTCCCGCAAATACAATTTCGATATAGCCAATTTATTATATTAATTCATCAAGGAGAAAAATACAACACAATTGAATTCTATCGATCCACATATAACAAAATAAGCTAAAATAAGAAATTCACATTTTGAGTGACGGAATAGAAGATCAAATGAAAAGATTACTTACCACAAGGAATACTAGCTCCATTGTATTACTTTTAGATTTTGAAGAAACACAACTACTACCCAAAAAACAGTTGACACCCAATATTTATCTTTTCTTCTTCTTCCGCCTCATCATCATCTTTCTTCTTCTTCCTTCACGTCTCCACTTGAATTGCAGCTGCTTCAGGAGGTCCTAATTCCATTCTTCTTCCAAATCCCATTATTCCAAATACCCTAAACATCCACCACCGCCGCTGCAACAACACTACCCACCACCACAAACAATCAGAACCACCACTATCTCTATTTCCAATTTTACTATTCCAACCGGAACCACCACAAGCTATTAATTAAACAGTAAAATTGGTATCAGAAAGTTCAAATCTGAAATCGTTTAATTGATATTTTCGATTTATTTACCAGTAAAATTTGTTTTGAAGATAAATTCTTCAAATTGTAATTTCAGTTGATCTAAATTATATTGGCAGCAGAGATGGTAGCGGTAGTAATAATAGAGGTAAAGGTGGTGGTGGTGGTGGCTGAAAGAGAAGTAGAAAGTAGAAACGGTGGTGGTGAGTGGTTGCTGGAAGAGGAGGAGAGATAGAGAGAGAATTTAGATCTGATTCTAAAAAAATAAGGATGAAACGATTGGTTTTCATTCGGTGAAAACAATGAAGGGTGAAATCGGTATTGTGTTATTAAATGAGTTTCCTTTTAAGAATGTTGGGGTATATTTATTGTTGGAAATGGTAACTATGAAGATCCACCAAAAGTAGGGCTATTTATATAATTTACACAATCGGTTTTAATGGAGTTGATACGTGAACCCTAAAAACGCCTTTGTTCACGAACGCGGACAAGGAGATTAAGAAGAAAGGTACACGTACTGGGACCCTTAAAAACTCGGTTGTTGGCTTGGACCCGTACTTGTTCGGTGGCCAGACAAAATGGAACTGAACTCCAATTCAAAATCCTAAACCATGAGGTTCGAACACTGAGGATTTATTACATGTCATAAATAATATAGTAGAAAACCTACATAACATTATTTATCCTCAGGTAAACAGAAAAATTATGTCAAAGGAGCTTTTTCTTGAGGGAGAAAAACCTTTATTTTAAAACCTAACCCAAGATACAAAAACACAAAAAAGAATCAAACCATTACTTTCCCCATTTCAAGTTATATACAAATTGGGTGGGGCCAATCTTGTTACTAAGAGGCAATATGTGCAAACGATACCTCACGCACCTTCTCTGGTTGATATTTGTGAAACGTACCAGTAGTATAATCATAATAATGATGATACTTAGGGTTAATTGAAAAGTTTGACTCATTTTTCTTATGATTAAGGAATGGAGTTTTTCGACATCCGGAACTTGCAACACAACCAGCATAAACCTTTTTATCGATTTTGAATGAGTTGTTGACAAGACCGACTGTACGTCACGAATGACATAATCGAAATTTTTACCAGTACAAACCTTTTCCTTAATCGAAATTAGTCGTTCCAGCGATTTAAAAACGTTTTCAAAAGCTATAAATAGATCATTGTTAATTGATCCATCACGATAGTATTCTTCAAAAAGATTGATAAGCAGTCTAGAGAGGTTCAATATCCTTGATCTTTTGTTCACACGTTTCCTACAATGATCCTTTTTAAAGGAATCTTTATTTTTTTCTGTTAGAGCACTGCTCGGTTGATGCAGTTTTTCAAGTGGTAAGTATAGGGTTTGATTCTCGGACTTTTTAAAAGATTCGGTTTTAGACAAAAAGATGGTGATTTTTATAAAACTTATAAAATAATGGAAATGCTAAAAATGATTTTTGTGTTCAATTAAAAGAGTCTAGGATGTCAAGATTCCATCACTACTACACATACCAAATGATTATAACTATTCCCTATAACATTCTCCCAAAATTACTCAAGACGATTTAGGACAAATAATACGTCTCGGAAAATAAATCTTTTCAAGCAATTATTTTTCTCAAAGAATTAACAATCTTCTTCACTATAACATGCTATTCTCTAACATAGAATATATAAATCAATTATCAAGCATCATAGGACACATGAAGAAAATTATTACCTTACGAATCAAGAATAAGGACCAAGAGAATTATTATAGAAAATAATCAAAACATTCTAGCACACATAGTAGGATTTCCTCCCTAATCCTAGATAGAAATTTAGCTACTCATAATTAAAAATACTAACCAATAAACAAAGAAGAAGGAATTTAAGAAGAGTATGTAGAAGGGGTGTGGGATGAAGAGGTGTGGGAAGAGAGGTGTGTGGAGGTAGAGGTGTGTGGTATCCCATTCCCCTCAACAACAAAACACACAGCCCTATTTATAGGTAAAATGGCTAGACCATCTTTGCCTCATTTGCGCATGTGCACGGCCATCTGGCCCATGCCTTCACGTGCTTGCCAGCCAACTTATCCTAGCTCCCACTCGAGCTCTTCTTCCCGTTTTCACGTTCTATGAGCAACATCACTTTCGTGCACGTTCTTCCTTTCCAGCTCGACTACAACCATTCATCATCACGGTCACTGATCCATGTCTGCCATGTTCCCAAAGCTTAAGCTTCACTAGCAGCAACAGCGTCTCCCTGAACTTCTCTTTCTTTTCTTTCTTTACTTTTTCGACTTACTGGCGACACCCATCTCCATTATTGCTGAGCAACAAAGCGTTTCTTCCCCATCTTCATTCTCTGTCGAGCTCAGCTTTAGCACGTGCATTCCAGCAGAAACTTCACCTGCTTGTTCTCCTCGCTGTCCATGTTCTTCGAGCACCAACAGCCTCAGTAATAATGGCATGCATGCAGCAAAACTCGAACATCAACACTCCAAGACCGAGCAGCATCATTACTTATCACCGTTCGTAACTCGCTCTCACTGCCAACTTCTACTGCCAAACTCGAGTACCCCCCATTGATTACCAATTCTGGTCATGCATGCAGCACCGTCACCGGTATCCAACAGTTCCATCTGTCACATCATATCCATTAGCAAGTTCATCTGCTAAGCTTCACCATTTCCACGTCAAGAACAACCCCAGCAGCTCATCATGGCAGCAGCGACTCGTGCCAAACCATCATTGTCGTCGTCCCATGGCAGCACCAACAGCCTGTCATGATCAGCTTCACCTTCTCCACAGACAGCGCGTGCTCCAACAGCTTCCCATACTGCTCGATCCATGTGCATGCCATCTATCCTCACGTTCTCCGACAAACTGAGCATCTTCTCTGCCATTCTTCTCGATCATCATTGCTGCGATGATCATCACGTGCTCTGTGTAGCTCAACCCGACAATCTAGCCCTTATTTGATGAAACAAAGCATATTACCAATCCTGTTTAATTGAAACAGGGTGGTATAAATCAAGTTCAGCCATTGAATCTCCAAAAATCACGTCAAATTCTCTGCCAGAAGTTTACGCAGAAATAGAAATTCGAATTTATGTTTTCCCGCCATTTTCTGTTTTGAAACCGTGAAGAAGGTGGTGTCCCCCTATCCAAACCGGGAGTGCGAATAGCAGGTGTCTACTTAGGATGCCCCTTATCCAAGGTGAGGGTGCTAATAGCACTTCCCTTGTAAAATGACCATTTTGCCCCTTTCCTTATTTTGCCCATAACTTATTCATACGAACTCCGAATGACTCCGTTATTTCGCCGTTGGCTTCGCCTTCTCGTCCTCTACCACATGAAAAGTAGAAATATTGTATTTGAATGAGTTACAATTGGTCTTTGGCTCTTCCTCACTCTTAGCTAGCTTCTTTCACTGCACAACTAAGCTCGAATTCACTTCTTTTTGGATTATTCACCTCCTAACACACAAATAAGAGAAAACACGCGTAACACACAATAATCTGCAAGAAAACCATCAAATACTAGTATGGAATTAACACCAAATATATGTGAAATATGCACTTATCATCGGTCGCAAGCGTTGCTATCTCAAGCTTGTTTGTCAAGTTTAGTTTCCAAAACTATAAGTCTTGATTTCTAGTCTACTTATAGCTAAGTTTCGGACTAGGATAGTAAGTGTAGTTGAGCACTAGACTCCACGGCGTTTGTAGTAGCAGGAAATCCCACACTACACCCCTCACAAGAATTCATAATAATCAACACATCTTTCTGAGATTAAGAACAACACTTTTATCAATTGATTCACAGAAATGTTACAAGATAATGGAAGAAAACCAGAATACAATCGCTCGGTAAACTTTCTCTCTCCTAATGACTTGCTCAACACTCAAAAAATATCTCTCCCCATTCCTTACTCCTATTTAACTCTTTATATAGGGAATTACATAGTGGATGACAGCTAATCTGTCCTTTATTTTAGGATCTGACTTGCGATATTCTCGCAAGAGTTATACTGTCACATCTTCGCAAGCACTCTAATTATCGCAGAATCGTCACACATTTCTCATGTTTCTTTAATCGTCATCTGTTACGTCATTCTTCAAATTACTCTGCGACGCTCGCAATGTGTTATTAACCCAACTTAGCAAATATGTCTTTCCTGCGATATTCTGATCCTACATCTTGCCTCTTATCATGTCTTCTCTGTGAAGGAGAGAATGTCATGAGAAATTATTTTTTTAAATGCCGCAACTATTCACCTTTTCATATTCTCTGTACTGACATGACCTTGTACTTTGCGTAAACTTTGTTATACGTACTTCTTCTTCCATCCATTTTTTGACACATCTCTTTCAACCGCTGCCTTTTAACCACTCATATCCATTCTTTGCATTAACAACACGTTTGGTTCAAGGGATTGGATTCCTGGTAATACAATTCCGGGGGAATGTGACCAATTCTTTGAACCAAACGGTCCAAACCAACTCTATGTAATTGAAAATTTTGATTCCTAGGAATCCAATTCCCCCCAAAAGAATAGATTTCCATTGCATTGCTCTAGTAGTGGAATGGAATTGGATTCTAAGGTAAAAACAAAAGAAATTGGATTACCTAAACCAAACGCTAATTTTTTGTTGATAGGAATCCAATTCCATGGAATTCAATTCCAAGAATTGGATTACCCCATAATTGAATTCCTAGGAATCCAATTCTTCCAACCAAACGAGGTGTAAATGCACTTATCTTCTCGACAACTTCTCCTCTCTATATATATTCTTCCCATTATTCTCTTCTCTTCTTTTTACTTTCTTCTCTGCTTCTCTACAAGTTTATTGTTCTTCCGTAAATTCCGCTTCCGCTACTGTAATTTTTCGTGATTCTCCTTCTTTAGATTTTTACTTCCTTATTTCATTCCCATACTAAAAATGCCTCCAACTGGTCGTAAAAATTAAATTGCTTTCAAAGAAATTCAAAAGAAACTTCAAACCAGAGGTTTTGATTTATCTCCCATTCTTGGTCAAAGCCCTAAATCTGAAATTTCCATTAACCTATTTTGTGATCATCCTGGCAATCATGAGAAGGTCATAATCTTGCTAGGTTAGCTTCTCGCTGGCCTTCCCATTCCCCTTTATGATCCTGAACGTCCCTTATTTTATGAAATACTTTCTCATGTGAAGTTCTCGCGTGCTATATATCAATTAAGTGGGGATTGCATTCGTATTATGCTTGAATATGCCATCCGTGGTGCTGGAAAGGGATCTCTTTATCCTAATGAAGCTAAAAATCCTAAGTTCGCTGATGTTGCGATTATTCCTGTGAATTATACCGTGGAAAATTTCTTTTCCAATTATGAGATAATTCCTATGAAGAAAGACAATACTTGCTGGGGAGTTCGCTTAAAGAAGAAGGATGATGTTGATGGTGACAAGATACTTATGCAAGACATTGATTGGCATCCTGGCAAAAACATATCCCCACGTTACTCCAACGATGATAAGTGTTGTACATTCCCTTTAATTCTAAAGGGTCCATACATCTCTGGATCTCATGCTTTGCCTGCGAATCTCGCCGCATATTTACCCTGGGTATTCAACTGGCCAGAAATGGAATCAGAGGTACATTCCCATACTTTATTTGTGTTGTTATTATTTTTACTCTTATATATGATTTTGTTGATCATGTATCCGCGAATTTATCAGGTTGAAAGGTTGAAACTGAGCTATAGTAAGACTGAGAAAGCCAGTACCTTATCGGTTCTTCGATCATTCACAGATGAAGTAAGAAATATTCTTTTATGATTATTCACAATATATTGTTGCCTCTATTTCTTATCTTTATCTGTGTGTAGATTATCGCTAAAGTGGAAGAACCTGCTAAAACTGCGAAGACTAAGGGTAAGGGCAAAAATATTTCTCGCAAGGATAAATCTGCTGCCCCTCTTTCAAAGAAACGAAAAATCCAATCTCCCTCAGCTTCCAATTCTCAATCTAGCGAAAGTTCTACTGATGATAATAATGATGGTGATAATGTTACTTCTTCTGCGAAGGAATCTCTTCGATCTGAGTCTTTTATGGCCCAATTGTCCAGCATCTTCTCTAGTACTATGCAGGGAATTGGTGATACCCCTCTCACTAATGATTGCCAATCCATAGCTGCTATCTGCGATGCTCCTATTTTAGAGAATAATGAATCTCTCCGCGCGGTTTCAAGATCTATATCTCCCATTTTCTTACATTCAATTAATAGTTTGGTAAATTTTTATACTTACACCTTTCTCCTTTTTATTTTTGTCTTGAATTTATAGTTCATTCTGAAAATTTGTTGCATTATTTCGCAGGCTGGGAAAGCTTCTTATGTTGTTACCGCAGATTTGGAAAAAAGGTGTGCGGCTTTCGCAAAGAAGAATCTTGATCTTCGTAAAAATAATGAAGAATTAGAATCTGGATCCGCTAATATTCGTAAGAACAATGGAGAGCTGGAAGCTGAAATTGGTGAACTTCGCAAGAAGAATAAACAATATGAGAATGATCTTTCACATCAACAGCTCAAAGTATCTAATCTTGAAAATGCCAATAAGCAACTCTATGGTATGAGAATTTTCCTTTTCTCTTATATATCTCTTCTTTCCATTATTCTTTCTTATTTGTTTTATCATTCTCGCAGACATTTATGGTCTCTATGATGAGGCTACAACCCTTCTTTCTTTTCCTGATCCAATAGATGATGAAACTCTTCTTGAACATCTCAATAACTCTTTGAATATTTCTTCCAATAAAATCAATCCCCTTTTTGTAAATGAACTCAGGTCCAAGCTTCGCCTCTTAGAAATTGACCATAGATCTTGTTTAGATATGGCTAACAAATTTAAACGATTCTATCACAACTCTAAAGAAGACATTAATACTTTAAAGATCAATAATAAGACACTCTCAGATGACAAAGATCGTGTATCTATACAAGGTGCTCAGACCTTAGCGGGATTTCATAAAACTCTTCTTTAAGTTCAAATTGAAAGAGATAGACTTATCTGCGATAATAGAGCTCTTATTGAGAGGGAAAATCAAGTTCGTTCTTGCCTTCTCATTAGCAATGATGATGAATTTGCTTGGGCTGCGAAAATTCTCGATAACGCCAGAAATAATTTAGGTGTAGATGTCAGTCTTCAAGCTGAGCAAACTTCCTTGATTAGAGATATGATTTCTAATAAAGAAGGTTGTTAACTGTTCTTCCTCATTTAATTGTTTGTTTTTCGTAGACTTCCATCATCCAATTATTAATTTATTGCTGTAATTTTGTAACACCCCAAATTTCGGGCCTGGATTCCAACCCAAATCCAAACCCGAAACCCGAAATGCTACATCTAATTTTTATCCCGGACTTGCACTTTTGGCCCAAGCCCAAACACCCATTTATTTGCCTAGTCTTTATTTATGTTCAATTCAGAAATTCTGTCGCAGCGGTTACATAAAAATTCTTTTAGGAACATCCAACCGTTAAATTGACTTGGTTTTTAATCCACATTAACTCTAAAGAACTATAGGTTACTATAAAAATTAATATCACCGTTAAAAATACCAGATTTAATCCAAAAGAGTCGCGTTTTTAATGAACAAACGTAAAATAAAAACAGACATCAGTTTACTCCAAGAATTTTACGGAACAAATTTCAATTCCAAAAATTATTATGTTTATACTTTGTAAACTCTAACTTAGTATAATTTCAGTTAAAAATTGTTCTATGATTTTTTATTTATCTTAAGGAATTATTGACCATAGTCAAACGCATAGTTGACCAGTACAACAAAAATGTAAAACAGTGGCAGTCCAATTTATAAAAATCATATCAAATCACTAAAATCTCTAAATTAGACTTAGTTTACCATTTTAAATAGGAAAAACAGAGATCTTAAGGTTTACTTAAGACATCAAAGCCAAAAAAGTTCCATAGAATAGTTTTAGAAAAGGAAACTCTCTATATAATTTAATCTGTCAGAAACTTTATGAATGTAGTACAGTAATAAACGATTATTTTTAAAATACTTATGGGGCTCAGAAAATTCTGAAATTTTTATAAGTACATCTAACAAGAGTTTTGCATATACCACAAACAAATTGCCCAAAACCGTATTATAGAATAATTATAATAAATGGTCAAACGGATATGACTCATAAATTTTTTTATTATTTAATCAAATAGAATTTTCTAAACAAAGCCTTATTTTCATTGGTTATACATTAACCCAATAATCACTAAAGTATTTATAATCAATAAAATACTAATTAAATCATCTAAAAGAGTTTAATGATATTTTATTACAATTTCCAAACAAAAATTCTATGCAAACTACCATAATAGCACCAAAACCGATCTCTACGCTTTTCCGCCATTAGCTCCTTGTGGTGCCATAAAATCTGGAATTTTTGTCATTAAACGACATGAGTTGTGACACCCAGTAGGAAAAGAAGCAACAAAACATTTTATCAAACATTTTTAAATCTCTTTAAAGACCACTAGCATGATTAATAGCATCACAAGCACATGGAAACACCACATCCATAAAAACAATAAAATCAATCAAATCCGCTCGCCCCAGGGAGCCCCACGTGGGTTTAGGGAAACAAAACCGTTCCCAAGGATATCTCGTATCCCATCAAAGATAATTTTAAGGATCACAACCTATGGACCGCAGCCCGATAATCATCATCATGCTCACATCATCATCAATAGCATCATAAAAATTTGTAAATATGAAATTTAATTAACAAAACCATAAATAAAAAGAGTTTTAGATTGAGTTGCGCCTACCTCAAACGCTAGCAATAATCCTTAAGAGAACGATTTAATACCAATCCAAAAAGAGACAAAACGATGTAACCACCGATCCAGAAAGAGACCCGAACTATTATGTCAACTAACGTTTTTCCTTTTCGTATTATAATCTCAGGTTCTATATGTCAAAGATTCTCCCATAAAACTACCCACCGACAAGCAACTTAGTTCTCTGTTTTGTTCTGTTTCCTCCAATTTTCTTCTTCCGTCAAAAGAATACTTTCTAGGTTTATGTGTTTAGAAAGACGGCATCTCATTATTTATATATGCGGCCACTTCAAACCCTTTTTGTCCTAGGTTTTGGCAGTATCCAAAAAGTGACGTACTTAGACAATAATCTAGTCAAAACCCAATAGCAATTCGACACGCTGCCAAGGTGACAAATGCTAACCAATTAAATCATGACACGTACGTAATGGAAATGGCAACTAATGGAAATATTTCACCCCACTACGTTTTATTTGTTGATCTCACCAGTGATCCCCTACGTGACCTGCTTCCATGGTTAGCTAAATCTGTGTTCCTCCTTTCCTGGCACTATGACAATCTCTTAATTAATGTAAATTAAGTCTAGCAATTATTATGCAAGTTAACAAATGACAACATAATCATTAATCTAAAGTTACTTCCCGTAATGTTCACTGGCTTTCATTTGTTCCATCATATCTGAGTCAAAGAAAAATCTGCCACTCATTTGAATGAAGACAACTAACCAAAATGCTACCTCGTAGGACGATAAATGTCTATTAACCGTGCCTTACTAAAATTAGTTAACTTGCAACTTCTAAAGTATCAGCCTATTTTACTGATCAAAAATAGTACATAAGCCTAAATTAACCACTTGATAGATCATTTTGGAAGAAAATTACTAGAATACCCTTCTAAAGCGAAAAGACCATTTTACCCTTCAAAGTAAAATGACACAAATACCCCTTAAAATTGGGACGGGCCTTACAATCCTATCCCCCTTAAATGAAATTTCGTCACGAAATTTAGAGGTTACCTTAGAAAAGATCAGGGTATTTGGTCCGTATCTCTGACTCTAATTCCCACGTTGCTTCCTCGACCTGGCGACGCTGCCACTGCACCTTAACCATGGGGATGGTCTTAGTGCGAAGTACATGCTCCTTAAAGTCCAAAATTTGAACAGGTCGCTCCACGTATGTAGCATCCTCTTGGATCTCTAAATCCTCCCAAGCAATAACATGTGTAGGGTTGATAGCATAAGATGGATCTCTCTCGTACTTCCGCAACATTGACACGTGGAAAGTGTCATGAACGTGCCCAATTCGCTGAGGTAACTCCAACTGATAAGCTGCTGCACCAATACGTCGAATAATTTGTAAAGGCCCAATGTAACGTGGTGATAACTTTCCTTTCTTGCCAAAACGCTTAACACCTCTCTTCGGGCTCACTTTGAGTAACACCAAGTCACCCTCAGTAAACTCTAAAGGTCGGCGTCTCTTGTCTGCATAACTCTTTTGACGACTCTGAGCTGTCATTAACCTCTGCCGAATTAACTGAACCTTCTCAGTCGTCTCTCTTACCAAATCAGGTCCAAAAATGCTACGTTCGCCGATCTCGGTCCAACACACTGGAGATCTACAAGGTCGTCCATACAATGCTTCAAAAGGTGCCATACCGATACTAGCCTGATGGCTATTGTTATAAGCAAACTCTACTAATGCCAAGTGCTCACTCCAACTTCCCTTGAAATCCAAAGCACAAGCTCGCAGCATATCCTCCACAATCTGAATTACCCGCTCAGACTGCCCGTCGGTCTGAGGATGAAAGGCAGTACTAAGAGAAACACGTGTACCTAACGCCTTATGTAAACTCTGCCAGAACTGAGAAGTAAAACGAGGATCTCTGTCAGATACAATCGACACTGGCGTACCGTGTAACCTTATTATCTCATGGATATACATCTGACTTAACGTGGCTAACGTATATGTCTTCTTGATTGCTAAGAAGTGCGCCGACTTGGTAAGTCTATCAACGATAACCCATATAGTATCCTTACCGTGTGCAGTTCTAGGTAATCCCATGACAAAATCCATAGTGATGTGTTCCCATTTCCATTCATAGATGGGCAATGGTTGAAGTAACCCTCCTGGTTTCCGATGATCAATCTTCACTTGCTGGCAAGTGAGACATCTCGACACATACAAGGCAATATCTTTCTTCATCCCTTTCCACCAATATTGCCTTTTCATGTCATGGTACATCTTTGATCCTCCTGGATGAACGGTAAACTTAGAATTATGAGCCTGTTCTAGTACCTCCATCCTCAATTTCAATGGCACAAAAAGTTTCCCCATAAAGCGAAGTCCACCATCAGATTGAGTCCAACCCTCTAGTATTTGACCTTTCGCTATCTGAGCACAAATTGAAATCATCTCTCTATCAGTATGTTGAGCTTCTATAATCCGATGTTGTAATTCTGGAACAACTATAGTATTGTAAATCATCTCGTCAGGGACCAAGTCACATTCCTCCATAAGTCTGCACAAATCCCAAGCATGAAGAGTCATACTTGCTACACCGACCCTCGATTTTCGGCTAAGAGCATCTGCTACAACATTTGCCTTTCCTGGGTGGTAATGGAAAGTATACGTGTAATCCTTAAGAAATTCCACCCAACGCCTCTGTCTCAGGTTCAAATCTCGTTGGGTAAAAATATATTGCAAGCTCTTATGGTCACAAAATATGTCTATCTTCTCACCATACAGATAATGTCTCCACAACTTCAAAGCGAACACAATAGCTGCCAACTCGAGGCCATGAGTTGCGTAATTCAATTCGTGTGCCTTTAATTGTTTTGAGGCATAAGCTACCACTCTTCCTTCTTGCATAAGAACACATCCTAAACCCTTCAACGATGCATCAGAAAAGATCACATAACCAATTCCACTTACTGGTGTTGTCAAAACTGGTGCGGTAGTTAGTTTCTCCTTAAGAATGGAGAAAGCCTCTTCACAATCATTATTCCACTCGAACTTGGAATCCTTTCGAGTTAATTTCGTCAATGGTGAAGCAATCCTTGAGAAATCTTGAATGAATCGCCTATAGTAACCCGCTAAGCCCAGAAAGCTACGAATCTCAAACACGTTCTTTGGTCTTTCCCAGTTGGTAACTGCTTCAACCTTAGATGGGTCTACTTTGATTCCTTCTCTACAAACCACGTGTCCCAAAAACTGAATTTCAGAAAGCCAAAAGTCACATTTACTCAACTTAGCATACAACTGATGAGATCTCAACAACTGCAATGCTAATCTCAGGTGTTCCTCATGCTCTTCTCGTGACCGTGAATAGATAAGAATGTCATCTACAAATACCACTACAAATTTATCTAAGTACGGACGGAAAATTCGATGCATAAGATCCATGAATGCTGCTGGAGCATTTGTGAGTCCAAATGGCATCACCACAAACTCGAAGTGTCCAAATCGAGTTCTAAAAGCGATTTTTGGAATATCCTCTTCCTTGATTCGGAGTTGATGATAAGCTGATCGCATATCAATCTTCGAGAAAAACTGAGAATCCTTCAACTGATCAAACAAATCCTCGATCCTAGGTAAGGGATACTTATTTTTCACTGTAACTTCATTGAGTTTCCTATAGTCAATGCACAATCTTAGCGAGTTATCCTTCTTCTTCACAAAAAGGACTGTGCACCCCAAGGTGATGTACTACCTCGAATAAAACCCTTAGATTCCAACTCGAGTAATTGTTTGTCTAATTCTTTCAACTCCATTGGTGCCATTCGATAAGGAGCCATCGAAATTTGCGACGTACCAGGTTGAACTTCAATAGTGAAGTCAATTTCTCTTCTAGGGGGAAAACCTGGTAATTCTTCAGGGAAAACATCTTCAAACTCTTCTACCACAAGGATACCCATAGTAGATACAGAATTTTGTGGCTCGTCTTCTAACATTCCTAAATGATAAAGAAAACCTCTAGAATGAGTCTGTCGAAAATGTCTTTCCGACAAGATAAGGGGAGCCGCAAGACTACGAGTTCCGGTAAAGTGGACAACTGGACCTCCATCTGAGTGCAGAGTCACACATTTTTGAAAACAATCAAAAACAGCACGATGAGCAGATAACCAATCCATGCCCAAGATTACATCATAACCAGACATATTCATCACAAAAAGGTCAATCAAAAACTCATGCTTAGCTATACGTACCACACACATTCGTGCTACGCGATCAACACGTGCACTACCTCCTACAACACTAGCTACGCCTAGGTACCCATCAAGCAATTCAGTTTTCAAACCCAAGGACAAAACGAACGAAGAAGAAATAAACGAATGAGTAGCACCAGTATCAAACAATATCTTAGCCCAAGAATTGTAAACTAAGAATGTACCTTCAACAACTGAGTTATCCGGATCCTGTCCAACATGAGCAATATTAAAGGCCTTAGGTTGCTGAGGGGGTTGTCGAGCTTGGTATTGTGGTGGATTGTTTTGAGGACGGTTCTGTTGATACCCTTGATCTGGTTTCGAGTTGCAAATGGTTGTTGGTTCCTCTGAGAAATAAGTACAGGACAGTTCCTCTTAAAGTGTCCAGGTTGTTTGCAGTGATAACAAGAAGGTGCAGGAAGCTCCATATTCGGTCCATTTCCTTTCTTCTGGTATGGATGGTTGTTGTTGTTGTTTTTGTTTTTGTTCTTATCCCCAGTATGACGTTCTCGAATTCTATTTGCCTCCTCAATGTCTCTCTCAGCAATCATTTCTCTTTCCACTATCTCATTATAAGAAGTAATCTTCAGAATAGACAACCTACTCTTAATTGAAGGCCTAAGTCCTTCCTGAAACTTAAAAGCCTTCATCTCTTCATTCTCAACCAGGTGAGTAGCAAAACGTGAGAGTTCTTCAAACTTGGCTTGGTATTGAGCTACTGTCATGTTTCTCTGGGTCAACTGCATAAACTCGATCATGCGCTGGTTTCGTGCAGTTTGTGGAAAATACTTACTTAGAAAAGCGAGTCGAAATTCCACCCAGGTAAACATACCATCATTCCTAGAACGACGAGTCAAGTCCCACCAGCGAGTGGCCTCACCTTCAAGCTTATAAACAGCAAGATCCAGCTTATCCTCGTCATTCACGCCTAATAGGGTGAATATTTTCTCAATCTTATCTATCCAATCTTCAGCAACTAGTGGATCAGGACTACCCTTGAAGGAATCAGGCTTTTGTTCAATAAACCTTCTAACTAATAAAGCTCGTTGATTAGGTGGTGGAGTGGGAGGAGGTGCATTCAGATTAAGATTCACTTGTTGTTGCATCGCTTGAGCAACAGCATTCAAGGCACGGACAACATCACCAAAACCCTCATCGTGTGGGCCGGTTGAACCATTATTACGACGAGACATGTCCTGAATGAAGGACATTAAATCATAAGTATCACAGAGAGAATTCTCTATGCAAAGGAAGTTCAACCTATTACGCATGCTAACAAACAACAATTAACAATACACAAACAATTCTACATTCAAGCATATATATCACGCATGGACTTATTCAGAAACTAGCCTGCCCAAAGGATCAGACTAGCTCTGATACCAAACTGTAACACCCCAAATTTCGGGCCTGGATTCCAACCCAAATCCAAACCCGAAACCCGAAATGCTACATCTAATTTTTATCCCGGACTTGCACTTTTGGCCCAAGCCCAAACACCCATTTATTTGCCTAGTCTTTATTTATGTTCAATTCATAAATTCTGTCACAACGGTTACATAAAAATTCTTTTAGGAACATCCAACCGTTAAATTGACTTGGTTTTTTATCCACATTAACTCTAAAGAACTATAGGTTACTATAAAAATTAATATCACCGTTAAAAATACCAGATTTAATCCAAAAGAGTCGCGTTTTTAATGAACAAACGTAAAATAAAAACAGACATCAGTTTACTCCAAGAATTTTACGGAACAAATTTCAATTCCAAAAATTATTATGTTTATACTTTGTAAACTCTAACTTAGTATAATTTCAGTTAAAAATTGTTCTATGATTTTTTATTTATCTTAAGGAATTATTGACCATAGTCAAACGCATAGTTGACCAGTACAACAAAAATGTAAAACAGTGGAAGTCCAATTTATAAAAATCATATCAAATCACTAAAATCTCTAAATTAGACTTAGTTTACCATTTTAAATAGGAAAAACAGAGATCTTAAGGTTTACTTAAGACATCAAAGCCAAAAAAGTTCCATAGAATAGTTTTAGAAAAGGAAACTCTCTATATAATTTAATCTGTCAGAAACTTTATGAATGTAGTACAGTAATAAACGATTATTTTTAAAATACTTATGGGGCTCAGAAAATTCTGAAATTTTTATAATTACATCTAACAAGAGTTTTGCATATACCACAAACAAATTGCCCAAAACAGTATTATAGAATAATTATAATAAATGGTCAAACTGATATGACTCATAATTGTTTTTATTATTTAATCAAATAGAATTTTCTAAACAAAGCCTTATTTTCATTGGTTATACATTAACCCAATAATCACTAAAGTATTTATAATCAATAAAATACTAATTAAATCATCTAAAAGAGTTTAATGATATTTTATTACAATTTCCAAACAAAAATTCTATGCAAACTACCATAATAGCACCAAAACCGATCTCTACGCTTTTCCGCCATTAGCTCCTTGTGGTGCCATAAAATCTGGAATTTTTGTCATTAAACGACATGAGTTGTGACACCCAGTAGGAAAAGAAGCAACAAAACATTTTATCAAACATTTTTAAATCTCTTTAAAGACCACTAGCATGATTAATAGCATCACAAGCACATGGAAACACCACATCCATAAAAACAATAAAATCAATCAAATCCGCTCGCCCTGTGGAGCCCCACGTGGGTTTAGGGAAACAAAACCGTTCCCAAGGATATCTCGTATCCCATCAAAGATAATTTTAAGGATCACAACCTATGGACCGCAGCCCGATAATCATCATCATGCTCACATCATCATCAATAGCATCATAAAAATTTGTAAATATGAAATTTAATTAACAAAACCATAAATAAAAAGAGTTTTAGATTGTGTTGCGCCTACCTCAAACGCTAGCAATAATCCTTAAGAGAACGATTTAATACCAATCCAAAAAGAGACAAAACGATGTAACCACCGATCCAGAAAGAGACCCGAACTATTATGTCAACTAACGTTTTTTCCTTTTCGTATTATAATAAAAGGTTCTGTGTCAGTAAGATTCTCCCATAAAACTACCCACCGACAAGCAACTTAGTTCTCTGTTTTGTTCTGTTTCCTCCAATTTTCTTCTTCCGTCAAAAGAATACTTTCTAGGTTTATGTGTTTAGAAAGACGGCATCTCATTATTTATATATGCGGCCACTTCAAACCCTTTTTGTCCTAGGTTTTGGCAAGATATCAAAAAGTGACGTACTTAGACAATAATCTAATCAAAACCCAATAGCAATTCGACACGCTGCCAAGGTGACAAATGCTAACCAATTAAATCATGACACGTACGTAATGGAAATGGCAACTAATGGAAATATTTCACCCCACTACGTTTTATTTGTTGATCTCACCAGTGATCCCCTACGTGACCTGCTTCCATGGTTAGCTAAATCTGTGTTCCTCCTTTCCTGGCACTATGACAATCTCTTAATTAATGTAAATTAAGTCTAGCAATTATTATGCAAGTTAACAAATGACAACATAATCATTAATCTAAAGTTACTTCCCTAATGTTCAACGGCTTTCATTTGTTCCATCATATCTGAGTCAAAGAAAAATCTGCCACTCATTTGAATGAAGACAACTAACCAAAATGCTACCTCGTAGGACGATAAATGTCTATTAACCGTGCCTTACTAAAATTAGTTAACTTGCAACTTCTAAAGTATCAGCCTATTTTACTGATCAAAAATAGTACATAAGCCTAAATTAACCACTTGATAGATCATTTTGGAAGAAAATTACTAGAATACCCTTCTAAAGCGAAAAGACCATTTTACCCTTCAAAGTAAAATGACACAAATACCCCTTAAAATTGGGACGGGCCTTACAAATTTCGCAGAAGCTGAAGGGAGCTATCGCACTAGAATTGAAGAGCTTGAGAATGACAAGGAGAAGCTCGCAAATGATCTTTCTTCTCGCAATGAGAAGTTTTCAAGACTTAAGGCTCAAATGAAGATCACTATTGTGAATTTTGGAAATGACGCAATTTCTTTCCGTAATGACACCATCAAGGCGGTCTGCGATGACAACAAGATTTCTCATTCCAAATATCCTTGTCTTTTAGACAAAATTCCAGAGAATGTGCCTAACTTAGCCATCTCTGATAGTGAAGCTGATAAAGGAGAAGAATTTGAAGAAGATATAAATGATGAATCTGATGAAGATAAGGAAAAAACCTCTAGTAAAGAATCTGATGGAGATAATGATGAATCAAGATAGAAATAGATTTTGCTTCTTTGCTTGCTCCCTTGTAAAACTTGTACATTCATTCTTTGATCTTTTATTCTTGTAACCTATCACTGTGAATTTCTCCAATTTTTAATATAAGTTCTTTTTTGTTTCATCCTGCATGTGTTAGAAAAATTTCTTTATTGTAGTATGATTTACCAAAATACAGTTGCGTAAATCTATCATATGGAAACAAATAACATTTAATTTATCTTATGCATTCCCATACTTGCCTCTATTATTTGTATTCAGATGAGTGATTGAGCATATTACCTTTGTTTGGTAAAGTAGTTTGTGACAAAATCGCAATTTCTTCTGTATAATCTCGCAATCATAAATTGTAAGATTTCATTCATTCTTGTATTCTGATGTGGTCTTATTTTGCATTCCTAAGTAAAAGTCTTATTTTGCCATCTTTTTTCTTTGCGACAAAATCGCAGGACGTCTCTACATTCGCATGTAGAAACCCATTGATATTTCCTTAACTTTTTGTTCTTTTGTATTTTTGCTGTGACAATATGACATGCTTAAATTTCCTTGGGAAATTAAAGCCCCATGACATTGCCGTCTTGCGACAAAATCGCAGGACGCCTCTACATTCACATGTAGAAACCCATTGATCTTTCCTTATCTTCTCCTTTGTATTATTTCCTCTTCAGGAATGTTTCACAAATATGACAAGTCTTAATACTCCCGTAAGTAAAACGTCTCATGACATTTGCGTCTTAAGACACTTATCATCTCCCTAATGGAGGGTGCCGCCCTTATGTTCCCCCTGGTTTCCCTTTTAAGGAGACGTACAACGGCCATACAAGACTAGCTCCTCCCATCCAGTCTTAACAACAACTAGTTGTGTTCGCAACATCTTATCCATTTTGCCTATATGGCTTATGGTTACGAGACTGCACCCTAAGTGGGGTTTTCTTCGGGCCGAGTGCATCATAGCGAAGACTTGCCAAGAATGGCCAGGGTAGATTTATCCGTCCCGGGAACTCTTGGCTCAACCATGTACCTCGACGCCTTGGTCATACTCTGCACCCCTTAGGAGAGTCCTTCTTACCTTAGTCGCCTAACTCAAGTAATATGCTTAAGTTGAGAATACAAGGTGCCTCTCCTGGATGGGCTTTCATTGACCCCAAATCTCCATGACTCAGGTTCCAGAAGCGGTGTGAACTTATTGCTGAGTCATGTAATAGATACCCCCTTTTATGACGTACTTTAGGTCTTACATTTGCCTCTTGAGAAATTTTATTCGCGAACTAGGGTGTACGTCATAAAGGTTCGTCCCATTCTGGATCTTAAATGATCGTTTCTAAAGAAATTTTCGCACATTTTCATTCTGCCTTTGATATTTGCAATTTCGCATCTTTCTTTTCATAAATTTTTTGTATTCATTTATTTCATTTTAATCATTAAGGAAAATATATTTTTTTTGAAATTTTCGCAACAAACCAAGTACACATCTTTTTTCTTTTTACCTTTGGTTTTTTCTGCTTCTGTTCTTCTGTTACTTTTTGCTACAGTCTTTACTTCTGCGACATTTTCATCATTGGGTTTTTTCAGCAAGTTTTGACTTCGCAACATTCTTTCTTTTCTCTGTTCTACTTAATCAACCATCAATCTCTCACTTCTTTGTCTTTCTTTGATGTTACGCTTCTAATTCCCATTCTTCGCAGCTCTTTCTTCGCAAGATTCTACATCAATTTCATAACACTTATTTTCCTCTACCCAATCTCCTTTTATGATTCCAATTCTATTGGGATGAGGAAGCTTGATACACTGGTGGAAAGTTGATGCCACGCCTAGAATTCCAATTAGCCATGGTCTGCCAATCAAGGCATTATAGGGTGACTCTACATCGACAATACAGAATATAATCTTGGAAGATATCCCCTTTAATGGAATTCGCATTGTGATCCCCACTTTAGGTTTATTGGCAGTGCCATTAAAACCATAAATTTTATAGGTTGAAGGTATTAGATCCTCATCTCTGGATCCCATTGTCTTATAAGTATGATAAAATAGGATATCTACAGAACTCCATGTATAAATTAAAACTCTATTAATTGCCCATGAATATTTGGCCTCATCCTCTTCATCTTCTTCTTCTTCCTCTACTCTTTGTTTTGGGTTTATCTCTAGTCTCACCACCAATGGATTATCATGCATTTCTCCAAGTTCAGGTGCTTCTTGTGCAGTGAAAGAAATAGTCTGCTTTTGCCACTCTTCTAATGTTGAAGCTTTCGCAATATTCATTACTTCCTTTCCATCAGCATCTCTCGCGAAAACTCTACTTATAACATTGTCATGGAAATCCTCGATTGTTTTGTATGAATGTACAATAGAGTTACAAAACAGATTTTTTGCCTTCGCCACAACTTCAATGACAAATGTTTCTCCTCCTTTTGTCGCATTAACTCTGCAAATTTCTGGTGGTGGTGGCAAGAGTTGAGATCGAGAATCCCCCATTAGAAAGATAGTTATTATTGGGGCGTCACATTCCAATAGAGGGTCTTCACTTGGATTTATAGTGACCAAAAAATTGGTTATGGGGTATTCTTGATTTAATACAAAATATCTAGATTACCCTTTAACTAAAATCAAAACCTAAAAACTAAAACTAAAACTAAAATCAAAACCTAATTCTCATTCAAAGATCTGCTCCTCCTCTTCTTCTTCTTCTTCTTCTTCTTTTTATTCTTCTTCTTCTTCTTCTTCTTCTTCTTATTAACTTCTTTTCCTTCATCAACCATAAATCATTCCCTCCTCTCTTTTTTTTTCAATCAAAATCATCACCATCATCGATCAATCGACGGTTCGAAAAACTTATAATCTTCGATTGAATTCTCTATTAAAAGTGCGGAAGAAGCATATTGATAGAAGTGATGGTAATCAACAAACCAATTGCATCTGAAATGGTGAAATGGTTAGATTAATTGAAATCTTAGAAAAAAATAGGTTTCAGAACCAGTTACGGTTGGGTTTTCCTCAACAAAACCCAACCATAACTATTTTACAGTTGGGTTCGACCAAAAAAAACCCAGCCGTAACTGATTTATAGTTAGGTTCGATCACAAAAAAACCCAGCCGTAACTGTTTTACAGTTGGGTTCGACAAAAAAAACCAGTAGAATCGATTCTGATTGGGTTTCGACCAAAAAAACTGAGCCGAATCGATTTGATTGGGTTTCCACAAAAAATAAAACAGCCGTAACTGGTTTAAAATTATGTTTTACTAATTTTACCTAGTTACGGTTAGGAGTTCATCATCACCTAACCTTAAATTTGTCTTACGGTTGACTACGAAGGAAAAACCCAGCCGTAAATCGCTCCGAAACGCTAAAAAAATCAATTTTTTTACTTACTTTCATCAATTTTGAGAAATAAAAAGAACATTGTTTGGGTTATTTAAAATCTAGGGTTTTACTTAGAAAAAAATCTCCAAAACTTCTCATTTTTTTCAACTTTTTCTTCCCACCAAAATCACTTAATATGATTTTTCACTAATTATATAAAAAAATATTATCAATCTAATTATTAGTTTATCATTAGCCTAACCACATAAGGGTTGTTTTGTCATTATAAAATTATTTGAGATAAGGGGTTTTTTATATTACTTATGGGTGACCCATTTTTGTCCTATTAGGTGACGCCCCTCTAATAGAATGTGACGCCCCAATAATAGCCTTCATTAGAATGTGATTTAGCTTTCCCTGGTCTATCATTCTGAGAATGATTCTCTTTATGTTTCTGCAATTATTTGTAGAATGTCCATGAAAGTGATGATAAGAACAAAATTCTTGGCTCCTGTTATTTGAAAGTGGTTCTTTTCCCATGTTCCAAGGTGTTGGTATGTTCTTCATTAAAATTATTGCTTCCTAAAAACTTTTCACACTAGTATTCATAGGCGGCATCTTGATCTCCTCCCATGTCATTCTTTGACTTCCTGATCCTCTCTGATAGTTTTGTCTTTGTCCTCCATAGGTTTCTTATGGCTGATCAAGTCTTTGAATTTTATTGTTCCCTCCTCGACTATAAAATTTTCTTTCTCTTTCGAATTCTTCTTGATCCCTGCTTCCCATAGCTACCAACTTCTGTTGATTATCATTCTTATTTTCTTGTTGGACTTGCGAAGTGCTCGCAACTGTGTTTATCAATTTTGGTAGCAAACTCGCATTCGCTGCTGATGAGCTTGTATTCGCAACGGGATATGATTCCATTTCATTCTGTTTTTCTTCAAGAGAAATGTACTCCTCCTGTAGCTCCCGTAATTCAGTCATTGTGATTGTATTATTGATTCTAAAAATTTGAATGTATAGCAGATTGGTTGCGAATATTGCATTGATGAAGGACAAAATGAGATATCTCCCATCCACACGTTCATCCATCTCACTGCACATTATATTCCATCTTATGGTCAGATGTTTTAAACTTTCTCCAATTCTCTGCTTTAATCCAAATACATCTTCAATGCCTGGTCGCGAAGAGTTGTTACTTATGTATGCCCCTAAGAATGTAGTTTTCAAATGGTTAAAAGATATTATCGTATTCTTGGGTAAACCTTCAAACCATTTCAGCGCCTCTCCCGTTAAACTGGATGCAAAATACTTGCACAATACAACATCATGATTTTCCCACTGTAGCATACACCTTCCATACGCCTTGATATGTTGAATTGCACATGTTGTTCCATCAAAAATGCTAGTTAATGCAGGCAGGTTGCACTTTGGGGGTATTCCTCCTAGTTGTACTTCTTGTGTGAATGGAGTTTTCGCAGCTTCTTCTATAACTTCATCCAATTTTCTTCTGCCTCCTTCCCTCCTATTATTCAACATTCCTCTCATTTCTTCCAGTTCTCTTAAGATTTGTTCATTTACCCAGGACGTTGGTTCCATTGGTCTCTTCAATTCTGCTTCTCTTCTCCTGCGTTCTTGCCTTCCTTGTGCTGCGAGAGTTTGATTTCCTTCCCTAGTATTTTCTTCTTGTCTTTCTCTGCGATCTTCTCTTTCATTTCTTTCATGAATTCGCATACCATTATATCTCTCATTTTCTCCTCTGCGATTTTGCTCACTCCTTATCATTTCTCTTTGTTGCCTTTCGATTCTCCATTGTATTCTATCATATTCTTCATTGATATTACCATTGTTGCGGTTTTTCTCGCGTCTTCTTTCGCGATTATCATGGTTGTTCTGATGTATTGCTTATTGGAATTCTCTTTCCTCCACTTCTGCTCTCAATCTCCAGGGTCGGCCCTGACATTTTGCTGCCCTAAGGCATTCCCAAAAATTGTTGCCCCCTTCCATAAAAATAACCACAGTCAGGACTCAGGAGTATAAGGTGGTTGATAAGCTATGTTAGCATCATATTTTGTCATATTTTATAATTATTAGTTGTATGAACTAGAACTAGTTCACTTATCTTTGGTAGATTTATTCATGGTGGTTCAGTTTGTTGGAAGGTTTTATAGAATTTCTAAACGGGAGTTCTATTTAGATGCTAACTACACAGGTTTGGACAAGATGTTGCTGCTGGACTAATACATATCGACCTGATGTTTGCCAATGATGCCAGCTTCTAATATTTACCCCCATCTCCACTACTCTTTACATTGTGAAACAGAAGAAGAACTCTTCTTATAGAATTCTATTTTTTATATACAATGCTAACTATATTACATAACTCTCATGCCTTTCACAACCAACTATAGTAGTTAGCTTCCATTTCTATCACAATCTCATCTCTAATCTACATAAGAGTATAGCGGAAAACATACGGTATTCTTTATTAAGAGGTGAAAGAACAGTTCGCTTTTTGCTTATTGCACGGCTGTGTGATACATTTGGCCTAGGAAAGTACTAGTTATGTACAAAGCATTTTCAGTAGAGGCTGTAGAGTTGTGCTTTTTCATTTGCATATGCAAAAATTTTATGGAAATTTTGTGCTTTATAGTTCTCCGCGGCCAACAATTTCATAGAGGGCGAACTGTAAGAGCAAACAATGGCGTTACTACTGACTAAGGCTACAAAAGAAAGGGGGAACAGAATGTCGAGAGACAAAAAAAGAGGCGAATGAGAAAAATGAGAAGTGACCGAGAACGTTTATGGTTTTTTATGTAACTAGCTACATATTTATTATTAAACCACTATAACAACTCTAATTTATATTATGCCCTTCTTTTTTATCCCCAAACTTCTATTAATCACTATTTACACCTTCCCTTGTTTTCTTTGACACAAGACATCTCTTAAGAATTTTTTCTTTGGTTGCCCCCCTGCCCGTGATGCCCCAAAGTCAAACTTTGTTGACTTTGCCTCATGGCCGGCCCTGTCAATCTCTCT
Source organism: Papaver bracteatum (assembly GCA_023529315.1). Classification (NCBI taxonomy): domain Eukaryota; kingdom Viridiplantae; phylum Streptophyta; class Magnoliopsida; order Ranunculales; family Papaveraceae; genus Papaver; species Papaver bracteatum. Next base: position 255,766 of record JAJJWX010001185.1, read on the forward strand.
CTCTCGCAGGCTAAACGTGCCTATTCAACATAATGTCTCTTAATTTTTTCTTCAATTACTTGCTCATTTCTGCGATTTTCTCTCCTATGTAATATTCTTCTTCCTTCTTCTTGGTTTTCTTCATCACCTTAGTTATTTCGTTCCTGACGCTGCCTGTTTTGTGGAATTTCGCCATGTGGAATGTATCGATCTTCAATCATTTCTCTATTTCTGCGACGCTCTTCCTCTAAATTTTGCACCTCTTGCCGAATATTTCCATCAACATTTTCTACAAATGAGTTTTGTCTTTCTTCCCTTCTAATTGATCTTGAACTTGATATTGTGGTACTTCTTGACCTTCTATTTTGTAGTCTCATATTCTCCATTCTCAATTCATGATCATGTCTTGTCAAATTAGCACGTTCTTCTGCTTCTACTGTCATTTCTTCATGTATTCTTTGTCTCAATTCCTCTAATGCTTCAGTTCTTTCATCTCCATGAATTATTCCTCCAATTGCTTCTTCAACTCTCTCTTCTTGTCTTTCATTTCTTATATTTTGCTCCTTTTCTGCTTCTCCTGCTGAATCTGACTGCCATATGTGTATACTTACTCTATCATAATCCATAGTTCTATTAAGCACTGGTGTATGTTGAATTGGTTGTTGAATTTGATTTTCTCCATCATTTCTTGTATTCATTCTTGACGGTTCTCCAGTTTTGTTTCTTCTTTCACTAGCAAGTCTCTTACTCCTCCTCACAGTTGTTGGTTGTCTTGAAGCATTTCTTCTTCTAGCCATCTCTTCAACCTCAATGAATTGTTGAAAATTATATGGAATCTATCACAAACTTCTCCAAATTCTTTCAAATCACAATATTAATTTCCACACTATCAACAAGGTTCAAATCCCTGTTTCTAGCACCAATATGTAGTAGCAGGAAATCCCACACTACACCCCTCACAAGAATTCATAATAATCAACACATCTTTCTGAGATTAAGAACAACACTTTTATCAATTGATTCACAGAAATGTTACAAGATAATGGAAGAAAACCAGAATACAATCGCTCCTTAAACTTTCTCTCTCTTAATGACTTGCTCAACACTCGAAAAAGATCTATTCAACTCTTTATATAGGGAATTACATAGTGGATGATAGCTAATCTGTCCTTTATTTTAGGATCTGACTTGCGATATTCTCGCAAGAGTTATACTGTCACATCTTCGCAAGCACTCTAATTATCACAGAATCGTCACACATTTCTCATGCTTCTGCCATCGTCATCTGTTATGTCATTCTTCAAATTACTCTGCGACGCTCGCAATGTGTTATTAACCCAAATTCGAAAATATTTCTTTCCTGTGATATTCTGATCCTACAGCGTTTATCATACAAAGACGAATAACTACTCAAGGAACTGGTGGATCTTCATCGACAAAAAGGTATGCAGAGACTTGAACTTATCTATCACTCAAAAGTCTATATATTTTATCTCCTATCTTGAGACAAAAGTCGTATTGCTATATAGATTTCGATTATACACATTTTCTATTTCGAGCCGAGTTTATCTCACTTATCTATTTCTCGAAATATGTGTTGGTAAGCTTTCGCTTTGGCCAAGTTCATCTTTACTCGTGACGAAAGTCATGTTAATTGTTTCAATCTCTTGAAAAATCTCTTTGATGAAAAATAGTGTGTGAATAACCGCTATATAACATCCTCTAAGAATGTTTCAATGATTGAAATGAGAGTTTAGAATATATATATATCCTTGAATGGAAATAAACATTGTATGTGAACTCATATTTGTGTAAGTCTAAAATCCTTGAACCAAAGTATGTGTACTTTATTGGTTTAGGATGCCCGGAGCTAAGTCCGCATACCCATACGCGTACTTCCGGAAGTTCACATTCCGTGAATTTCTGTTGGAGTTTGTGAACTAAAAACAAGCTCAATCCGGGTATTTAAGTATGCGTACTTGAGTGGGTTATTTTCTAAAAACGGTTTATTCGTGAACTAAGACATTTATAAATTAAGGAATGCAATTTTTGCAAACTGTGGCTATAATATTCATGAATCGATTAGAGTGAATAAAAATCATTTTTGCTTCGATTGTGTCTTATATACTTCTATGATATCTAAGCAATTAAACAACTCTCTAACTAGTTCTTTTGAGTCCTGTGAACTAGTTATGGTGGAGATGAATAAGGTTGATATGAAAGTGCTCATATGGATAACCATTAGTTAACTATTATTGAACCAACTAGGTGTACACGTTTATGTATGGTTACATAAACCTAAATAGATGTGCATTTTATTTGTGTATGACAAGCTAAGTTCGATCTAACGGTTGAAACATATTAGCTTGAATCTAATCAGGTTTTCATCTAACGGTGAATATTGAATGCTTTGTTACTAAGGTAACTTAGATTGCAAACCCTGATTTGGATACTATATAAAGGAAAACTCTAGCAACTGAGAAACCTAATCCCCACACCTCTTGTGTGATACTAGTTGTTTAAGCTAGAGTCGATTATCCTTTAACCCTAGGTTTCTCTCGAGGCCCTGTAGGTTAACGACTTGAAGACTTCATTGGGATTGTGAAGCCAGACCCAACTATTTTCTCTGTAGTTATGTGATCTGATCTTTCTATTTCCATCGTATTTGAGTATAATCATAAGATTGGACTAAGATTAATTTCTCCAATAGGCAAGATAGAAAAGTAGTAACAAACACCTTTGTCTCATCATTTGTGATTCTGCAATATCTTGTTTCGCTAGTCGATTAAGATTATTGTGAGGTGATTGATAATTATAGGTTGTTCTTTAGAAATATAAGTCCGGGTTATCAATTGGTTCTTGTTCACCTTGATTTATCAAAATACGGAACAAAACTCATAGGTATTTCTGTGTGAGACAGATTTATCCATTCCTGTAGACTTTTCTGTGTGAGACAGATTTGTTTATTAAAGTCTTCGAATTTGGGTCGTAATAACTCTTAGTTGTGGGTGAGATCAGCTAAGGGAATCAAGTGTATAGTATCCTATTGGGATCAGAGACGTAAGGAGCGCAATTGTACCTTGGACTAGTGTGAGATTGATTGGGGTTATGCTACAGTCCAGACTGAAGTTAATTTGTAGTAGGCTAGTGTCTGTAGCGTCTTAATACAGTGTGTGTTCAATCTGGACTAGGTCCCGAGGTTTTTCTGCATTTGCAGTTTTCTTGTTAACAAAACTTATGGTGTCTGTGTTATTTCCATTCCGCATTATATTTTGTTATATAATTGAAATATCACAAGTTATGCGTTGTATCGATCAATTGGTAAATCCAACCTTTGGTTGTTGATTGAAATTGATTGATCCTTAAACATTGGTCTTTGGTACCATTCAAGTTATTTTTCTTGTATTCAATCATACTCACAGATTTATATTTGTTTGAGTTTGGATTGAATCGACAAATTGAGATATAACTATTTGATATACTTTTTATTAAGATTGAGTCTGACTCTAGTTGATTCTCTTAAAAGTATATTGGAGTTAGTCCATACAGATTGGGTGAGGTTGTTAGACCCCCGCTTTTTTAATTGGTATCAGAGCAAGAAAACATGTTTGTAGACCATATAAGTCTGTGTTTTTAGCGATCTGACTCTATAGACAGAAATTCTATCTCCATAAATGTACCACCAGTATTCGATGGCTCAAACTACTTGTGGTGGAAAATTGCTATGCGTGATTTTCTTCAAGCTTGTGATTTTAAAACATGGGCACGTGTTGTTAATGGCTATACTCCTCCGGTTGATACAGAAGGAGATGTGTTTATACCTAAGGATATTGGTAGATATAGTTTAGAAGAAATCCTTGTTGCAAATAAAAATTCTGACGGCTTAAATGCTATCATACATGCCATTACCCCATATCTTCAGCATCATGTGACTATGTGCACAAAGTCTAAAGAATCCCGGGATATCTTAGAAACTGTATTTGAAGGGAATACCTGTAAAAAGGAAGTTAGGCTTCAAAACCTAAATTCTGATTGGGAAAACCTTCGTATGGCAGATGAAGAATCATTTGATGAGTTTAATCACAAAGTGTCTGAAATTGTTAATGCATCCTTTGCATTGAGTAAGACTATTCCTGAAAAGGACATTGTAATGAAGATTCTCAGATATCTGCCATCCAGATAAGATTCTAAGAAGCATGCCATCGGTGAAGGAAATAATCTCGCAACGCTTGCAAGAAATACTTTGGTTGGGAAGTTAAATATATTTGATCATAAGCATACATCCAAATTTGGGAAGGATGTTGATTTCAAATCACAAAAGAACACTAAATTACTTGATAAAAGTAAAAGTGTTTGCATCTTTGAAGATGATCTTTCTGAGGCTGATTCATCAGATGAAGATCTTAACAAGTCAGTCTCGTTGATCACAAGACAGTTTAGGGATCTTTTTTTGAAGATAAGTAAACGGTTCTCCAGAGATAAATTCAGGTCATCAGATAAACCCCATAATCGTGTTCCTCCTAAAAACATGGATAATGATGAAACTAATGACGAGGATATGCCTCAATGCTAAAGGTTTTGGTCATTTTGAAAATGAGTGTCCAAATCGAAAAAAATACACTGGGAACAACGGTCTTGCTGCAACTCTTGGTGAAATGTCTGATAACTATAATTCTAATAAAGACGAAAAGTAAAGTGTTGCACTTCTTTGTAAAAATATTGATTTTGATAATTGTAGCAATACATACATCAATCTTAATAGTCTTTCAGGTAGGGATGTCAATGGGTCCGGTTCCTCCCGGGTATCATACTACCAGGACCCGGATCCTATTTTATTTTTTTCGGTTCTGGGTCCCCACGGTTCCGGGTCCGGTTCCAAAATTAGTAGGCCCAGAACCGGACCCTATTAAATAGCCGGGTACCCACCGGTTCCAGGTATTAAACGGGTATTTCATTTTCAGTTTTACTGCATAATAAAAATACCCATCAATGCAATAATATGGGTTTTCAGAGCTTTAACAAACCAAGAACATAATAATTTCATCAAAAAACACACATGAGAAAACAGTGGTTACAAGTTTCCAACTCCTCTCTCCACTTATAGAGAAAAAAGGCATGAGCTTTAACCTTGCGACTTTGGTTGGTGATGGGACTTTGAGAAAATTAAGGAAATAACCGATACCAATTATTAGTGGTGGCTAAGGTAAGTCAAACATCATATATACAATAAGCTGGTACAGCACTACATAGTTTATGATTCCATTGTTTTGTCAAAGTCCAAGGACCATTTTGGTGATACTGTCAAATAACTTGATGCTAATATCAACTTCATATTCATTTGCATTTCCAAAAAAAGAAGAAGCTAATATCACTTGTCCAAAACAACAAAAGTTAGAGAGTTAGAGAATTCTAATCTAAAAGCAAATGCAGTAGTTGTCTAAAAACATAACAAAATGTAAACTAAAAGTAACTGCATTAATGGTCCAAAGACACTAACATTTAAAACTAAAAGCCAAAAGTGATCATTCATCAGTAATGTTACGGGATGGCCCCTTTTATATCTCCATCCCTGGTTGTTATGGATATAAGGAGTTACCTGGCCTTGCAATTGCACTGAGCTAATTCTATCCTTCATGCCTCCATTCTTCCCTTTTTGAAATTTCCAATCCCTCGTGACTACCGTCCCCAAGTTCTATAAACCAATACAATAATATACAAACAAATACATCATTCCACAAGATATGTTAGACGTTGGTTTAGTATTCCTAGGAGCCATTTCAATCACAAAGCCTTCGAAATTCAACAACATATCCCATATTCTAACCGATCAAATTAACAAAATCCACCAACAAATCTCCCCTACAATTAGTACTAAATAAGTAAATAATGAAATAATGATTTTTACCCTTTTTTTTTTTTCTTAGTTCAGCTTTTCATCAAACATTCAATGTGCAATTTTATTGGTTTCAAGAGGTGTGTCTCTCCTTGTTGTATTGATCTCCTTATATATCTTCTTCACCTGCAAATTCATGCTTGAGTACAACCAAACATTTTTAAGCTTTCACAAACACCAGAACATTCTCTATTTCATTTCAGCCATTCACTTCCCACAAAAAGGTGAAAACAACTAGTGTTCTTCAACGTTTTTCTCATTTAAAATCACCGTCTAACTCCATGTAAAACTCATTCCGAAAAAGCGGGGGTCTAACAACCACACCCAATATTTCGATTAGCAATCTGTATGGACAACTCCGAGTTTCTTTCTAGAGAATCAACTAGACTCAATCAATAGAAAATATCTCAAGGAGTTATTATCTCAATATCTCAATTTCATTTACTCAAGCAAATATAATATGCGAGTCTTAATCAAAGAGAGATAACTTGGATGGTACCAAAGACTAATATCCAAGTGTCAATCAATTCAAATCAACAACCAATAAGGTCGGATATTCTAATTGATTGAACAACGCATAACCTGTATTATTTCAATTATATAACAAAATATAATGCGGAAAAGAAACAACACAGACACCAGAATTTTGTTAACGAGGAAACCACAAATGCAGAAAAACCCCGGCACCTAGTCTAGATTAAACATACATTGTATTAAGCCTCTACAGACACTAGCCTACTCCAAATTAACTTCGGTCTAGACTGTAGTTGAACCCCAACCAATATCACACTGATCCAAGGTATAGTTATGCTCCTACGCCTCTGATCCCAGCAGGATACTGCGCACTTGATTCCCTCAGTTTATCTCACCCACAACCAAGAGTTGCTACGACCCTAAGTCGAAGACTTTAATAAACAAATCTGTCTCACACGGAAAAGTCTACAAGATAGATAAATTCGTCTCCCACGAATAAACCTATGAGTTTTATTCCGTCTTTTGATAAATCCATGTGTACATGAACCAATCAATAAAACCACACTTATATTCCTGAAGAACATCTCAGTTTTATCAATCACCTCACAATAGTCTTAATCGACGCAGCGAAAAAAAATATTGTGGAATCACAAACGATGAGACGAAGATGTTTGTGATTACTTTTATATCTTGCCTATCAGAGATAGAAATCTCAAGCCAATTATTACAATTGTACTTGTACGATAGAAACAACAAGATCAGATCACACAACTACGTTAAAAGTGGTATCGGTATGGCTTCACAATCCCAATGAAGTCTTTAAGTCGTTAACCTGGTTTTAGAAGAAGAAAACCAAAGGTTAAAGGAGAATCGACTCTAGCTTAGCACAACTAGTATCACACAGAATGTGTGGGGATTAGGTTTCCCAGTTGCTAGAGTTCTCCCTTATATAGTCTTTCAAATCAGGGTTTGCAATCAATGTTAGCTTAGTAACAAAGCATTTAATATTCACCGTTAGATAAAAACCTGATTAGATTCAAGCTAATATTTATCAACCGTTAGATCGAAAACATAGCTTGTTATACACATGTACTACACATTTATTGACTTGTGAAAACCGTACCCAAACTTGTACATTAGTTGGTTCAACACTAGTTAACCAAATGGTTAGCCAGATGATAACTTTCATATCAACCATATTCTTCTTCATTATAACTAGTTTAAATTACTCAAATGAACTAGTTAGAGAGTTGTTCAATTGCTTAGATCTTTATGTACTACACAAGACACAATTGAAGCAAAAATGATGTGATTCACTCTAATCAATTCATGAACTATAAAGCCATGGTTTGCAATATCATTCCTTAGTTTATTATGATATGTTCACAAATATCGTTTTTAGACATAACCTACTCAAGTTCGTGGACTTAAGTTCGCGGATGGAGTTCAAAAACTCCAGCATAAATTCTCGATCGAGAACTTCTGCCAGTTCGAGGACTGAAGTTCACGTACTTCTCCGGTTTCACTTGATCAACAAAGTTCACAAACTTCGGTTCAAGTAATAAGGACTTATGCATATATGTGTTACCACAACAATTCTTATATCCTCCAATGGTTATATTGTCTAAACTCTCATTTCAATCTTTGAAACATTCTCAGAGGGCGTTATATAGTTGTTATTCACAAACTATTTTTCGTCAGAGCAATTTCCAAAATGATTGAAACATAACATGACTTTAGTCACTAAGTAAAGATGAACTTGGATAAAGCGAAAGCTTTACCAACATGTATTTCGAGAAATAAATAAGCGAGATATACTCATCTCGAAATATCATATGTGTATAATCTTAGTCTATATAGTAATACGACTTTTGTCTCAAGATAGGAGATATAGTAGATAGACTTTCGAGTGATAGATAAGTTCAAGTCTCCACATACCTTTTAGTCGATGAAGATCCACAGGTTCCTTGAGTAGTCCTTCGTATTGTATGATAATCTCCATGGATTTCTTGAGCTCAACTACACTTTCTATCCTAGTCCGAGACCTTAGATATAGTAGACTAGAAATCAAGACTTTATAGTTTTGATCGCTAACATTGAAAAAGATGCTTGAGATAGCAACGCATGCGAGTTCGACCGAGAAATGCTCTAACAATCTCCCCCTTTGTAAATTTTAGTGGAAAAACTATTAATACATATGAAATACAAAATATATAAATAAACTTTGTAGCTCATATTCCACATGTCGTCTAATATTCAACAATACTCGAAATCTTCGTCACTTCCAAGTAATCCAATGATCCCAAAGGTTATAAGTTTAGCACCATCGTTGTTGAAAATCCATAGCTATAACAATGAGAAAAGCAGTGGTTCTCAATCATTCTTATACAGTGTCATAGTATCATTACACATCGGCAAAGTCCAATTGCATCACAACTTTAACAACAATACTATGGTGATACTTCATTCCCCCTAAGTCAATACTCCATATCACATGGAAACTACTCCCCCTTACATAATGATCCGGAAACCATATGTATTTGTAGTATGAACTACATATTAATTCTCCCCATTTTTGTCAATAAAATTGGCAAAGGTACAAGAACGAGATCTTAATGAAATTTCCGTAAGAGACATTTCATGACCAAAGGCAAATGTATATCATCTTGTTTAGATGCAATCATAAAACCGAATCTAAATGCATTCATCAAGGAGTTTATAAATATACAATATAACCCCTCTAATATTCCACAGCCGCACTCCCCACAAAGATTTGGCAATTAAGCACAAGTTCAAAAGAACTCTCCCCCCATAAAATGTCATTCCCAAGGGAACAACAAGAGCGACCTTAATTTCAAGAGAAAATAAAGATTTCTTTAGACTCAACAAATTACATACAAGTATGAATTTGGAATCCAAAAAGAAATATTCGATCATATTAACCAAAGCGAACCAATATTAATTTGACCAAATATGCTCGACACAAGTAAACTTATGGAGACTTAAAAAATAAATTAGATTAATCACAAGAAAACTCGAAAATAATATAATTATCATACTCAACCAAACTAATTACAAAAGTAATCAATTTAATTGGCCACACTCGACATAAGAAAATCTATGGAACAATGACTAAGTTAATCATGAATAACCAACCCAGTCAAAGAAATACTCAAATATAAGAAAACTTATGGAGTGATAACTAAATAACCACACAAGATAATTAATTTAGTTCAACATGTTCAACATAAAGTACCTTACGGAAAAACAACTAAGCTAATCACAAAAGCAATCAACTTTTGTTATTTTAGTGCTCAACATAAGACACTTCATGGAACAACACAATATTTACACAATAATTGTGGATCGGAGAATCGACCTTATACTGTGGAATAAGCAAGGATTCATTATATGTTTCCATCACTATTTGCACAATGAGACACAATAGACATAATCCTTGAATCACAAAAGATTTTAACCTATCTTACATCAATAATTGACAATATAGGCTTAACTTTTGTGTTTTGCCAAAAGTATATTCATTCTTTTATCAATATTTGCATATCAATTCACGAACGACTTTACTTTTGACAAAATATGGGACAATTAAGTTCACGGACGTAAACACATATATCCCATCAAAATATTGCAATATATAAAACCATAAAGATTAATACTGCAACTATCATCTTCCAAACAAGTTTAGAATTTAAGCAATAAATCTAAAAACAAGAAGATGAAAACTTTTTGGACATAGATATGTGTAATTACAATAATGGCTATTCCAAAACACTAGTTATTCTTCTAAAAGAGAAAAATAGAATATTTACTAGCAATAAAAATCAAACAGACTAAACTGAAAGACACTTCCATGCGACAACGAACTAGTGTCAAATTGACAGTTCTGGATCTTCTTGAGACTTGAGGTCTTGGAGCTTGTGAATGGCAGCATCCTATGCACCTTTGAAGAGGATATCCTTATTGGGAAGTTCTCTAACACGGTTTTTCATGAGAACAAGGTCATACTTAACCTTTTTCAACTCAGTTCTTACCACATCAAGACACTTCATTGTATCAACAAGTTGCTGCTTTGCTTCCTCAAATTCCTTTAGGAAGTCTAAAACTACATCTGATGAAATCTCTTCAATCTCTTCTTTATCCGAAAGTGAATCAGAGGATTGAGGAAAGGAACCTTCAACTTGAACAAGTGTTCCCTTCTATTTATCGAGTTTTCAATATACTTCCTTATCAATGACATATTTAGGTAAATCCAATGAGCAGGAAGAAGGAGAAGCCATTGAAAATATAAAACCTAGAGTAATATGATTAACTCAATAGGATAGGTATATATAAGAAAAACTCGAGATATTTAGGGTTTACGGGATAGGTTTAAAAGAAAGCTCGAAACCGTACTTGTATCCGTAAGACGAGTGTTCACAAAGCTCAGCATGGAAACACAAAGAACTACACTTTTACTTTTCAAAAGAAAGTTTAGTCAAGGAAGAGAAAATGAACAAAAAAAAAACTCACAAACTAGTGTTTGACTAATTATCCTTCTAAAAACGATAAGGGATTAGCTGGATAATTAGAGTCACTTTGTTATGGAGTATACCTATTTAATTCTCTCACAACTAGGCTTTTTGTATGCGAGATATTAATACTTGTGATTAATTCACACAAGTATGATCTCTTAGCTCATTAAATGAACATTCTTTATTTTTATCCTTCTGTCTTTGATAAGTGCTCTTTCCAGAGAGGTGACACACTGCTTGATTAGAAAATTTATCAGAAGGAATAAGTCTAGGACATCTTGCAATTGGTTCCCGAGGATTAGAATAGTTAGGTGTTTATGGGTGAAAACTATTCCTTCCGATTTTGGTAATTTGAGGTGTTTGGATGAGGAATGAATCTAAACCTTAAACAATGCACTGCGCGGTGAGTGCTTATAGATTCGAGAGGTCAATCTGTGCAAGTCCGGCATAAAACAAAAAGAATGGCCGTTCCAGACTTGTTTAGGTCACAAAGTGAAGGACATGGGGTTGATCTTAGGGAGGGAAGCTAAGAAGGTGTTGAGATTGTGAAGGTGTTGGCTATGTATGACTTGCAACAGAAAGGTGAGTAGGCTTGTAATTAACGCAAGCAAGCTTTGGATGTTAACACTTGGTTTCTGTGTTATGCTCTCTCTGCTCTGTCTTGTCTTATTGAAAAATAGGGCGGAGAACCTATTTATACAAGTCTTTTAGCCTAACCTTCGTATCTCTTGGGAAGTGGAGAAAGTGGAGTGATGTAATAGTGAAGTAGTGTGTTGGTGTCACACGACCAAGCTTGCCCACTTATCCCATCATCACTAACCGTCCATGACTTCCTGACATGTTCTTGTGATGGCGCGTTGTACGCTGCACGCTGTAAACCGCCAGACCAATACCCCAGTATGTATCCCCCAGTTTGTGACATGATTGATGTCTTGAGTGTGTGGGGATCATGGGACCCACAGAAAGTAACATATAATGCTACGTTATTTAGGAAATTGATACTTGCGAAGTATCGTGTGTATACTATGCAGGTACTACATCGAGTATATTCAACATGTATGAAGCATCGTTGTTTGTGAGTCTCAAAGAAACTTCATGTTCAGCCTACTTCATGTGATGGTTTGGAAGTTGCGCATGCAAACCCTCCTTTGACCGATCACATGGTGTGGTAGAGTGACGGGTGGTGTTCACCATGACGCCACACTGACCAATTAACTCATGACCAGGGCTGTATAGCCAAGCCAGTGAAGTTGGACCGACGAGATGATCTTTGAGACACTCATCTGCAACCTGGATGAATTTCGTGTATTTTATTCACATAATGGGATTGTTGCCACATGCTCCATTCTAGGTGAACTAGTAAAGTGAAGGAGTATCCATCACTCATTAATGGCCCTATCTTTTACAAGATGTTGGCGCATAATTTTTAGGTTTTACAATTTTACCCTTAAATGAAAATCCACCATCAACATAGGGATCCATTTTCTAGACTTAGATTACTAGAAACATTATCATAAGTACAGGGAATGCTTTCTTTAGCAACACAAGAATTTATGCCAGAATGCACTTGAGCCCTGTAATGATTTCTAGTATAGATATCACTCTTATAAGGTTTCTGGTTTCTTGTGGGCATGCGATTCACTACATTAGTCGACTGACTATTTGTTCCACTGACAGTGAAGAGAAGAAAATTATGAAGCCTAGAAATTTGTTTCCTTCTTGCAAAACAATGGATATCATAGTGATTCCTTTTCCCACGAAAGGTACAGGTTCGTGGAGAAGAAGCAATAATTGGCACCTATCCTAACTTCAAGTTATGTAGACCTTTCTTGACACAATATTCTTCTGGAGAACATTTATTCATGTGTTGCACAAATGATTTTCTCCTTAAGACAGAGTTTTCCTTTTCCAAGAATTTACACTGTTCCTGGGCTAGAGTAAGATATGCACTTAGTTTCTCTTTTTCATCACGAAATCTGTTAAGATCTGATGAATGAGTTTCGAGAAATTTTTTTTCTCTAATTGAGTCCTCCTTAATAATATCTTCAAGAGTACTAATCTTTTCACATTGAAGAGTAGTTTCTTGGAGAAGATTCTCAATATTCTTAGAGAATGACTTAATTATGTTATAGAGATCACGTTCTCGATCAAGAGACTTTTCAAATTCATCAATAAGATGATCATGATCAATAAAATCAATAATCTTAGCTGTATTTTTTGAAATTTTAGTGAGCTCCTTTTCAGCTTTTGCCAGAGTGTCACATGCCTCATGAGAGGAAGAAATGTCATTATCAAATTGAACACTCTTTCTACCTCGTGATTCGGAAGAATCTACTAAGGAATAATCCTTTGAGGTGTTTCTAAGACACTTGACATAATCAAAAGCTTTAGGAGACATTTTGGTATGCGCAAAGGAGATCTTTTCCTCAGACTCAAATTACCACAAACACAGACTTGTAAGGTCTTGAAAGTGTTTGCCTGCTCTGATACCAATTTAAAAATCGGGGGTCTAACAACCACACCCAATATTTCGATTAGCAATCTGTATGGACAACTTCGAGTTTCTTTCTAGAGAATCAACTAGACTCAATCAATAAGAAATATCTCAATGAGTTATTATCTCAGTCTCTCAATTTGATTTAGTCAAGCAAATACAATATGCAAGTCTTAATCAAAGAGAGATAACTTGGATGGCACCAAAGACCAATATCCAAGTGTCAATCAATTTAAATCAATAACCAATAAGGTCGGATATTCTAATTGATTGAACAATGCACAACCTGTATTATTTCAATTATATAACAAAATATAATGCGAAAAAGAAATAACACAGACACCAAAATTTTGTTAATGAGGAAACCGCAAATGCAGAAAAACCCCGGGACCTAGTACAGATTAAACATACACTATATTAAGCAGCTACAGACACTAGCCTATTCCAAATTAACTTCGATCTAGACTGTAGTTGTACCCCAACCAATCTCACACTGATCCAAGGTATAGTTATGATCCTACGCCTCTGATCCTAGCAGGATACTTCGCACTTGATTCCCTCAGTTGATCTCACCCAAAACCAAGAGTTGATACGACCCAAAGTCGAAGACTTTAATAAACAAATCTGTCTCATACAGAAAAGTCTACAAGATAGATAAATTCGTCTCCCACGAATAAACCTATGAGTTTTGTTCCGTCTTTTGAAAAATCAAGGTGAACATTAACCAATCAATAAAACCAGACTTATATTCCCAAAGAATAGCTCAGTTTTATCAATCACCTCACAATAGTCTTAATCGACGCAACGAAAAAAATAATTGTGGAATCACAAACGATGAGACGAAGATGTTTGTGATTACTTTTATATCTTGCCTATTGGAGATATAAATCTCAAGTCAATTATTAAAATTGTACTGGTACGATTGAAACAGCAAGATCAGATCACATAACTACGATAAAAGTAGTATCGGTCTGGCTTCACAATCCCAATGAAGTCTTTAAGTCGCTAACCTGGTTTTAGAAGAAGAAAAACAAAGGTTAAAGGAGAATAAACTCTAGCTTAGCACAACTAGTATCACACAAAATATGTGGGGATTAGGTTTCCCAGTTGCTAGAGTTCTCCCTTATATGGTCTTTCAAATCAGGGTTTGCAATCAATGATAGTTTAGTAACAAAGCATTCAATATTCACCGTCAGATGAAAACCTGATTAAATTCAAGCTAATATTTATCACCCGTTAGATTGAAAACATATCTTGTTATACACGTGTACTATACGTTTGTTGACTTGTGAAAATCGTACCCAAACTTGTACATTTGTTGGTTCAACACTAGTAAACCAAATGATAACTTTCATATCAACCATAACTAGTCCAAATGACTCAAATGAACTAGTTAGAGAGTTGTTCAATTGATTAGATCTTTATGTACTACACAAGACACAATTGAAGCAAAAAATATGTGATTCACTCGAATTGATTCATGAACTATAAAGCCACGGTTTGCAATATAATTCCTTAGTTTATTATGATAAGTTCACAAACATCGTTTTTAGACATAACCTACTCAAGTTCGCGGACTGGGTTCGCGGACTTAAGTTCCTGGATGGAGTTCACAAAATCCAGCCGAAATGTTCGGTCGAGAACTTTCGCCAGTTCACGGACTAAAGTTCACGTACTTCTCCGGTTTCACTTGATCAACAAAGTTCGCAAACTTCAGTTCAAGCAATAAGGACTTATGCATATATGTGTTAACACAACAATGCTTATATCCTCCAATAGTTTTAATATCTAAACTCTCATTTCAATCATTGAAACATTCTCAGATGGCGTTATATAGTTGTTATTCACAAACTATTTTTCGTCAGAGCAATTTCCAAAATGATTGAAACATAACATGACTTTCGTCACTAGGTAAAGATGAACTTGGCTAAAGCGAAATATTTACCAACACATATTTCGAGAAATAAATAAGCGAGATATACTCAGCTTGAAATATAATATGTGTATAATCTTAGTTTATATAGTAATACGACTTTTGTCTCAAGATAAGAGATAGAGTAGATAGACTTTCGAGTAATAGATAAGTTCAAGTCTCCACATACCTTTTATTCGATGAAGATTCACTGGTTCCTTGAGTAGTCCTTCGGCTTGTATGATAATCTCCATGGAGTTCTTGAGCTCAACTACACTTTCTATCCTAGTCCGAGACCTTAGCTATAGTAGACTAGAAATCAAGACTTTATAGTTTTGATCACTAATATTGACAAACATGCTTGAGATAGCAACGCATACGAGTTCGACCGAGAAATTCTCTAACACATCCATAATTGGAATTTAGCCACAACCCGTCCTTCGCCATAACTTAAATTACTTTGATTCTTCTCTATTGACTACCGATAGACACATTTTTGTGTCTGATTTGTTCTCAGTGTCTCTATTGTTAGTCTCGATTTTTGTACTAATTTTGGTGTTTTTATGTTTGTTTAGATGTTTTTGGAGAAATACATTTGTGCGGAAAAAGTTGCTCGAAAAGTGCTTTTTGGACCCCCAGAGAAAAGTGATAAAGGCACCCTCATTTTGGATAAGGGCACCCCCAGGGAGGCAGCTGCTATTCGCACCCTAGGTTTGGTTAGGAGGACACCACCTTCAACATTTTGGAATTTCGTTTTGGCGGGAAAATAATTCTCTAAGCTGGCAGATTGTTTCGTACAAATTTGATTTGGTTAGAGGGCGATTAAATCTCTGAAAATTCATGGTTAGATGTGATATAACTATATAATGTTGGTATGGGTGTTTTTTTGGGTCAAATTTGGCTGGATAACTCGGTTTAATCCAAACAGTGAGTTGGAGGAAAAACACAAGCTTACACGAGTTGCATGAGATTTGGACGTGTTATGGGCGTGCATGATGACTCAAACTAACATCCAGGAGCTTGTAAGAACTAAATAAAGAATTTTTAGCATCTGTAGACGCGTGGGAAGTTAATTCAGGGAAGAAAATATTCCCATGATATTTTCTTTAATAACCGAGTTCAATGAAGAATTTATGGAGATATGGCGTGATTAAATGAGTCTTAGGAGTATAAATAGGTTTCTTGGGTCGATTAGAAGGCATATAGGGAGTTTGGGGTCGAGAGAAGGTCCAGAGAAGCAGAAATCAAGAGTTGATGAAACTCTGTTTCTGCTGTTGCTGCTGATGAAGAACACCAAGAACATGAAGAACAGACCAACAGACACAGTCGTTTATCTACAGTGACAAAGACTCACAATCCCGGGTCGTAGGTGTGGGTCGTAGATATTCAACGACAACAGCATTTCAGCTGTGTCGTTGTTTCAGACGCCTTCTGTGGGTCGCACATTTCAGCTTTATACCATTTTCTTGTCTTTCTCTTCATTGTAAAACACTTTTGAGCATCAATGAAATATTTTGAGAGGTTTTCCAACATGAATAGCTAAACCCCAACACTGGGTCGATGGAGGAAGACAAAATTCAACATGGGTAAAATTATTTAATTCCTTTTATGACTTTTGCATTATTTTAAATTGATTTATGATTCGATAAAATTAGTTGTGATTCAATTAGATAGGTTATGCTTTGTATTAAGATAATCTATGCTTAGGGGATACAATTAATGTTTTGAGGATCTAGTTTGGCAAAATAAGAGTCCAGGTTTTTATTTGTTGAGCGATAATTGTTAAAAGAATTAATTTTTGAACCTTTTGTTGTGAGTTTGGCGAATCTTGAGTCAAGACATCTCTTCATCCTGTGACAATTTTTGTATATATATTTCTATCTTATTTTAGTTTTATTAAGTCTAGAACTCTATTGCTTTCACAAGTCCAACGAACTCTTTACTACAACTATCATTGATAAATATCATCAATTTTTGGCGCCGTCGACACGGAGCTTGTCTTTAGGCTAGAGTTTATAGACTTTTATTTTTTTTTATTTTTTTTGTTCTTCTTTACGTTTTTGGGTTGTTGTCTTTTCCATACAGAATTTGGAATTCAGAGCGAAAGAAAATTGTGCCAAAGCTTTTGGTGAATATTTAAAGACTTGGAGTAAAAGGCAAAGCGAAAGGAGCGAAAGAAGAAGATTTTTTTTATTTATTATAAAAAGAGAGAAAAAAAAAGAGAGAGTTTTTTTTTTTTTTTTTAGATTGTATTAGGATTTCTCTATTTTTGTAATTTTATTTTTATTTTTGCACTTTACTTTTTAGACTTTGGACTTGAACATTCTTTTATTTTTAAACCCTACGGAAGGGTTGGGTTAAATATAAATGCACAGGAAGGACGACGATTACAATATCGTCTCGGCCCCTCGGGTTCGTACATGACATAGGAGTCGTGGCCAGGAGTCGACTTCAATGGTTCATCCCCGTCTGGAACGGGAGGTAATAATTCTAAACACCGCGAATCCCTGTCGGCGGGTTTCTTGGATGATTTTGTATGTATATATGTTGAGGTTTTGAAAACGGCTGTTTTAAATTCCTAGTAAAGGGCAAGGACTGGCCATACAAGATAAGGGTTCGGATTTCATCACCGTTCTCTTCTTGCCCGCCTTAGGAAAACGATACCAAACGCGAACCTAAGCTTAAAATTTGGAATAGAACGAGACCGATAGGGTAACGAGCTTAATAGGAAAGTCGTTCGAAAAATATTGGTTACTCTTTTGAGCATGCTTTGAAGTTCATGAGGGTTTCTGAGAGTTGAATGCGTGACTGCACCGCCCTGTAATGCGGTGAGGCATTGGGTATCAAAGCTCCAGCAGCTTCCCTCGCCTCTATTCAACTTACTTAAACTCAGATTGATTCCAAAGGGGTTTGCTCATACTGTAACGAATTCCTTTTCGAAGGATTAGAAGCTGGTCTAGTAACAATCTAAGTGGAGCCATCATGCTTTTTGTTTGCTAGAAATCAGTAGGTTTGTTGTGGTCGAGTCAGTATTGTTTGTGTTTGTGTATAATTCCCTTGCAGTTAGGATGTCGAACTGGTATTACAATAGCCAATACAATGATTATCCGACTAATTTTCAAAATGGACATTTCAACTTTGACCAGAGTATGAATAGTGGTTGGGAGCATCCACCTTTTCAAAGTTATGGTTTGTACCATGATGAGCCCAATTACTATTCGCATACTCACCAGTCATATGAGCAAAACAATCCTTCTATTTCTCTAGAAGATGCTTTAAAGAGTCATTCCTTATTTGTGAAGGAAACCTTAAATATTCCAGATGAGTCCCCAGAGCAGTCAACTAGAATGTCTTTAGAAGAGACTCTTAAGCAATTTCTTTTGAAAGTACAGATAGGATTGTTGAAAAACTTGCTCGAAATAATCTTAATTTCCAATACAGATTGTCTCCAATAATACCCTTGAAAATGAAGATAGTTATTTTCATAATCAAGATGACGAGGTTAGAATTGGTAACACTACTTTAGATGAGGTTCAACCATTTTCATATTTTTATAATGATGATTATGATAATGTTGATGAAGAATTTGAAATGAGTAGGCATAGTGATCAGGAATTTGTTACTCCAATTGAGCTTAATAATGATAATGTTTCTAGTTCAAATCCAAATAATTTTAATAATTATTCACCTATTCAAAAGGACGAGGATTTGACTAGAGATACCACTGTTTTAGATGATGTAATATTTCCTTACGATTACGAAGCCAATGATGTTTTAGAGGAACGAGTATATTTTGAGTCTAGCAATTTAGAAACAACAGACTTAGAAAAACAAGATGAACTCGTAGAGATGAGTGAGGATGTACCTGACTTAGAAGAATCAATTGACCATTTTCAGGAATCAGATAGCCTTGAAATTAGGGAAGTTGTGACTAGTCTTTCTAGAGACACTAAAAACTCTAAGTTTGGGGGTGATTATCATTCTCCATGTGCCTTAACTCTTAGAAAGGTCCCTAACTTGGGACTTGACATTTGTGCCTCAACCATTTTAAAAGATTATCTTCATACACTTTTTCCTGAACCTAGTTGTGTCCATAAAAAAGTTCAGTTGTTAGAAACCCATCCTCTGGTTGATGTGGTTAACCTAGGCTATGATACCAC
The DNA here is from genome assembly GCA_023529315.1 of Papaver bracteatum. Taxonomy (NCBI): domain Eukaryota; kingdom Viridiplantae; phylum Streptophyta; class Magnoliopsida; order Ranunculales; family Papaveraceae; genus Papaver; species Papaver bracteatum. The sequence goes on from JAJJWX010001185.1 coordinate 275,210, forward strand.
GATTGACTTTGTTTTCCCACCAAAAACCTTCCTTCCTATTGTGGGAACTTATGAATTTCAGATGTGTCGAATATTAAGTTGTGAGACTAAACCTAAATGCTTTAGGAAATTAGAATCAACACATTTTCTTAAGAATGACCATTACTCTCATTGTGGTCAATTTTGTAAGTCAAATCTTATTGACTTAGAGGATCCTCAGTTATTTAGGTTATTATTGTGCGCTTCTAAGATCATATTTGAGTTTTTCCAGACTCTAGGACCTAATGATTCGGATCCCACCTATGAAGAAACGCAGCCAATGAAAATTTTCTATTTAGACCCTTTCATAGAACTTGAACCTGAACCACAATTAGATATAAATTTCTTAATCAGGAAACTAAGTAAGGGCTTGCTAGTCTTGTTCATTTTCTTGGTTCATTGCAGTTTCCTTTGGTCATCTCTATTTAGTTTTGAAGACCCGCATGATTATTTATTTGTTACTTTATGGTTCGAGTTGACTAATCTTTCCTAAGTCTGGCTGAAGACTCTAAACTTAGCACTTCTTGGGAGGTAACCCAATCTCATGCAACACGGTAATATCTTTCCTCAACTCTTTTGCTTCAAATGGTAACAGTTTCTCCTTGTTCATGTTTTTAATTTCATCTTTAGAACATTGAGGACAATGTTAGATTTAAGTTTGGGGGTATGGGAGAAACTTTTTAGTTGCAATAAATAAACTCAGAGCCTAGAAATTTATGTTTATTAAGGATGGCACTAACCAATCTAAGTGGATGGAAGCATTTTGGTTGTAGGAGTTGAGGAACCAATCTGATTAGATGGAAACATCTAAAGAGTCTATTCATAAAAGCACAGAGCTCAGGTGTTAGAAAACATGGTAGTTTCGCCATATCCTCGTGATGGAAACATCGAAAGAATCCTGATCACTTCTTTTATTTTTATTTTTACCATTGCTAGGGTGGAATAGAGTGGCTGAGATACCAAAAAAAAAAAAAAAAAAAAAAAATTGAGACCAGACCACTGGACCAAACGGAATAAATACAATAAAGTCGACCACTGGTACCCTTGTATATGCCAGCTGAGTTGACCTAGAGTTAGGATTATCGACCACTGGTCCCCTTGTATATGCCAGTGTGTTGATATTAGTCTAAGACCAGTATCTCAGTTCGTTAGGATAGGTTCACCCTAGCCAACATCATCCACGTTTTTTCTCTTCTTAATCTATGTGATTGGTTGACTCCGGTTTATGATATCCAGAAACTATCTGAGTAGAGCTCTGTCACTTTATATGAATTTTAGTATGCTTGAGTGCAAACTCGTGTACAACAATTGGAATTTCGCATCAGGGTACTTCCTCCTGTAGTCAATAAGTATGCCAACCAAGGAGATTCTTTAGTGCCTTCCAAGGTTCTGCGTAGATAGCTAGGGTCTAGAGTAAAGGTTTTGTGGGTACACCTCGGTAAACCCTCCGGAGACGAAACTCCGCCACTAGGGCCACCTAGCGGTTTAACGGCTTGCTGCACATGCTAAGTGTAGTCTTTTTATTTTTTAGATTAGATTTGCTCGGGACTAGCAAATAATAAGTTTGGGGGTATTTGATAGACACATTTTTGTGTCTGATTTGTTCTCAGTGTCTCTATTGTTAGTCTCGATTTTTGTACTAATTTTGGTGTTTTTATGTTTGTTTAGATGTTTTTGGAGAAATACATTTGTGCGGAAAAAGTTGCTCGAAAAGTGCTTTTTGGACCCCCAGAGAAAAGTGATAAAGGCACCCTCATTTTGGATAAGGGCACCCCCAGGGAGGCAGCTGCTATTCGCACCCTAGGTTTGGTTAGGAGGACACCACCTTCAACATTTTGGAATTTCGTTTTGGCGGGAAAATAATTCTCTAAGCTGGCAGATTGTTTCGTACAAATTTGATTGGGTTAGAGGGCGATTAAATCTCTGAAAATTCATGGTTAGATGTGATATAACTATATAATGTTGGTATGGGTGTTTTTTTGGGTCAAATTTGGCTGGATAACTCGGTTTAATCCAAACAGTGAGTTGGAGGAAAAACACAAGCTTACACGAGTTGCATGAGATTTGGACGTGTTATGGGCGTGCATGATGACTCAAACTAACATCCAGGAGCTTGTAAGAACTAAATAAAGAATTTTTAGCATCTGTAGACGCGTGGGAAGTTAATTCAGGGAAGAAAATATTCCCATGATATTTTCTTTAATAACCGAGTTCAATGAAGAATTTATGGAGATATGGCGTGATTAAATGAGTCTTAGGAGTATAAATAGGTTTCTTGGGTCGATTAGAAGGCATATAGGGAGTTTGGGGTCGAGAGAAGGTCCAGAGAAGCAGAAATCAAGAGTTGATGAAACTCTGTTTCTGCTGTTGCTGCTGATGAAGAACACCAAGAACATGAAGAACAGACCAACAGACACAGTCGTTTATCTACAGTGACAAAGACTCACAATCCCGGGTCGTAGATGTGGGTCGTAGATATTCAACGACAACAGCATTTCAGCTGTGTCGTTGTTTCAGACGCCTTCTGTGGGTCGCAGATTTCAGTTTTATACCATTTTCTTGTCTTTCTCTTCATTGTAAAACACTTTTGAGCATCAATGAAATATTTTGAGAGGTTTTCCAACATGAATAGCTAAACCCCAACACTGGGTCGATGGAGGAAGACAAAATTCAACATGGGTAAAATTATTTAATTCCTTTTATGACTTTTGCATTATTTTAAATTGATTTATGATTCGATAAAATTAGTTGTGATTCAATTAGATAGGTTATGCTTTGTATTAAGATAATCTATGCTTAGGGGATACAATTAATGTTTTGAGGATCTAGTTTGGCAAAATAAGAGTCCAGGTTTTTATTTGTTGAGCGATAATTGTTAAAAGAATTAATTTTTGAACCTTTTGTTGTGAGTTTGGCCGAATCTTGAGTCCCAGTACATCTCTTCATCCTGTGACAATTTTTGTATATATATTTCTATCTTATTTTAGTTTTATTAAGTCTAGAACTCTATTGCTTTCACAAGTCCAACGAACTCTTTACTACAACTATCATTGATAAATATCATCAACTACCAATATTAACGGAGGAAAAAAATAATAATAAATTAAGATAGAAAATGAATAAAATTAAACTACAAAAGGTATGAGATGGTGAAGAAGTCATGGGAGTTCATGGAAATCGTTTATCTCGTCATAGTTTAGGTTCCCAGAAAGAGAGGTTTCAGAGAGTGGGAAGCGGAATTATCATGGTTGGTAACTTATTTTAGGTTTTATGCAAACTTGATCAGGTACCCAGGAACCGTGGGTATACCCGTTAAATACCCGAAACTAAATGGTTCCCTACCAGGTCTACCCGTCGGGTATCAAATCTTCTAATGGGTCTAATATGATGGCCCGGAACCAGACCCAATTGAGCTGGGTCCGGTCTGGTTCTGGGTATTTGGGTACCCATTTACAACCCTACTCTCAGGAGAAACCTCAACCTTTCTGGAAGAAAAAATTGACCTTTCTGTTGGAAACTTTCTGTCAAACTTTTCAGGTTCTACTATGTGTCTGGTAGCTTGCACATCTCAGGTGCCTGAATCATGTTCCAGGTTGACATGCTCTTATTGTTCGCTCAAAGGCCATGAACTGTCAAAGTGTTTCAAGTATAAACAAAAATTGAGGCATGTCAACAAACTTCAACGAAGAGCGAATCGATTAGCAAATAAGCTCTAACTTGTTCAAAAGACTGCTGAGGTATGTAAGATTTTATCTTCATCAAAGAGGTTAGTTTCCAAGGATAAGACAAGACCAATAGAAAGAAATTTATGGTCTAAATACTATGAGAAACAGGGTTCTATGAATTCAGATCGAAAAGGATATGGTGGACAGATTATTGTTCACCCTAGCACAACTTAATTTGTGTTGGTTAGTGCATCTTGTCTCATTTACCTGATCAAAAGAGACAAGATTTTGCACACCTTAGGCTTTAAGAAAACAAAAGTCCTTAGTTGTTTGATTTTCTTTTTGTTATTACTCTGGGAGCATTGTAAAGTCTGGAATTCATGTCGTTTTTCATATCTAATTGATATCGGAAAGGACTTCCCTGTTTAATCAATAAAAAAGGGTTTAAATTGACAATTATGCATTTTATAAGGTATGGGTTGTGCATACGTGAACCCTTTAAGTGTATAAAGGTTCGGTAACCCTACATTCCTTTTTCCTTCTCTTAAACTCTTTTTGACTTAAGACTGCTTGTTGAGTTTAAGTTGTGATTTCCTCTCATAAACTCGTACACATATGGATACTCCAAGCATCATGTCTTCTGATGGAAAAGATGTTAATATGATTGTTAATCCATCAATCATGAAGGAAAAACAAAGATCTCTGTTACCTCCAACTTTGAAAAGAAAATGAAGGAAGGCAAGAGCTGTTCCTTCAAATTCTCAGAAGTTTTCTGATGTTCTTGAAGAGTTGAAGGAGAAAATAAAGGAGATTCAACAAATAAAGGTTTTTGTTATGAGAACTCTTGAAATTCAGAAGGCCCTGGTTCGACATCATCAGCCCAGAATGTTCGTTGGGATTGACTCCTTTCTTCATGAACCACAACAAGGAGTTCGGGGATGATAAAGAATTATTCTGAGGTATCAATGTCTAGGAAACTTCTTATGAGAATTTATTCTTGTGTTTTAAGAAGGATAACTAGGGTTTGGAATAGCCATTATTGTGATTACACATAGCTATTTCCAACGATTTTCATTTTCAATGTTATTAGATTTATTTACTTAAATTCTAAAGTTTATTTGGAAGATGATTTTGCAGGATTCACCTTTATGGTTTTATATATTGCAACTTGTTATGGGATGTACTGGTTTATGTCCGTGAAATGTGATTGTCCCATACGTGGTCCAAAGTTAAGTCTTTCATATTTCGATATGCAAGTATTGATAAAAGAATGAATGAACTTTTGACAAACAAAAGTGAAGCCTATTATGTCATTATGCGAATATTGATGGAAGATAGGATGAGCTTTTGTTTACAAAGATTAAGTCTATTATATGTCATTGTGAAAATAGTGATGAATAATAGAATGAATCTTTATTTATGCCGCAGCATTGATCTTCCCTGATCCATATTTTGTATGTATATACTATGCGGCTCTGTGAGTTTTCTTATGTGAGAATTTCCTATTGAATTAATCATGGGTTCTCTTGTGGTTAATTCAGTTGAGATTTTTGGATACAAATTCATTTTTCATGTGGTTTGTTAACGTTCAAAGAAATCTTATTTTTTCTTGTGAAAGTAAGGTCGCTCTTGTTGTTCTCTCGGGAATGAAATTTTATGAGGGAGAATTCTTAATTGAACTTGTGCTTAATTGCCAAATCTTTTGGGGAGTGCGGCTGTGGAATATTATATGGGTTATCTTGTATCTTTATAAACTCCTTGATGAATGCATTTAGTTTCGGCAAGATGATTGCATCTAAAAAAATTGATATGTGCTTTTCTTTTGGTCATGAAGTATCTCTATGGAAATTTCATTAGGATCTCACTAATTTTCGTACCTTTGCCAATTTTATTGACAAAAAGGGGGAGAATTAATGTGTAGTACACACTATAAATACATATGGTTTTCGGATCATTATGTAAGGGGGAGTGGTTCTCATGTGAGATGAAGTATTGACAAAGGGGGAGTGATACATATCACCATAGTATTATTGTCGAAGTTGTCATACAATTTAACTTTGATGCTATGTAATACTATTATGACATTGTGTAACAATGATTGAGAGCTATTGTTTTCTTATTGTTATGGATACGGATATTCAACAACGGTGATGATGAATTGAATATCTTTGGAATCATTGGAGTACTTGGAAGTGACGAAGATTTCGAGTAATGTTGAAGAACCAATGAGATCATGCATGTGGATGAGAAGCTGCAAAGTTTATTTATTTTGTATTCCATATGTATTGATAGTTTTGTCAATAAAATTGACAAAGGGGGAGATTGTTAGAGCACTGCCCGGTTGAACTCGCAAGTGTTGCTATCTAAAGATTGTTTGTCAATTTTAGTTGCCAAAACTATAAGTCTTGATTTCTAGTCTACTTATAGCTAAGTCTCGTACTAGGATAGTAAGTGTAGTTGAGCTCTAGACTCCACGACGTTCATCGCGTAAAGACGAAGAAATACTCAAGGAATCGGTGGATATTCATCGACAAAAAGGTTTGTGGAGACTTGAACTTATCTATCACTCAAAAGTATATCTATTCTATCTCATATCTTGAGACAAAAGTCGCATTTCTATATAGACTTCGATTATACACATTTCCTATTTCGAGCTGAGTTTATCTCGCTTATCTATTTCTCGAAATATGGGTTAGTAAGCTTTCGCTTTGGCCAAGTTCATCTTTACTCGTGACGAAAGTCATGTTAATTGTTTCAATCTCTTGAAAATCGCTATGATAAAAAAATAGTGTATGAATAACCACTACATAGCATCCCCTAAGAATATTTCAATGAGTGAAATGAGAGTTTAGAATAGAGTTATTTAGTGTTTGGGTCATAGATTTAGGTATGCCTTAGTGTTTGGGTCTTAAGTTTGTCCAATTTAGTGTTTGGGTCGTTGACCCGTTAGTCAACCATATATTTTGGTCAATCAGTTAAAGATCTTTAAACGCCCGTTAGGTAACTAGGTTTTCCGGTCATGCGGTGAAAGACGATTGTTACCGGTGTTGTTTTGATCATTATTTTTAAGAAACCGACATCACAGTTCTCTCTGCTTCCATTTTTCTCACACATCAAACAGTGTAAGTATTCGACGGCACCTGGAGATCATCAAATACCAATCGCCATGTTCGTGATCATCATTATGCTGGTGATTGCTTTACCATGGATTGGCACCACACTCACAATATACTCCGTGGAGATATATTAAATTACTCCATGGATTTCTGGTGATTTCTTTACCATGGAGTAGGATACTCACCATGCCTTTCAAAGAAGAGCTCATCTTTCTTTCCTCAAGAGTTTAGAGAAAGAGCATTTACTGTCGCCATTAAAATTAGTAAAACTAAAACAAAAACTTCGATTTTTTTTATCATGATTAGTGATCTTTCATATTTTTTCAAAAATTGGGGATGAATGATTCCATTAATGAATCTCAGATATTCACCTCAACACTGTTTCTTTCTTGTTTTCTTTGCATAATATCTTAAATCGGTGATTTTAAGAGATTGAACAGCTCTGATTCGTATGGAGATGAAGTTTCTAGAAAGAGAAACTGAGAAATATACGAAGAGATAATTCTCTGTGTGGCCCTTCTTTTTCTTCTCGGAGAAATGGAAGAGAACTAACAGTTTGACCAAAACCGTTAATTGACCTAATTGACCAACGGGTCAACGACCAAAATACTAAATTGGACAAATTTAAGACCCAGACACTAAGACATACCTAAATCTACGACCCAAACACTAAATAACTCTTTAGAATATATAACCTTGAATGGATATAAACATTGTATGTGAACTCATACTTGTGTAAATCCAAAATCCTTGAACCAAAGTATGCGTACTTTACAGGTTTAGGATGACCGGAGTTAAGTCCGTGCACCCGTATGCATACTGCTGGAAGTTCACATCCCGTGAATTTCTACTGGAGTTTGGGAACTAAAAACAAGCTCAATCTGGGTAATTAAGTATGCGTACCGGTTGTTGATGGTGGATTTTAGTTCAGGGCTAAAGTTGTAAAACCAATATTTTGTACAGCAGTCCTGTAGAGGATAAGGCTGTTTGATAAGTGATGAATACTTCTTCGCTTTATTGATTCACATAGAATGGAGCATGTAGCAACAATCCCCAAATATTCTGTGAATCTCAACATTACTAGTTAATGCATAAATGCCTTGTATTTCCTGTGCTGTTCTCAGCAGAACACTCATTGTTTGTGCGGCATGATGACTGACTGTTACTCTCAGCAGAGTAGCATGAATATCCAAGTATCAACAGTGAGGCATGCACGAAATTCCCGTACAGGCTACCCCATTCTCTAACAAAGAGAATCATATTTCGGAGTGTTATACTAGCCCGATTGAGCATCCAAACTGTCCATATCAGTCTAGAAACGATCGCAACCATCCAACTTTACCAACATGATTGGATGGCCCAGATCGAATCCATAACCCTCAAGTAGGTATGGAGTATTCACCACCAACCCAATACGGGCCCCGCATGGTCGGCTTCCCAAAAGGATAGCATAGCTTTCTAATACGTCTAGCCGAGGCAGCACGGACATGAAACCCTAAATTAGGGTTTGCGGCACATTACAAGTGTCGCAAAACAGTCTCAACCATCCATCTTCGCAGGCATAGATGGAGGGTGTAGATGTAGATTCAGAGGGCCCAGAGCATGTCAACACAAATACTGTGGGCCCGCCTACACACATGACCAATCGGTCAGGACCAACTATGGTTGGTCATCCCAATTCGTGCGCCCAAACAAGGCATGACGTACGGCCGGTGAAGCCCTAGTTAGGGTTTGCATCGATCACGAGCGTCCATATTCTCCTGCACGAATGAAAGGGTCCAGGATTAGACTAAGCAGGTATGGTACGCATCAACATGACCACCGTGGGCCCATATATCTCCTCACCCAATCGACTAAGGAATACCATGCCTGGTTATTCCAAATCGCACGCCCAAACTAGAGTGGTCACACTTCCCGATCACAAACTGATCTCGACCACTCAACTTCGCCGGATAAATTGAGTGGCTTAGATCATGTTTCCATGGGACAGTAAGGTATAGGCGTGAACACTAGCCTACCACCTACACGCCAAACTAATCGGCCAAGACCGACCAAGCTTGGTCGTCTTGGAACGCATGCCCAAAGTTGGCACGATGCGCGACTTTTGTGGCATCAGTTTTCTGTCGCAAATTGATCTCGACCACTCAACTTCACCAGATGAATTGAGTGACCCAGATTACACTTTCATGAGACAATGAGGAATGGTCGCTTACACCGTCATGCTGTCTACACGCATGCACAATCAGCCTGGCCAAAATCATATCCCAAGCTTGGATTCGACCAAGCTGAAGAGTGATGCTTGCGCACCTCTTCATAAACCCTAATTCCGCTAACGGTCGCAAAGGAGCGTCTCAAATATCATCTCATCCGTCCAACTTCACCTGCTTGGTTATACAACCCTAGTCAGGAGTTAATTGGTCAATGAGGCGTCATGATGATTACCATCCGCCACTCTACCACACCATGTGGTCGGCCAAGGGAGGACTTGCTAGCGCAGCCTCCAAACTATCACATGAAGTAGGCAGGGCATGATGCTCAACAAAGATGCTTCATACATGCTGAATACATTCGATGCATAACCTGCATAGATTACACTCTATACTTCATAAGTATCGACTTTCTAAATAACTTAGTTATTTAACCTAGCATCACATGCTACCTTCTGTGGGTCTCACGATCCACACACTCGAGACATCAATCATGTCACAAACTGGGTGATACATACTGGGGTATTGGTCTGGCGGTTTACAGCGTGCAGCGTGCAACGCGCCATCACAAGAACGTGTCAGGAAGACATAGACGGTTAGTGATGATGGGAGAAGTGGGAAAGACTGGTCGTGTGACGCTAACACACAACTCCACTACTCCATCACTCCACTTCCTCCACTTCCCACGAGAGACGTGAATAAGGCTCAAATGACTTGTATAAATAGGTTCTCCTCCCTATTTCCAGAACACAACACAGAAACCAAGTGTTAATACGAAACGTATTCAAATACCCAGAGCATGCTTGCATTATTCGTGAGCCTGCTCACCTTTCTGTTACAAGTCATAAAATAGCTTACACCTTCACAATCTCAACACCTTCTTCGCTTCCCTCCCTAAGATCAACCCCATATCCTTCACTTTGTGACTGAAACAATACTAGAACGACCATAGATTGATCACTCGAATCAAAAGTACTCTCGTGAAGTGAATTTATTTAAGGTTTAAACTCATTTCTCATCCACACACCCCAAAATTTCCAAAACCGGCAGAGATAGTTTTCCTCCATAAACAATTGGCGACCATAGTGGAAGATTAATCTCTCGGTTGCAAAATCAATTTTCAATTTCATTTCAATCCGTTTAAATTGCAAGATGGTAGAACTTAGGTCAGGATCAGCAATCAATTCCGATGGAACCAGCGCCGATAACACTCTTTGTATTGGTTTCCCTGCCAGTGGAACTGCCGTGCAGAACGTGGTCAATGCATTTCTTGGAGTCGTCTCCTCTAAAACTAACACCAGCGGGGAATGAGATATCCCAATAGGCGTGATGCCTCCCATCACCAGAGCCAGAGCAGCCACAAATCCCGGCATTTCTTCAAGTGTAACACCTCCGGTTTTTACCAGGACAACTACTTCTCATCCATCAGGACGAGGGACTGGAGGAACAAGAGGAGGACAACCCCCTATCACCATGGTGGATTTGATGGAAAGGAAAGAAATTCTTTCTAGAGCCCAAACGGATATGGCTGCGACTCACAAGGAGGTACTTACTTTTCTCAAAACTTTAACCTAACGATTGCCGCAGGGGCCACGCCAGCCACTGGATCCAACAAGGAACGTGTTTGATGCACCCAGAGCAAGCACTTCAATGGTGCGGGACCATATGGATGAAGAAGATCGTAACATTTCTGAACGCCCAAGAGGAAGAGACCAGCCGTCCAACTTTATTACACGTGAGGACCTGGAGCGACTCCTACAAAATCGGGGTAGAGGGACTACAACAGACATGCACCAACATCAGCTGTCATACCCTCAAGATGTACAACTAGTTACCCTTCCAAGAGGCTATACTTCTGTAGATGGGGAAAAACGATCTGCTGGTTTTTGCGGAATTGAGGACGACCGTGCGGAGGAGATTCCTTGAACCGAGCGAAATGTTCAACCTCACACAGATGCACCGCTATGAAGGGGGTGCTTTTTAGTTCGAGAGACCAATATGTAGTACTCCAGCCTAAACCAAGACAATGGCCGTTCCAGAGTAAATTCGGTCACAAGAGAGGATGGGTTGGTCTGTAGGAGGGAAGCTGAGAAATGTGTGAGATAAATGGCGATCTGAGATTGTAGGTGTGTTATGGTTTCCGTGTAATCCTATGAATGATTGAATATTGCCTGATTGAGAGTGATTTCTGTAAGTTCGTGTAGACAAATGAGCGTCTGTATGAACTTTGTTGAGAAATTTCTCGTTCAAACGATTGTTGTTCGAATATTTGAGAACTCTTCGAATCTTGTTGTTCAATCGGGATTCAGAAACATTATATAATGCCGGAGTTGAAAACACCATGATCTCATGAAGTGTGACAGTTGATGGAGTGAAGGAATGGAGAGATGGAAATAATGCTTAAAACCAGTTGCGCTCATCGTGCGGAGACTTGGTTGATTTTCCACCCACTACTTTTCTAACTCCCTCAACTGATTGCACGATTTGCTCACATTTCATCGTGTGTTTGAACACACGTGTCGTAGACCGCAAAACCAAAACCCTAGTTGATATCCCCCCAAGTGACATGATTGATGTCTCGTGATTAATTAAATCAGTTGCTGATTTCATGACTTCGTGGGACGATGAGTCCACGTATTTGCTGAGTTAAACATGACTTTGTAGAATGTTTTGCAACTCATGAATCGAACATGTCTGCTGAGACAGTGATAGGATCCTCATGTTGAGTAGATCAAGTATTGCTCGCTAATTTAATATTGGTAGTTCAATTTGAGTAAATATTGCTTATCTGAGCAAGTGTTGCTCGTCTGATGAAATATTGGTAGTGTGACCAAAATAAAATATTAATTAAAGAGCTGGTAGTTGAACCTAGCATAATTAATAAGAATATTGATCATGAGATCACTGTGAAATTATTAGTGTTTGAATATGGAATCATGATCCTTGGATTCAGAAACCCTAATTTGATCAATTGATAACCAATTGATGATTTATTTTAAATTAACCATAGAATGAAGGAGAACCGGCTTCATGGGACCGTGGATCGACCATGAAATTCTCATATGCTCACGTGAGCAAAATCCAAGACCTCTTTGAAGAGTTGGTGAGTTGTTGAAAGAATGATTAAATGCTGGTTTAATCATTTAATGAATTACTGCTGGGTTCATCATTAGGTGATGGAACCTAATTAATTATTATTAAAATATGAGGGACCGACCCAAGAGGTTGGGAAACCAGCCCTGGGTGGTCACGGGATCAAATGATGATCGCTTCGTCAAATTCCGAAATTGTTTGGAGAGTTTTGGACCTAATACGTGCAATTGTGCAAATTAGGTCAGATTGTGAGAAACACGTGGGGCTGGCTCATTGCGAGCCACAAAGACAACCCTGGTCGGTCAAGGTAACATGATTTCGTCGTCGAGACGTCCGTGTCTCAGTTCTGAGAATTTTGATATTTTCTGGTGCTCGTTTGAGCGACCGTTTGAGAAAATATGACAAAATTAAGGTTTTCTGATAAAACCGTCAAAACTTCATCGGATGAAGGAAAATAATGAAAAGTGAAGGAATTATGAAGAGGTGAGGGACCGACCAAGAGTTCATGAAACCGGCCCTGGGTGGTCACGGGATCAAATGTTGATCGTTTGAGCACTCCCAGATTGGTTGAAACCCTAATCAGCGTCCTTTGGTAGAATCAACATAGATTTCTCATACGGACTCGGATTTTGCTGGTCCGCCCCTCCATTACGTACGGAAAAGAATTTCCTATCTCCTAACACGGGAATATTTAGGTTCTAAGCTCTTTCGGGAGGTGAAAACAGCCAGAGAGTAAAACTCAAGAAAAATCAAAGGGGGCGGTCCCTTAACATTTTTCCTAATATGATAAAACGAAGGAGTTTTGCTGAAATAAATGAGTTTCCATGAGACGAAGGAAACATCAAAAATCATAAATAATAAAATAAGGGACATGTGAGCGTGTGGGACCGGCTTGGAGCATGACTGGCCGACCAAGGCCCGGTCCCGTGCGTTTTCCCTATTTTATGCATTATTTCATGATTCGAAGGAATTTTCATAATTTGAAGGAAACATCATGAAATCAGGGAATTTTCATGGGATTATGAAAACATGAAAAATATGCTAATAAAAGAGTGGGACGTGTGAGTCATCTAGGGTTTGGCCGACCGGCCATGACTCGTGCACACGGGTTTCCTAAGTTTTATTATTTTTCATGGGACGAAGGAAATATCATGAGATTAAGGAGTTTTCATGAAATTAGGGCAATTAATAAAATAATGAGGAAATATGAGGTGTGGGGCCAGATGGGACCAGGCATGGCCGGTTGGCCAATGGTCACGCCCCCTCATGCTCTCCTTGATTTTATATTATTTCCTCCGCGAGTGGAGGAAGCATCATGAAGTTAAGGAGTTTCCTCAAAACAAAGGATATTTGTTCAAGCGAAAGGTTTTTCATGAAATCAGAGAAAACAACAAAAATATGATAAAAATATGAGAGTGGTGTGGGATTGACCACGGCACGATCGGCCGGTCAGTGGGTCCATGCTCCCAGCTCCTTGGTCAATTTTTATTTATTTGTTATTTTCGTCCTATTTTGCATAGGTTCATCGTTTCGTCGTATTTTGAAATACTTGCTCGTGCGGTGGTTGTTAATGTATCATTATTGAATACAATTGCACCATTTGAGACAGGGATTGCTCAGGCGGTAGCCCTGATGCCCGTGCGTCCAATATTTATTACTAATCCATGGACTTCTGCTGGGAACAATCATGGTTTGCGTAATGAAATATCTGCGAAAATATTTGAATATTTTCAGTAATTCTGCGGATGAATCCAAGAATTTAGGTTTGAGACAGAGCTTGCTCAGGCGGTAGCCCTGATGCCCATGCGTCCAATATATATTAATAATCCATGGACTTCTGCTGGGAAGAACCATGGTTTGCGTAATGAAATATCTGCAAAAATATTTGAATATTTTCAGCAATTCTGCGGATGAATCCAAGAATTTAGGTTTTAGACAGAGCTTGCTCATGTGGTAGCCCTGATGCCCGTGCGTCCAATATATATTACTAATCCATGTACTTATGCTGGGAAGAACCATGGTTTGCGTAATGAAATATCTGCGAAAATATTTGAATATTTTCAGCAATTTTGCGGGTGAATCCAAGAATTTAGGTTTGAGACAGAACTTGCTCAAGCGGTAGCCCTGATGCCCATGCGTCCAATATATATTAATAATCCATGGACTTCTGCTGGGAAGAACCATGGTTTGCGTAATGAAATATCTGCGAAAATATTTGAATATTTTCAAAGAATTCTAGGATGAATCCAAGAATTTAGGTTTGAGACAGAGCTTGCTCAGGAGGTAGCCCTGATGCCCGTGCGTCCAATATTTATTACTAATCCATGTACTTCTGCTGGGAAGAACCATGGTTTGCGTAATGAAATATTTGAATATTTTAAAAAATTCTGCGGATGAATCCAAGAATTTAGGTTTGAGACAGAGCTTGCTCAGGCGGTAGCCCTGATGCCCGTGCATCCAATATTCATTACTAATCCATGGACTTCTGCTGGGAAGAACCATGGTTTGCGTAATGAAATATTTGCGAAAATATTTCAATATTTTCAGCAATTCTGCGGATGAATCCAAGAATTTAGGATTAATTAATTCATGACTTTATACTAGCAGAGAGCAAGTTGTTCGGGAGTTGTTCATACCTCTGATAGAAATAATTACTTGAAGTGCTCAAGTACTCATGAGATATGCCGTTGTCCAGTTTGTGAGACTACATATCTATATGCACTCGAGAGAAAGTATTCTCCATCATAGGATTCGATGAGAGACCCGTGTCTCAATATTCATGTCCGATTCTTTGAATCAGAGGTTCGTATAATTATGGGTTTACGATTTTAGCCTTTGTCGAAAATACACCATCTACATTAAGTCCCCTGCTTAGTGAGGACAGCCATGTTCCTCAGTCAGCATTGAATGGTGATTTTCCGGTCATAACAATATAAGTAATTGAACTCTGTCGTAAGTCAAGATGTTACCGGATTTCGATCGTACGAGCATACCATAACTTGAATGAAGATTCCAACGGCATGCTAGAGCGTCATTTGATGATCATAAATTGGTGTTGAACCGCTGATTTGGATGACGGGTCCTTGGTCGTTTAGGATTCGCGGGCCGAGCCCTCTCCACGCCAGCATCAAGAGGAGGAAAAGTTGTCGGACCACCAGCGCCGCCGCCGGCAGGTATGCGTCCGAACTTTTTTTTTTTTTTTTTTTAATGTTCATGAGTTTTATGGGTTGTTCACATATTGATAATGATAAAATCATATACCCATGTATATATAATTGTGGGTTTCGTCGAAAACCTTCGTTTTTGAAAACGTATGCTCGTTTGATCGTTAGTTTTTGAAATCTAATAATAATCCCTGATTTAGAAGATATTTTTCTTCATATATGAATATGTAGGTTCATTGATGAAACTATGTTGATGAGCTTTCACGTGAGCCAAAGTCTAATCATAAAAGTGAATTTTTCACAAAACTGTAGTAAAATCTTCGTTTAAAATAATAGTGATGATGCGGAGAAGCGATTTCTCTTCTTCATGTATATATGAACTTGTGTCCAGTGATAAAATTTTGTGTATGAGCTTTCATGTAAAAATTTATCATGTAATGCGTGAGTTTTCATAAAATTGAAATAAACCTTCATTTCAAATATGTATGACGGCACGAAGGAAAAGAGTTTTCTTGTAAAAACATGGTCGGTTCATGGTAAAGTTTTTTTTTCTTTGAAACCGTGGAGTATCCACGATTTATTTTTGTGAGCCTGGCTCACGTTGAAAAATATTCATTTATTTACGTGAGTAAATATATATTTTTTTCTCTAAAATCAAAACTTGAGTCTTGTGTGATGTTGCTTAGAGATAAAATTATTTATGATGAAATAATGTGATGTTTTGCTTAGCGTCTACCAAATTATTATATATTCTATGGTGAATGTTCATACAGTAGAAATATTCATGATTTTATGGAAAAATCCGAGTTGTTCTTTTTGTAGGTTTTGAAGAAACGAACAATTTTGGAGTGTTAACTCTAGCATTACTCTCACTACTGTTAGTGGAAGCGTAAAAGGTGAGAGTTAAGAGTTAAAATTTTGGTAGACGCTGATGTGAGCATCCTAATTGCATGATTCATTGTTCTGTCGAAGCCTGCGCTTTGTATGAACGATGTGCTGAAGTATCCACTTTGCGGGGATGACTGACTCCCATGATGATACATCCAAAGATGATGTTTCCAGAGAAAACATCTCTATGGACGAAAGGTTTAAGAAGTGGTACTTATGGAACCTCCGAGTAATGATGACAGATTTTTCATGTTTCATTGGCTTTACCATAGAATAGTTATGAAGTGAGATCCTGGATCAATGTAGACTCCACTAAAATGGAAGAAAGTATACAGAGAGCGGAGAACCGGAAAGTTAGGACTACATGATGCTAGCGAATGACGTGTAGTCCCCAGCCGTTTCTTTGATGAGTTGTTAGCGCTCCTTGTGTCATGACTTTTCCCGTGCAATTAGGATCATGAGACTAAGGTTTGTTACTTCTTCTAGACTTTTTCTCCATCGATTGATGTCTTCAACTTGTTCCCGAACAAGCAATTCATGAATCCAGCACTGATGAAAAAGTCGATGTAAGTACCTTTTCGTGCAGGTGATCTTGGCATCTCCTTGAATGAAGTAATAATAATTGTTGATGATGAACCCAAGAAGAAATCATCGTAGATAAGCATCATGTAGATGAAGCGTGCTCTTCTTTGGGATATGGGAATATGGAGAATTCCCGAAATCCCGAACCGAATGTAGATAGCGGCGTTGCTAATGGAGATTCCGGTATTTTCGAGCCTTCAAATGATTTAGAGACTCCCCCAGTAAGTATATATTCTTTGAATCATTTTAATCCCATGTAATCTTTGCATTAGGTGCCAAACGACGAAGTTGGGAATCATGGATCCAATAATGATGATTTGGACATTCCAGGAGTTGTTGGTGATAAGACTTCCATAGATGCGCCTCAGGATGATGAATTGCTGGTCGCTGATACCGTGGAGGTGGTGGAAACTCCAATTGTGCCTCATACGGTGGAACCCGTACCCTAAATAGCAGAAGTTACTTCCCCTGAAGTTGTTTCTATGATCATTGACACTGCTCCAGTAACTAAGAACCCGATGATAGTGCATAAGTATCCTTCTGCAGGGATTTCCTTTGATCCTCAATTTAGTGAGTTACTCCCATATCACCAGCTTGTTGGAGGTTTTAGCGTTCCCATCAGATATGTTTCTATATACAAGGAACTGTGGGAAATGTATGGACACTTTATTGTTACTCAGGATCCAACAGGGCGTAGTTATTTCTTGACGAAAAAAGTATAGGCCATCTTGTGTGTTATAGATGATATCCGGATTGCATCCAGAGATGTTGTTTCCCAAGATTTACTCTTTGATTGGGAGTACAACTTGAATAATGCTGAAGAACTTAGCTTCAATCTGAAGTGGCTCCGTGAAAGACTTGATGAAGGACTTAGCGAAAAGACCTGGTGGACATCGATCGAATGTAGAGGTTATGAATCCCGTCCTGTAGGAACCTCACACGGCGTCGGAATTCAATTATTGACCCCAAATTTTGAGGCTAAGAGGCTGATTTATTAAATTATAGAAAAATCACTCAATCTGGAGTTGTAGAAGTCCGCCAACGAAGCGTGCACATTTGAAATTTGTAATCCCGTACAAATTTCTTAGGTTTCGTAGACCTGACGGTAAAGGCCACATCATTCATCTTGTATGTATAATTAATGCGCCCTTTTGGTATGTTGTTGAAGAGACACAGACGAACATATTTTGTTGAGGAAGTATTGTCCCATTCCTCACCCATTGGCATGTTTTTTGCAAACCCATGACCTGAAGTGTATTGTATCTCATCTGTAGAGGTGACGAGAACATCTTGTAGAAGACTTTAAATTATGCCCACCAGTCATGCCAGCTTTGGGAAGACTTCATGTGAGCATGTTATCAGGTCTACACATCTTGATATGAGTCATTGGTTCTTAGAGAAGTCCGCTTCATGTGTACCACTTCAGAGAATGATTAGTTGATGAAGCTTTGAGGATGTTGCTCCTGAGACCCCTGTTGGTGTTGAGACCATGAATGATCACGCTCCAGATATCTTTGTCGATGTTGAGATCATGGATGGTGTTCCCTTAGAGATTATTATTGATGCTGATACCACGGTTGAAGTTGCTTCAAAGACCGAAAAGGATAGAACTATGATTATGGACATAGTAGTTTCTCCTCCATGGGTTGAGCATCTCTAAGGTGAAGGTGTTCTGGGAGTTCAACATGAATTCTCCTGAACAGTATGATTTTACTGTGAACTGGATTCGTCAGTGAGTCGACGATGTTATGGAGGATTGCATCCATAGCCTTCATTCTGGGTGTGATCGCTGAAGAGAAGAAGTTCCTCAATCGTGCAGGAGCTTGTGATGTAGAGAGATCCCGTTGATGAAGTTTTATGGAATCACATTTGGTTGAAATAACTTGTTATGTGTATAACATTTATTAAAATAAAATTGATTTCTCCAGTAAGATTAAGTCCCCAGCGTATGTTGAAGGAATTCGTGCCTTCTATGGGTGAATGATATTGCATCTGCTTCAGAAGTATTTTCATGGAGATAGTGAAGACTCAGCGATTGTAGTTTAGTTGCACTTCGATTGCGCTAGTGGTGAATCAGTATGTCATCATCGAGGTATTTATGCCGAAGCCAGAGGCATCATTATCGAAGGTGTACCCTTTGATTAGGAGTACAATTTGAATACTTCTTAGATGCTTTGGCGTTGAAGTGTCATATCCCTCGAGCTTTGAATGTCTTAGGCTTGATCGTCTCGACCTCGAGTATCTTCTGTTGATTCAAAGCATCCTTCCTTGCGGTAGTGGATTCAACACTTGTGCAGCCATCATAGCTTTATGATTTTTTGAGACACATGGACACTCCTGCAAGGCTCTAGAGAAACGCCCAAAGTGTTCTTTTCCATGCTTGGACATCATCTCAGTAATGAATGTTTCAATGCTCAGTTCGGAGAAATGTCATATTCAACCACTTGGTAAAATGCTAATCCGGTGAATCTACCATTCATAACATCTTGCGGAGTTGCTAGCAGAATTGAGTCCCCGTTCTAGGATAGCATGTGAGGAAATAAATGACATATACGTGAAGTGAATGATACTTGCATGAGCATGGAACCTCTCGACGAATATTTATGCATCTTTTGCAGGCTCTTGCTTCAACCTCGTCGAAGTTTGAAATTCATCGAAGTACTCTGATGATGGAATGTCCGTCAAACCTTCTGGATCAGAACTTTCTTCGTTGGAGGAATGTGTAACCAAAGATGCTCCGTAAGTATCCATCTTTTCAGTGTGGATCTACGCTCGTCTGAAGAATATGTCATATCCTGGATCTTCCTGATTATGCGAAACTTGGTTTCTGTCCAGGTTGGACTTATGTTCACTTTGAGAGTGATGTATCCATGAGTATTTCCGAGCGCTTCTTCGAGGTCTTCTGATTGAGATGGAGAATGAGTATCTCCTTGCCGAGTGATGCATGCGGATCTGATGGTTTTTACTGGAATGTTGTTGATGGTGGTCTCAATATCGATCAACGTTCTTCCAAATTCGTTTCTTCTGAGATTGACTGTGGTAAGCAGTCCCCAGTCGTACATATCTTGATATGTGGATGGAGGCTCAAGAATTATTTTCTGGATGGACTTCTTGACATGATGTGGTTTAGTACTGTGAACATGTCTCCCCTTTGCGCCTTAGATAGATAACGCACGTTCGTCTTGAACTGCTTCTTTGATAGGTTGTCGAAAATGTGTAAAAGTTCTGACTGGGAGAGGATTCTTGTGTACTCCTTCAGTCCCCAGTTGAAGCTATTGCGGATCAACCTTCTCTTTGAGAATGTGTTTCAAAACTGCGCAGTTACTTTGTGGGATGATTGACGAACCTGCGGAAGTGGCAGTAGCGAGGTCTTTCCATGTCTTCCTCAGTTGGTTCTTTCCGGACATATAGAAACTTGATTGCACCATCTTGGATCCAGACATCTAGGAGTTCGATCACCTATGCGCAGTAGTTTGGCTTCCCGTTTGATCCTTTCTGCAACAGTATTTGTGGAAGGCTGGAGGTTGTACTGCTTGATGATCAGACGCCTGCTTCCTCAAGTGTCTCGCGATTCTTTAGTCTTTGTAGATTTTATTCTTTCCAACAGAGCAGGTGCAGTGGTTGCTGATCTCTTGAGGCTTCGTGGAGTTGAGAAAGTTTGGAATCGAAGATTCTCCAGTAATACTCTATAGACCAGGAGCATACCGTTGATGCATAATTCCACCAGTTGTTGCTCTGTGACGTTTGGATCATGGCAATCCAAGGCTTGGACCCTGAATCTTTTTACAAAGTCGTTGGGGTTTTCACCCACCCTTTGAAACATCCTTTCAAGGTCAGAGACAGTGATTTTCTCTGACACGAAGAAGTACTTTTCTGTAGAAGGCGTTAATCATTTCTCCCCAATTATTGATGGTTCCTGGTTCGATGTTGTTGTACCAGGTGTATGCTCTGCCTTTCAAGGATTTTGAGGATTCCTTGAGACGGATGACATGGTTATGTTCATGCTCTCCTAAGGCTTCAAGGAAGCGAGATACATGCTCTCGAGCATTGCCGTTCCATCATACAGAGAGTAAAGTTGGAGATATATAACCTTTAGGAAGTGGAGTTCTTTGTGTATCGGTAGGATAGGGAGGTTGGTGACGATGGACATGCGGTGTCTTGTATTTCCCATGATTCTCCAAAATGCGCTCCAAGTCTTCCCGAGTGATGAAACTTGATGATTCTTTTGACGAATTTCCCGTGGCTTTATCGGTTTCGTTATCATTCACTGTGTGAATCGAAGTTACCTCAGGATCATCAGTGTCTGCTGAATTCTCCTTTTCTTTCCCTTTGTCTGGGGTTTTCTCTGACAGCTTGTCAGTAAGAGTCT
The DNA here is from genome assembly GCA_023529315.1 of Papaver bracteatum. Lineage (NCBI taxonomy): Eukaryota > Viridiplantae > Streptophyta > Magnoliopsida > Ranunculales > Papaveraceae > Papaver > Papaver bracteatum. The sequence goes on from JAJJWX010001185.1 coordinate 296,312, forward strand.
TCAAGTGATCAAATAGATTTTGTTGCGCTGCATCCATGTCCGTATGATTCTTTGCAAGATTTTCTTGCGCTTTGATAAGGTCAGCGAGGGCAGGTGGTGGATTTCCTCTGACTTCTTCGGGATTTCAGCCGAACAAAGGATGACCTTCCGCGTTGGCGTGAGGAGGAGTGATGTCACCACCATCAGTGTTAGTGGCTGGAACAGTTTCCGGGATGTTTTCGTTGTTGCTAGTGTTAGCGATATTTGCGTTAGGATTTGTGACCGATCTGGACCTAAGACCAACCATCTTGTAAAAATGAGAGATTGCAACCGAGAGAATGATCTCCCACTGTGGTCGCCAATCTGTAGATGGGGAAAAACAATCTGCTGGTTTTTGCGGAATTGAGGACGACCGTGCGGAGGAGATTCCTTGAACCGAGTGAAATATTCAACCTCACACAGATGCACCGCTATGAAGGGGGTGATTTTTAGTTCGAGAGACCAATCTGTATTACTCCAGCCTAAACAAAAGACAATGGCCGTTCCAGAGTAAATTCGGTCACAAGAGAGGATGGGTTGGTCTGTAGGATGGAAGCTGAGAAATGTGTGAGGTAAATGGCAATCTGAGATTGTAGGTGTGTTATGGTTTCCGTGTAATGATCTGAATGATTTAATATTGCCTGATTGAGAGTGATTTCTGTGAGTTCGTGTAGAAGAATGAGCGTCTATATGAACTTTGTTGAGAAATTGCTCGTTCAGACGATTGTCGTTCGAACATTTGAGAACTCTTCGAATCTTGTTGTTCAATCGGGATTAGAAACATTATATAATGCCGGAGTTGAAAACACCATGATCCCATGAAGTGTGACGATTGATGGAGTGAAGGAATGAAGAGATGGAAATAATGCTTAAAACCGATTGCGCTCATCGTGCGGAGACTTGGTTGATTTTCCACCCACTACTTTTCTAACTCCCTCAATCTGGGTTGCACGATTTGCTCACATTTCATCGTGTGTTTGAACACACGTGCCGTAGACCGCCAAACCAAAACCCTAGTTGATATCCCCCCAAGTGACACGATTGATGTCTCGTGATTAATTAAATCAGTTGATGATTTCATGACTTCGTGGGACGATGAGTCCACGTATTTGCTTGAGATTAAACATGATTTTGTAGAATGTTCTGCAACTCATGAATCAACGTGTGTCTTTGAGACAGTGATAGGATCCTCACGTTGAGGAGAGCAAGTATTGCTTGCTAATTTAATATTGGTAGTTCAATTTGAATAAATATTGCTCATCGAGCAAGTGTTGCTCGTCGATGAAATATTGGTAGCGTGACCAAAATAAAATATTAATTAAAGCACTGGTAGTTGAACCTAGCATAATTAATAAGAATATTGATCATGAGATCACTGTGAAATTATTAGTGTTTGAATCTGGAATCATGATCCTTGGATTCAGAAACCCTAATTTGATCAATTGATAACCAATTGATGATTTATTTGAAATTAACCATAGAATGAAGGAGAACCGGCTTCATGGGACCATGGATCGACCATGAAATTCTCATATGCTCACGTGAGAAAAATCCAAGACCTCTTTGAAGAGTTGGTGAGTTGTTGAAAGAATGATTAAATGCTGGTTTAATCATTTACTGAATTACTGCTGGGTTCAGCATTAGGTGATAGAACCTAATTAATTATTATTAAAATATGAGGGACCGACCAAGAGGTTTGGAAACCAGCCCTGGGTGGTCACGGGATCAAATGATGATCGCTCCGTCAAATTCCGAAATTGTTTGGAGAGTTTTGGACCTAATACGTGCAATTGTGCAAATTAGGTCAGATTGTGAGAAACACGTGGGACTGGCTCATTGCGAGCCACAAGGCCAACCCTGGTCATTCAAGGTAACATGATTTCGTCTTCGAGACGTCCGTGTCTCAGTTCTGAGAATTTTGATATTTTCTGGTGCTCGTTTGAGCGACCGTTTGAGAAAATATGACAAAATTAAGGTTTTCTGATAAAACCGTCAAAACTTCATCGGATGAAGGAAAATAATGAAAAGTGAAGGAATTATGAAGAGGTGAGGGACCGACCAAGAGGTCATGAAACCGGCCCTGGGTGGACACGGGATCAAATTTTGATCGTTTGAGCACTCCCAGATTGGTTGAAACCCTAATCAGCGTCCTTTGGTAGAATCAACATAGATTTCTCATACGGACTCGGATTTTGCTGGTCCGCCCCTCCATTACGTACGGAAAAGAATTTCATATCTCCTAATGCGGGAATATTTAGGTTATAAGCTCTTTAGGGAAGTTAAAACAGCCAGAGAGTAAAACTCAGGAAAAATCAAAGGGGCCGGTCCCTTAACATTTTTCCTAATATGATAAAACGAAGGAGTTTTGCTGAAATAAATGAGTTTCCATGAGACGAAGGAAACATCAAAAATCATAAATAATAAAATAAGGGACATGTGAGCGTGTGGGACCGGCTTGGAGCATGACTGGCCGACCAAGGCCCGGTCCCGTGCGTTTTCCCTATTTTATGCATTATTTCATGATTTGAAGGAATTTTCATAATTTGAAGGAAACATCATGAAATCAGGGAATTTTCATGGGATTATGAAAACATGAAAAATATGCTAATAAAAGAGTGGGACGTGTGAGTCATCTAGGGTTTGGCCGACCGGCCATGACTCGTGCACACGGGTTTCCTAAGTTTTATTATTTTTCATGGGACGAAGGAAATATCATGAGATTAAGGAGTTTTCATGAAATTAGGGCAATTAATAAAATAATGAGGAAATATGAGGTGTGGGGCCGGCTGGGACCAGGCATGGCCGGTTGGCCAATGGTCACGCCCCCCCTCATGCTCTCCTTGATTTTATATTATTTCCTCCGCGCGGAGGAAGCATCATGAAGTTAAGGAGTTTCCTCAAAACAAAGGATATTTGTTCAAGCGAAAGGTTTTTCATGAAATCAGAGAAAACAACAAAAATATGATAAAAATATGAGAGTGGTGTGGGATTGACCACGGCACGATCGGCCGGTCAGTGGGTCCATGCTCCCAGCTCCTTGGTCAATTTTTATTTATTTGTTATTTTCGTCCTATTTTGCATAGGTTCATCGTTTCGTCGTATTTTGAAATACTTGCTCGTGCGGTGGTTGTTAATGTATCATTGTTGAATACAATTGCACCATTTGAGACAGGGATTTCTCAGGCGGTAGCCCTGATGCCCGTGCGTCCAATATTTATTACTAATCCATGGACTTCTGCTGGGAACAATCATGGTTTGCGTAATGAAATATCTGCGAAAATATTTGAATATTTTCAGCAATTCTGCGGATGAATCCAAGAATTTAGGTTTGAGACAGAGCTTGCTCAGGCGGTAGCCCTGATGCCCATGCGTCCAATATATATTAATAATCCATGGACTTCTGCTGGGAAGAACCATGGTTTGCGTAATGAAATATCTGCAAAAATATTTGAATATTTTCAGCAATTCTGCGGATGAATCCAAGAATTTAGGTTTGAGACAGAGCTTGCTCATGTGGTAGCCCTGATGCCCGTGCGTCCAATATATATTACTAATCCATGTACTTCTGCTGGGAAGAACCATGGTTTGCGTAATGAAATATCTGCGAAAATATTTGAATATTTTCAGCAATTCTGCGGATGAATCCAAGAATTTAGGTTTGAGACAGAGCTTGCTCAGGCGGTAGCCCTGATGCCCATGCGTCCAATATATATTAATAATCCATGGACTTCTGCTGGGAAGAACCATGGTTTGCGTAATGAAATATCTGCGAAAATATTTGAATATTTTCAGCAATTCTGCGGATGAATCCAAGAATTTAGGTTTGAGACAGAGCTTGCTCAGGCGGTAGCCCTGATGCCCGTGCGTCCAATATTTATTACTAATCCATGTACTTATCTTTGGGAAGAACCATGGTTTACGTAATGAAATATTTGAATATTTTCAAAAATTATGCGGATGAATCCAAGAATTTAGGTTTGAGATGAGAGCTTGCTCAAGCGGTATACGATGCCCGTCGTCAATATTTATTACTAATCCATGGACTTCTGCTGGGAAGAACCATGGTTTTTTGTAATGAAATATTTGCGAAAATATTTCAATATTTTCAAGCAATTCTCGGATGAATCCAAGAATTTAGGATTAATTAATTCATGACTTTATACTAGCAGAGCAAGTTGTTCGGGAGTTGTTCATACCCTGATAGAAATAATTACTGAAGTGCTCAGTACTCATGAGATATGCCGTTGTCCAGCTGTGAGACTACATATCTATATGCACTCTGAGAGAAAGTATTCTCCATCATAGGATTCGATGAGAGACCCGTGTCTCAATATTCATGTCTGATTGCTGAATCAGAGGTTCGTATAATTATGGGTTTACGATTTTAGCCTTTGTCGAAAATACACCATCTACATTAAGTCCCCTGCTTAGTGAGGACAGCCGTGTTCCTCAGTCAGCATTGAATGGTGATTTTCCGGTCATAACAATATAAGTAATTGAACTCTGTCGTAAGTCAAGATGTTACCGGATTTCGATCGTACGAGCATACCATAACTTGAATGAAGATTCCAACGGCATGCTAGAGTGTCATTTGATGATCATAAATTGGTGTTGAACCGCTGATTTGGATGACGGGTCCTTGGTCGTTTAGGATTCGCGGGCCGAGCCCTCTCCACGCCAGCATCAAGAGGAGGAAAAGTTGTCGGACCACCAGCGCCGCCGCCGGCAGGTATGCGTCCGAACTTTTTTTCTTTTTTTTTAATGTTCATGAGTTTTATGGGTTGTTCACATATTGATAATGATAAAATCATATACCCATGTATATATAATTGTGGGTTTCGTCGAAAACCTTCGTTTTTGAAAACGTATGCTCGTTTGATCGTTAGTTTTTGAAAACTAATAATAATCCCTGATTTAGAAGATATTTTTCTTCATATATGAATATGTAGGTTCATTGATGAAACTATGTTGATGAGCTTTCACGTGAGCCAAAGTCTAATCATAAAAGTGAATTTTTCACAAAACTGTAGTAAAATCTTCGTTTAAAATAATAGTGATGATGCGGAGAAGCGATTTCTCTTCTTCATGTATATATGAACTTGTGTCCAGTGATAAAATTTTGTGTATGAGCTTTCATGTAAAAATTTATCATGTAATGCGTGAGTTTTCATAAAATTGAAATAAACCTTCATTTCAAATATGTATGACTGACACGAAGGAAAAGAGTTTTCTTGTAAAAACATGGTCGGTTCATGGTAAAGTTTTTTTCTTTGAAACCGTGGAGTATCCACGATTTATTTTTGTGAGCCTGGCTCACGTTGAAAAATATTCATTTATTTACGTGAGTAAATATATATTTTTTTCTCTAAAATCAAAACTTGAGTCTTGTGTGATGTTGCTTAGAGATAAAATTATTTATGATGAAATAATGTGATGTTTTGCTTAGCGTCTACCAAATTATTATATATTCTATGGTGAATGTTCATACAGTAGAAATATTCATGATTTTATGGAAAAATCCGAGTTGTTCTTTTTGTAGGTTTTGAAGAAACGAACAATTTTGGAGTGTTAACTCTAGCATTACTCTCACTACTGTTAGTGGAAGCGTAAAGGTGAGAGTTAAGAGTTAACATTTTGGTAGACGCTGATGTGAGCATCCTAATTGCATGATTCATTGTTCTGTCGAAGCCTGCGCTTTGTATGAACGATGTCTTTGAAGTATCCACTTTGCGGGGATGACTGACTCCCATGATGATACATCCAAAGATGGTGTTTCCAGAGAAAACATCTCTATGGACGAAAGGTTTAAGAAGTGGTACTTATGGAACCTCCGAGTAATGATGACAGATTTTTCATGTTTCATTGGCTTTACCATAGAATAGTTATGAAGTGAGATCCTGGATCAATGTAGACTCCACTAAAATGGAAGAAAGTATACAGGAGCGGAGAACCCAGAAGTTAGGACTACATGATGCTAGCGAATGACGTGTAGTCCCCAGCCGTTTCTTTGATGAGTTGTTAGCGCTCCTTGTGTCATGACTTTTCCCGTGCAATTAGGATCATGAGACTAAGGTTTGTTACTTCTTCTAGACTTTTTCTCCATCGATTGATGTCTTCAACTTGTTCCCTAACAAGCAATTCATGAATCCAGCACTGATGAAAAAGTAGATGTAAGTACCTTTTCGTGCAGGTGATCTTGGCATCTCCTTGAATGAAGTAATAATAATTGTTGATGATGAACCCAAGAAGAAATCATCGTAGATAAGCATCATGTAGATGAAGCGTGCTCTTCTTTGGGATATGGGAATATGGAGAATTCCCGAAATCCCGAACCGAATGTAGATAGCGGCGTTGCTAATGGAGATTCCGGTATTTTCGAGCCTTCAAATGATTTAGAGACTCCCCAGTAAGTATATCTTCTTTGAATCATTTTAATCCCATGTAATCTTTGCATTAGGTGCCAAACGAAGAAGTTGGGAATCATGGATCCAATAATGATGATTTGGACATTCCAGGAGTTGTTGGTGATAAGACTTCCATAGATGCGCCTCAGGATGATGAATTGCTGGTCGATGATACCGTGGAGGTGGTGGAAACTCCAATTGTGCCTCATACGGTGGAACCCGTACCCTAAATAACAGAAGTTACTTCCCCTGAAGTTGTTTCTATGATCATTGACACTGCTCCAGTAACTAAGAACCCGATGATAGTGCATAAGTATCCTACTGCAGGGATTTCCTTTGATCCTCAATTTAGTGAGTTACTCCCATATCACCAGCTTGTTGGAGGTTTTAGCGTTCCCATCAGATATGTTTCTATATACAAGGAGGCGTGGGAAATGTATGGACACTTTATTGTTACTCAGGATCCAACAGGGCGTAGTTATTTCTTGACGAAAAAAGTATAGGCCATCTTGCGTGTTATAGATGATATCCGGATTGCATCCAGAGATGTTGTTTCCCAAGATTTACTCTTTGATTGGGAGTACAACTTGAATAATGCTGAAGAACTTAGCTTCAATCTGAAGTGGCTCCGTGAAAGACTTGATGAAGGACTTAGCGAAAAGACCTGGTGGACATCGATCGACTGTAGAGGTTATGAATCCCGTCCTGTAGGAACCTCACACGGCGTCGGAATTCAATGATTGACCCCAAATTTTGAGGCTAAGAGACTGATTTATTAAATGATAGAAAAATCACTCAATCTGGAGTTGTAGAAGTCCGCCAACGAAGCGTGCACATTTGAAATTTGTAATCCCGTACAAATTTCTTAGGTTTCGTAGACCTGACGGTAAAGGCCACATCTTTCATCTTGTATGTATAATTAATGCGCCCTTTTGGTATGTTGTTGAAGAGACACAGACGAACATCTTTTGTTGAGGAAGTATTGTCCCATTCCTCACCCATTGGCATGTTTTTTGCAAACCCATGACCTAAAGTGTATTGTATCTCATCTGTAGAGGTGACGAGAACATCTTGTAGAAAACTTTAAATTATGCCCACCAGTCATGCCAGCTTTGGGAAGACTTCATGTGAGCATGTTATCAGGTCTACACATCTTGATATGAGTCATTGGTTCTTAGAGAAGTCCGCTTCATGTGTACCACTTCAGAGAATGATTAGTTGATGAAGCTTTGAGGATGTTGCTCCTGAGACCCCTGTTGGTGTTGAGACCATGAATGATCACGCTCCAGATATCTTTGTCGATGTTGAGATCATGGATGGTGTTCCTTTAGAGATTATTATTGATGCTGATACCACGGTTGAAGTTGCTTCAAAGACCGAAAAGGATAGAACTATGATTATGGACATAGTAGTTTCTCCTCCATGGGTTGAGCATCTCTAAGGTGAAGGTGTTCTGGGAGTTCAACATGAATTCTCCTGAACAGTATGATTTTACTGTGAACTGGATTCGTCAGTGAGTCGACGATGTTACGGAGGATTGCATCCGTAGCCTTCATTCTGGTGTGATCGCTGAAGAGAAGAAGTTCCTCAATCGTGCAGGAGCTTGTGATGTAGAGAGATCCCGTTGATGAAGTTTTATGGAATCACATTTGGTTGCAATAACTTGTTATGTGTATAACATTTATTAAAATAAAACTGATTTCTCCAGTAAGATTAAGTCCCCAGCGTATGTTGAAGGAATTCGTGCCTTCTATGGGTGAATGATATTGCATCTGCTTCAGAAGTATTTTCATGGAGATAGTGAAGACTCAGCGATTGTAGTTTAGTTGCACTTCGATTGCGCTAGTGGTGAATCAGTATGTCATCATCGAGGTATTTATGCCGAAGCCAGAGGCATCATTATCGAAGGTGTACCCTTTGATTAGGAGTACAATTTGAATACTTCTTAGATGCTTTGGCGTTGAAGTGTCATATCCCTCGAGCTTTGAATGTCTTAGGCTTGATCGTCTCGACCTCGAGTATCTTCTGTTGATTCAGCATCCCTTCCTTGCGGTAGTGGGATTCAACACTTGTGCAGCCATCATAGCTTTATGATTTTTTGAGACACATGGACACTCCTGCAAGGCTCTAGAGAAACGCCCAAAGTGTTCTTTTCCATGCTTGGACATCATCTCAGTAATGAATGTTTCAATGCTCAGTTCGGAGAAATGTCATATTCAACCACTTGGTAAAATGCTAATCCGGTGAATCTACCATTCATAACATCTTGCGGAGTTGCTAGCAGAATTGAGTCCCCGTTCTAGGATAGCATGTGAGGAAATAAATGACACATACGTGAAGTGAATGATACTTGCATGAGCATGGAACCTCTCAACGAATATTTATGCATCTTTTGCAGGCTCTTGCTTCAACCTCGTCGAAGTTTGAAATTCCTCGAAGTACTCTGATGATGGAATGTCCGTCAAACCTTCTGGATCAGAACTTTCTTCGTTGGAGGAATGTGTAACCAAAGATGCTCCGTAAGTATCCATCTTTTTAGTGTGGATCTATGCTCGTCTGAAGAATATGTCATATCCTAGATCTTCCTGATTATGCGAAACTTGGTTTCTGTCCAGGTTGGACTTATGTTCACTTTGAGAGTGATGTATCCATGAGTATTTCCGAGCGATTATTCGAGGTCTTCTGATTGAGATGGAGAATGAGTATCTCCTTGCCGAGTGATGCATGCGGATCTGATGGTTTTTACTGGAATGTTGTTGATGGTGGTCTCAATATCGATCAACGTTCTTCCAAATTCGTTTCTTCTGAGATTGACTGTGGTAAGCAGTCCCCAGTCGTACATATCTTGATCTGTGGATGGAGGCTCAAGAAGTATTTTCGGGATGGACTTCTTGACATGATGTGGTTAAGTACTGTGAACATGTCTCCTCTTTGCGCCTTAGATAGATAACGCACGTTCGTCTTGAACTGCTTCTTTGATAGGTTGTCGAAAAGGTGTAAAAGTTCTGACTGGGAGAGGATTCTTGTGTACTCCTTCAGTCCCCAGTTGAAGCTATTGCGAATCAACCTTCTCTTTGAGAATGTGTTTCAAAACTGCGTAGTTACTTTGTGGGATGATTGACGAACCTGCGGAAGCGGCAGTAGCGAGGTCTTTCCATGTCTTCCTCAGTTGGTTCTTTCCGGACATATAGAAACTTGATTGCACCATCTTGGATCCAGACATCTAGAAGTTCGATCACCTATGCGCAGTAGTTTGGCTTCCCGTTTGATCCTTTCTGCAACAGTATTTGTGGAAGGCTGGAGGTTGTACTGCTTGATGATCAGACGCCTGCTTCCTCAAGTGTCTCGCGATTCTTTAGTCTTTGTAGATTTTATTCTTTCCAACAGAGCAGGTGCAGTGGTTGCTGATCTCTTCGAGGATTCGTGGAGTTCTGAGAAAGTTTGGAATCGAAGATTCTCCAGTAATACTCTATAGACCAGGAGCATACCGTTGATGCATAATTCCACCAGTTGTTGCTCTGTGACGTTTAGATCATGGCAATCCAAGGCTTGGACCCTGAATCTTTTTACAAAGTCGTTGGGGTTTTCACCCACCCTTTAAAACATCCTTTCAAGGTCAGAGACAGTGATTTTCTATGACACGAAGAAGTACTTTCTGTAGAAGGCGTTAATCATTTCTCCCCAATTATTGATGGTTCCTGGTTCGATGTTGTTGTACCAGGTGTATGCTCTGCCTTTCAAGGATTTTGAGGATTCCTTGAGACGGATGACATGGTTATGTTCATGCTCTCCTAAGGCTTCAAGGAAGCGAGATACATGCTCTCGAGCATTGCCAGTTCCATCATACAGAGTAAAAGTTGGAGATATATAACCTTTAGGAAGTGGAGTTCTTTGTGTAGCGGTAGGATAGGGAGGTTGGTGACGATGGACATGCGGTGTCTTGTATTTCCCATGATTCTCCAAAATGCGCTCCAAGTCTTCCCGAGTGATGAAACTTGATGATTCTTTTGACGAATTTCCCGTGGCTTTATCGGTTTCGTTATCATTCACTGTGTGAATCGAAGTTACCTCAGGATCATCAGTGTCTGCTGAATTCTCCTTTTCTTTCCCTTTGTCTGGGGTTTTCTCTGACAGCTTGTCAGTAAGAGTCTTCAAGTGATCAAATAGATTTTTTTGCGCTGCAGCCATGTCCATATGATTCTTTGCAAGATTTTCTTGCGCTTTGATAAGGTCAGCGAGGGCAGGTGGTGGATTTCCTCTGACTTCTTCGGGATTTCAGCCGAACAAAGGATGACCTTCCGCGTTGGCGTGAGGAGGAGTGATGTCACCACCATCAGTGTTAGTGGCTGGAACAGTTTCCAGGATATATTCATTGTTGCTAGTGTTAGCGATATTTGCGTTAGGATTTGTGACCGATCCTGACCTAAGACCAACCATCTTGTAAAAATGAGAGATTGCAACCGAGAGAATGATCTCCCACTGTGGTCGCCAATCTGTAGATGGGGAAAAACAATCTGCTGGTTTTTGCGGAATTGAGGACGACCGTGCGGAGGAGATTCCTTGAACCGAGTGAAATATTCAACCTCACACAGATGCACCGCTATGAAGGGGGTGATTTTTAGTTCGAGAGACCAATCTGTATTACTCCAGCCTAAACAAAAGACAATGGCCGTTCCAGAGTAAATTCGGTCACAAGAGAGGATGGGTTGGTCTGTAGGATGGAAGCTGAGAAATGTGTGAGATAAATGGCAATCTGAGATTGTAGGTGTGTTATGGTTTCCGTGTAATGATCTGAATGATTTAATATTGCCTGATTGAGAGTGATTTCTGTGAGTTCGTGTAGAAGAATGAGCGTCTATATGAACTTTGTTGAGAAATTGCTCGTTCAGACGATTGTCGTTCGAACATTTGAGAACTCTTCGAATCTTGTTGTTCAATCGGGATTCAGAAACATTATATAATGCCGGAGTTGAAAACACCATGATCCCATGAAGTGTGACAGTTGATGGAGTGAAGGAATGAAGAGATGGAAATAATGCTTAAAACCAGTTGCGCTCATCGTGCGGAGACTTGGTTGATTTTCCACCCACTACTTTTCTAACTCCCTCAACTGGTTGCACGATTTGCTCACATTTCATCGTGTGTTTGAACACACGTGCCGTAGACCGCCAAACCAAAACCCTAGTTGATATCCCCCCAAGTGACACGATTGATGTCTCGTGATTAATTAAATCAGTTGATGATTTCATGACTTCGTGGGACGATGAGTCCACGTATTTGCTGAGTTAAACATGATTTTGTAGAATGTTCTGCAACTCATGAATCGAACGTGTCTGCTGAGACAGTGATAGGATCCTCACGTTGAGGAGAGCAAGTATTGCTTGCTAATTTAATATTGGTAGTTCAATTTGAATAAATATTGCTCATCTGAGCAAGTGTTGCTCGTCTGATGAAATATTGGTAGCGTGACCAAAATAAAATATTAATTAAAGCGCTGGTAGTTGAACCTAGCATAATTAATAAGAATATTGATCATGAGATCACTGTGAAATTATTAGTGTTTGAATCTGGAATCATGATCCTTGGATCAGAAACCCTAATTTGATCAATTGATAACCAATTGATGATTTATTTGAAATTAACCATAGAATGAAGGAGAACCGGCTTCATGGGACCATGGATCGACCATGAAATTCTCATATGCTCACGTGAGAAAAATCCAAGACCTCTTTGAAGAGTTGGTGAGTTGTTGAAAGAATGATTAAATCTTTGGTTTAATCATTTACTGAATTACTGCTGGGTTCAGCATTAGGTGATAGAACCTAATTAATTATTATTAAAATATGAGGGACCGACCAAGAGGTTTGGAAACCAGCCCTGGGTGGTCACGGGATCAAATGATGATCGCTCCGTCAAATTCCGAAATTGTTTGGAGAGTTTTGGACCTAATACGTGCAATTGTGCAAATTAGGTCAGATTGTGAGAAACACGTGGGACTGGCTCATTGCGAGCCACAAGGCCAACCCTGGTCATTCAAGGTAACATGATTTCGTCTTCGAGACGTCCGTGTCTCAGTTCTGAGAATTTTGATATTTTCTGGTGCTCGTTTGAGCGACCGTTTGAGAAAATATGACAAAATTAAGGTTTTCTGATAAAACCGTCAAAACTTCATCGGATGAAGGAAAATAATGAAAAGTGAAGGAATTATGAAGAGGTGAGGGACCGACCAAGAGGTCATGAAACCGGCCCTGGGTGGACACGGGATCAAATTTTGATCGTTTGAGCACTCCCAGATTGGTTGAAACCCTAATCAGCGTCCTTTGGTAGAATCAACATAGATTTCTCATACGGACTCGGATTTTGCTGGTCCGCCCCTCCATTACGTACGGAAAAGAATTTCATATCTCCTAATGCGGGAATATTTAGGTTATAAGCTCTTTAGGGAAGTTAAAACAGCCAGGAGAGTAAAACTTCGGGGAAAAATCAAAGGGGCGGTCCCTTAACATTTTTCCTAATATGATAAAACGAAGGAGTTTTTTTGAAATAAATGAGTTTCCATGAGACGAAGGAAACATCAAAAATCATAAATAATAAAATAAGGGACATGTGAGCGTGTGGGACCGGCTTGGAGCATGATGGCCGACCAAGGCCCGGTCCGTGCGTTTCCCTATTTTATGCATTATTTCATGATTCGAAGGAATTTTCATAATTTGAAGGAAACATCATGAAATCAGGGAATTTTCATGGGATTATGAAAACATGAAAAATATGCTAATAAAAGAGTGGGACGTGTGAGTCATCTAGGGTTTGGCCGACGGCCATGACTCGTGCACACGGGTTTCCTAAGTTTTATTATTTTTCATGGGACGAAGGAAATATCATGAGATTAAGGAGTTTTCATGAAATTAGGGCAATTAATAAAATAATGAGGAAATATGAGGTGTGGGGCCGGCTGGGACCAGGCATGGCCGGTTGGCCAATGGTCACGCCCCCCCTCATGCTCTCCTTGATTTTATATTATTTCCTCCGCGCGGAGGAAGCATCATGAAGTTAAGGAGTTTCCTCAAAACAAAGGATATTTGTTCAAGCGAAAGGTTTTTCATGAAATCAGAGAAAACAACAAAAATATGATAAAAATATGAGAGTGGTGTGGGATTGACCACGGCACGATCGGCCGGTCAGTGGGTCCATGCTCCCAGCTCCTTGGTCAATTTTTATTTATTTGTTATTTTTCGTCCTATTTTGCATAGGTTCATCGTTTCGTCGTATTTTGAAATACTTGCTCGTGCGGTGGTTGTTAATGTATCATTGTTGAATACAATTGCACCATTTGAGACAGGATTTCTCAAAGCGGTAGCCCGATGCCCGTCGTCCAATATTTATTACTAATCCATGGACTTCTGCTGGGAACAATCATGGTTTGCGTAATGAAAATATCTGCGAAAATATTTGAATATTTTCAAGCAATTCATGGATGAATCCAAGAATTTAGGTTTGAGACAGAGCTTGCTCAGGCGGTAGCCCTGATGCCCATGCGTCCAATATATATTAATAATCCATGGACTTCTGCTGGGAAGAACCATGGTTTGCGTAATGAAATATCTGCAAAAATATTTGAATATTTTCAGCAATTCTGCGGATGAATCCAAGAATTTAGGTTTGAGACAGAGCTTACTCATGTGGTAGCCCTGATGCCCGTGCGTCCAATATATATTACTAATCCATGTACTTATGCTGGGAAGAACCATGGTTTGCGTAATGAAATATCTGCGAAAATATTTGAATATTTTCAAACAATTTCATGGGTGAATCCAAGAATTTAGGTTTGAGACAGAGCTTGCTCAAGCGGTATCCGATGCCCATGCGTCCAATATATATTAATAATCCATGGACTTCTGCTGGGAAGAACCATGGTTTGCGTAATGAAATATCTGCGAAAATATTTGAATATTTTCAGCAATTCTGCGGATGAATCCAAGAATTTAGGTTTGAGACAGAGCTTGCTCAGGCGGTAGCCCTGATGCCCGTGCGTCCAATATTTATTACTAATCCATGTACTTATGCTGGGAAGAACCATGGTTTACGTAATGAAATATTTGAATATTTTCAAAAATTATGCGGATGAATCCAAGAATTTAGGTTTGAGACAGAGCTTGCTCAAAGGTATACGATGTCCCAAAGGTCCAATATTTATTACTAATCCATGGACTTCTGCTGGGAAGAACCATGGTTTTTGTAATGAAATATTTGCGAAAATATTTCAATATTTTCAGCAATTCTGCGGATGAATCCAAGAATTTAGGATTAATTAATTCATGACTTTATACTAGCAGAGCAAGTTGTTCGGGAGTTGTTCATACCCTGATAGAAATAATTACTGAAGTGCTCAGTACTCATGAGATATGCCGTTGTCCAGATGTGAGACTACATATCTATATGCACTCTGAGAGAAAGTATTCTCCATCATAGGATTCGATGAGAGACACGTGTCTCAATATTCATGTCTGATTGCTGAATCAGAGGTTCGTATAATTATGGGTTTACGATTTTAGCCTTTGTCGAAAATACACCATCTACATTAAGTCCCCTGCTTAGTGAGGACAGCCGTGTTCCTCAGTCAGCATTGAATGGTGATTTTCCGGTCATAACAATATAAGTAATTGAACTCACGTCGTAAGTCAAGATGTTACCGGATTTCGATCGCATTTGACGAGCATACCATAACTTGAATGAAGATTCCAACGGCATGCTAGAGTGTCATTTGATGATCATAAATTGGTGTTGAACCGCTGATTTGGATGACGGGTCCTTGGTCGTTTAGGATTCGCGGGCCGAGCCCTCTCCACGCCAGCATCAAGAGGAGGAAAAGTTGTCGGACCACCAGCGCCGCCGCCGGCAGGTATGCGTCCGAACTTTTTTTTTTTTTTTTTTAATGTTAATGAGTTTTATGGGTTGTTCACATATTGATAATGATAAAATCATATACCCATGTATATATAATTGTGGGTTTCGTCGAAAACCTTCGTTTTTGAAAACGTATGCTCGTTTGATCGTTAGTTTTTGAAAACTAATAATAATCCCTGATTTAGAAGATATTTTTCTTCATATATGAATATGTAGGTTCATTGATGAAACTATGTTGATGAGCTTTCACGTGAGCCAAAGTCTAATCATAAAAGTGAATTTTTCACAAAACTGTAGTAAAATCTTCGTTTAAAATAATAGTGATGATGCGGAGAAGCGATTTCTCTTCTTCATGTATATATGAACTTGTGTCCAGTGATAAAATTTTGTGTATGAGCTTTCATGTAAAAATTTATCATGTAATGCGTGAGTTTTCATAAAATTGAAATAAACCTTCATTTCAAATATGTATGACGGCACGAAGGAAAAGAGTTTTCTTGTAAAAACATGGTCGGTTCATGGTAAAGTTTTTTTTTCTTTGAAACCGTGGAGTATCCACGATTTATTTTTGTGAGCCTGGCTCACGTTGAAAAATATTCATTTATTTACGTGAGTAAATATATATTTTTTTCTCTAAAATCAAAACTTGAGTCTTGTGTGATGTTGCTTAGAGATAAATTTATTTATGATGAAATAATGTGATTTTTTGCTTAGCGTCTACCAAATTATTATATATTCTATGGTGAATGTTCACACAGTAGAAATATTCATGATTTTATGGAAAAATCCGAGTTGTTCTTTTTGTAGGTTTTGAAGAAACGAACAATTTTGGAGTGTTAACTCTAGCATTACTCTCACTACTGTTAGTGGAAGCGTAAAAGGTGAGAGTTAAGAGTTAACATTTTGGTAGACGCTGATGTGAGCATCCTAATTGCATGATTCATTGTTCTGTCGAAGCCTGCGCTTTGTATGAACGATGTCTTTGAAGTATCCACTTTGCGGGGATGACTGACTCCCATGATGATACATCCAAAGATGGTGTTTCCAGAGAAAACATCTCTATGGACGAAAGGTTTAAGAAGTGGTACTTATGGAACCTCCGAGTAATGATGACAGATTTTTCATGTTTCATTGGCTTTACCATAGAATAGTTATGAAGTGAGATCCTGGATCAATGTAGACTCCACTAAAATGGAAGAAAGTATATAGGAGCGGAGAACCCAGAAGTGAGGACTACATGATGCTAGCGAATGACGTGTAGTCCCCAGCCGTTTCTTTGATGAGTTGTTAGCGCTCCTTGTGTCATGACTTTTCCCGTGCAATTAGGATCATGAGACTAAGGTTTGTTACTTCTTCTAGACTTTTTCTCCATCGATTGATGTCTTCAACTTGTTCCCTAACAAGCAATTCATGAATCCAGCACTGATGAAAAAGTAGATGTAAGTACCTTTTCGTGCAGGTGATCTTGGCATCTCCTTGAATGAAGTAATAATAATTGTTGATGATGAACCCAAGAAGAAATCATCGTAGATAAGCATCATGTAGATGAAGCGTGCTCTTCTTTGGGATATGGGAATATGGAGAATTCCCGAAATCCCGAACCGAATGTAGATAGCGGCGTTGCTAATGGAGATTCCGGTATTTTCGAGCCTTCAAATGATTTAGAGACTCCCCCAGTAAGTATATCTTCTTTGAATCATTTTAATCCCATGTAATCTTTGCATTAGGTGCCAAACGAAGAAGTTGGGAATCATGGATCCAATAATGATGATTTGGACATTCCAGGAGTTGTTGGTGATAAGACTTCCATAGATGCGCCTCAGGATGATGAATTGCTGGTCGATGATACCGTGGAGGTGGTGGAAACTCCAATTGTGCCTCATACGGTGGAACCCGTACCCTAAATAGCAGAAGTTACTTCCCCTGAAGTTGTTTCTATGATCATTGACACTGCTCCAGTAACTAAGAACCCGATGATAGTGCATAAGTATCCTACTGCAGGGATTTCCTTTGATCCTCAATTTAGTGAGTTACTCCCATATCACCAGCTTGTTGGAGGTTTTAGCGTTCCCATCAGATATGTTTCTATATACAAGGAACTGTGGGAAATGTATGGACACTTTATTGTTACTCAGGATCCAACAGGGCGTAGTTATTTCTTGACGAAAAAAGTATAGGCCATCTTGCGTGTTATAGATGATATCCGGATTGCATCCAGAGATGTTGTTTCCTAAGATTTACTCTTTAATTGGGAGTACAACTTTAATAATGCTGAAGAACTTAGCTTCAATCTGAAGTGGCTCCGTGAAAGACTTGATGAAGGACTTAGCGAAAAGACCTGGTGGACATCGATCGACTGTAGAGGTTATGAATCCCGTCCTGTAGGAACCTCACACGGCGTCGGAATTCAATGATTGACCCCAAATTTTGAGGCTAAGAGACTGATTTATTAAATGATAGAAAAATCACTCAACTGAGTTGTAGAAGTCCGCCAACGAAGCGTGCACATTTGAAATTTGTAATCCCGTACAAATTTCTTAGGTTTCGTAGACCTGACGGTAAAGGCCACATCTTTCATCTTGTATGTATAATTAATGCGCCCTTTTGGTATGTTGTTGAAGAGACACAGACGAACATCTTTTGTTGAGGAAGTATTGTCCCATTCCTCACCCATTGGCATGTTTTTTGCAAACCCATGACCTAAAGTGTATTGTATCTCATCTGTAGAGGTGACGAGAACATCTTGTAGAAAACTTTAAATTATGCCCACCAGTCATGCCAGCTTTGGGAAGACTTCATGTGAGCATGTTATCAGGTCTACACATCTTGATATGAGTCATTGGTTCTTAGAGAAGTCCGCTTCATGTGTACCACTTCAGAGAATGATTAGTTGATGAAGCTTTGAGGATGTTGCTCCTGAGACCCCTGTTGGTGTTGAGACCATGAATGATCACGCTCCAGATATCTTTGTCGATGTTGAGATCATGGATGGTGTTCCCTTAGAGATTATTATTGATGCTGATACCACGGTTGAAGTTGCTTCAAAGACCGAAAAGGATAGAACTATGATTATGGACATAGTAGTTTCTCCTCCATGGGTTGAGCATCTCTAAGGTGAAGGTGTTCTGGGAGTTCAAAATGAATTCTCCTGAACAGTATGATTTTACTGTGAACTGGATTCGTCAGTGAGTCGACGATGTTACGGAGGATTGCATCCGTAGCCTTCATTCTGGGTGTGATCGCTGAAGAGAAGAAGTTCCTCAATCGTGCAGGAGCTTGTGATGTAGAGAGATCCCGTTGATGAAGTTTTATGGAATCACATTTGGTTGCAATAACTTGTTATGTGTATAACATTTATTAAAATAAAACTAATTTCTCCAGTTAGATTAAGTCCCCAGCGTATGTTGAAGGAATTCGTGCCTTCTATGGGTGAATGATATTGCATCTGCTTCAGAAGTATTTTCATGGAGATAGTGAAGACTCAGCGATTGTAGTTTAGTTGCACTTCGATTGCGCTAGTGGTGAATCAGTATGTCATCATCGAGGTATTTATGCCGAAGACAGAGGCATCATTATCGAAGGTGTACCCTTTGATTAGGAGTACAATTTGAATACTTCTTAGATGCTTTGGCGTTGAAGTGTCATATCCCTCGAGCTTTGAATGTCTTAGGCTTGATCGTCTCGACCTCAAGTATCTTCTGTTGATTCAGCATCCCTTCCTTGCGGTAGTGGGATTCAACACTTGTGCAGCCATCATAGCTTTATGATTTTCTGAGACACATGGACACTCCTGCAAGGCTCTAGAGAAACGCCCAAAGTGTTCTTTTCCATGCTTGGACATCATCTCAGTAATGAATGTTTCAATGCTCAGTTCGGAGAAATGTCAGATTCAACCACTTGGTAAAATGCTAATCCGGTGAATCTACCATTCATAACATCTTGCGGAGTTGCTAGCAGAATTGAGTCCCCGTTCTAGGATAGCATGTGAGGAAATAAATGACACATACGTGAAGTGAATGATACTTGCATGAGCATGGAACCTCTCAACGAATATTTATGCATCTTTTGCAGGCTCTTGCTTCAACCTCGTCGAAGTTTGAAATTCCTCGAAGTACTCTGATGATGGAATGTCCGTCAAACCTTCTGGATCAGAACTTTCTTCGTTGGAGGAATGTGTAACCAAAGATGCTCCGTAAGTATCCATCTTTTCAGTGTGGATCTATGCTCGTCTGAAGAATATGTCATATCCTAGATCTTCCTGATTATGCGAAACTTGGTTTCTGTCCAGGTTGGACTTATGTTCACTTTGAGAGTGATGTATCCATGAGTATTTCCGAGCGATTATTCGAGGTCTTCTGATTGAGATGGAGAATGAGTATCTCCTTGCCGAGTGATGCATGCGGATCTGATGGTTTTTACTGGAATGTTGTTGATGGTGGTCTCAATATCGATCAACGTTCTTCCAAATTCGTTTCTTCTGAGATTGACTGTGGTAGCGCAGTCCCCAGTCGTACATATCTTGATCTGTGGATGGAGGCTCAAGAAGTATTTTCGGGATGGACTTCTTGACATGATGTGGTTCAGTACTGTGAACATGTCTCCCCTTTGCGCCTTAGATAGATAACGCACGTTCGTCTTGAACTGCTTCTTTGATAGGTTGTCGAAAAGGTGTAAAAGTTCTGACTGGGAGAGGATTCTTGTGTACTCCTTCAGTCCCCAGTTGAAGCTATTGCGAATCAACCTTCTCTTTGAGAATGTGTTTCAAAACTGCGTAGTTACTTTGTGGGATGATTGACGAACCTGCGGAAGCGGTAGTAGCGAGGTCTTTCCATGTCTTCCTCAGTTGGTTCTTTCCGGACATATAGAAACTTGATTGCACCATCTTGGATCCAGACATCTAGAAGTTCGATCACCTATGCGCAGTAGTTTGGCTTCCCGTTTGATCCTTTTGCAATGATATTTGTGGAAGGCTGGAGGTTGTACTGCTTGATGATCAGACGCCTGCTTCCTCAAGTGTCTCGCGATTCTTTAGTCTTTGTAGATTTTATTCTTTCCAACAGAGCAGGTGCAGTGGTTGCTGATCTCTTCGCGGCTTCGTGGAGTTCTGAGAAAGTTTGGAATCGAAGATTCTCCAGTAATACTCTATAGACCAGGAGCATACCGTTGATGCATAATTCCACCAGTTGTTGCTCTGTGACGTTTAGATCATGGCAATCCAAGGCTTGGACCCTGAATCTTTTTACAAAGTCGTTGGGGTTTTCACCCACCCTTTAAAACATCCTTTCAAGGTCAGAGACAGTGATTTGCTCTGACACGAAGAAGTACTTTCTGTAGAAGGCGTTAATCATTTCTCCCCAATTATTGATGGTTCCTGGTTCGATGTTGTTGTACCAGGTGTATGCTCTGCCTTTCAAGGATTTTGAGGATTCCTTGAGACGGATGACATGGTTATGTTCATGCTCTCCTAAGGCTTCAAGGAAGCGAGATACATGCTCTCGAGCATTGCCAGTTCCATCATACAGAGTAAAAGTTGGAGATATATAACCTTTAGGAAGTGGAGTTCTTTGTGTAGCGGTAGGATAGGGAGGTTGGTGACGATGGACATGCGGTGTCTTGTATTTCCCATGATTCTCCAAAATGCGCTCCAAGTCTTCCCGAGTGATGAAACTTGATGATTCTTTTGACGAATTTCCCGTGGCTTTATCGGTTTCGTTATCATTCACTGTGTGAATCGAAGTTACCTCAGGATCAGCAGTGTCTGATGAATTCTCCTTTTCTTTCCCTTTGTCTGGGGTTTTCTCTGACAGCTTGTCAGTAAGAGTCTTCAAGTGATCAAATAGCTTTTGTTGCGCTGCAGCCATGTCCATATGATTCTTTGCAAGATTTTCTTGCACTTTGATAAGGTCAGCGAGGGCAGGTGGCGGATTTCCTCTGACTTCTTCGGGATTTCATACGAACAAAGGATGACCTTCCGCGTTGGCGTGAGGAGGAGTGATGTCACCACCATCAGTGTTAGTGGCTGGAACAGTTTCCAGGATATATTCATTGTTGCTAGTGTTAGCGATATTTGCGTTAGGATTTGTGACCGATCCTGATCTAAGACCAACCATCTTGTAAAAATGAGATATTGCAACCGAGAGAATGATCTCCCACTGTGGTCGCCAATCTGTAGATGGGGAAAAACAATCTGCTGGTTTTTGCGGAATTGAGGACGACCGTGCGGAGGAGATTCCTTGAACCGAGCGAAATATTCAACCTCACACAGATGCACCGCTATGAAGGGGATGATTTTTAGTTCGAGAGACCAATCTGTAGTACTCAAGCCTAAACAAAAGACAATGGCCGTTCCAGAGTAAATTCGGTCACAAGAGAGGATGGGTTGGTCTGTAGGATGGAAGCTGAGAAATGTGTGAGATCAATGGCGATCTGAGATTGTAGGTGTGTTATGGTTTCCGTGTAATGATCTGAATGATTTAATATTGCCTGATTGAGAGTGATTTCTGTGAGTTCGTGTAGAAGAATGAGCGTCTATATGAACTTTGTTGATAAATTGCTCGTTCAGACGATTGTCGTTCGAATATTTGAGAACTCTTCGAATCTTGTTGTTCAATCGGGATTCAGAAACATTATATAATGCCGGAGTTGAAAACACCATGATCCCATGAAGTGTGACAGTTGATGGAGTGAAGGAATGAAGAGATGGAAATAATGCTTAAAACCAGTTGCGCTCATCGTGCGGAGACTTGGTTGATTTTCCACCCACTACTTTTCTAACTCCCTCAACTGGTTGCACGATTTGCTCACATTTCATCGTGTGTTTGAACACACGTGCCATAGACCGCCAAACCAAAACCCTAGTTGATATCCCCCCAAGTGACACGATTGATGTCTCGTGATTAATTAAATCAGTTGATGATTTCATGACTTCGTGGGACGATGAGTCCACGTATTTGCTAAGTTAAACATGATTTTGTAGAATGTTCTGCAACTCATGAATCGAACGTGTCTGCTGAGACAGTGATAGGATCCTCACGTTGAGGAGAGCAAGTATTGCTCGCTAATTTAATATTGGTAGTTCAATTTGAATAAATATTGCTCATCTGAGCAAGTGTTGCTCGTCTGATGAAATATTGGTAGCGTGACCAAAATAAAATATTAATTAAAGCGCTGGTAGTTAAACCTAGCATAATTAATAAGAATATTGATCATGAGATCACTGTGAAATTATTAGTGTTTGAATCTGGAATCATGATCCTTGGATTCAGAAACCCTAATTTGATCAATTGATAACCAATTGATGATTTATTTGAAATTAACCATAGAATGAAGGAGAACCGGTTTCATGGGACCATGGATCGACCATGAAATTCTCATATGCTCACGTGAGCAAAATCCAAGACCTCTTTGAAGAGTTGGTGAGTTGTTGAAAGAATGATTAAATGCTGGTTTAATCATTTACTGAATTATATTTGGTTCAAAGCATTAGGTGATAGAACCTAATTAATTATTATTAAAATATGAGGGACCGACCAAGAGGTTGGGAAACCAGCCCCTGGGTGGTCACGGGATCAAATGATGATCGCTCCGTCAAATCCGAAATTGTTTGAGAGTTTTGGACCTAATACGTGCAATTGTGCAAATTAGGTCGATTGAGAGAAACACGTGGGACTGGCTCATTGCGAGCCACAAGGCCAACCCTGGTCATTCAAGGTAACATGATTTCGTCGTCGAGACGTCCGTGTCTCAGTTCTGAGAATTTTGATATTTTCTGGTGCTCGTTTGAGCGACCGTTTGAGAAAATATGACAAAATTAAGGTTTTCTGATAAAACCGTCAAAACTTCATCGGATGAAGGAAAATAATGAAAAGTGGAGGAATTATGAAGAGGTGAGGGACCGACCAAGAGGTCATGAAACCGGCCCTGGGTGGACACGGGATCAAATGTTGATCGTTTGAGCACTCCCAGATTGGTTGAAACCCTAATCAGCGTCCTTTGGTAGAATCAACATAGATTTCTCATACGGACTCGGATTTTGCTGGTCCGCCCCTCCATTACGTACGGAAAAGAATTTCCTATCTCCTAATGCGGGAATATTTAGGTTATAATCTCTTTAGAGAAGTTAAAACAGCCAGAGAGTAAAACTCAGGAAAAATCAAAGGGGCCGGTCCCTTAACATTTTTCCTAATATGATAAAACGAAGGAGTTTTGCTGAAATAAATGAGTTTCCATGAGACGAAGGAAACATCAAAAATCATAAATAATAAAATAAGGGACATGTGAGCGTGTGGGACCGGCTTGGAGCATGACTGGCCGACCAAGGCCCGGTCCCGTGCGTTTTCCCTATTTTATGCATTATTTCATGATTCGAAGGAATTTTCATAATTTGAAGGAAACATCATGAAATCAGGGAATTTTCATGGGATTATGAAAACATGAAAAATATGCTAATAAAAAGAGTGGGACGTGTGAGTCATCTAGGGTTTGGCCGACCGGCCATGACTCGTGCACACGGGTTCCTAAGTTTTATTATTTTTCATGGGACGAAGGAAATATCATGAGATTAAGGAGTTTTCATGAAATTAGGGCAATTAATAAAATAATGAGGAAATATGAGGTGTGGGGCCGGCTGGGACCAGGCATGGCCAGTTGGCCAATGGTCACGCCCCCTCATGCCCTCCTTGATTTTATATTATTTCCTCCGCGCGGAGGAAGCATCATGAAGTTAAGGAGTTTCCTCAAAACAAAGGATATTTGTTCAAGCGAAAGGTTTTTCATGAAATCGAGAAAACAACAAAAATATGATAAAAATATGAGAGTGGTGTGGGATTGACCACGGCACGATCGATCGGTCGATGGGTCCATGCTCCCAGCGCCTTGGTCAATTTTTATTTATTTGTTATTTTCGTCCTATTTTGCATAGGTTCATCGTTTCGTCGTATTTTGAAATACTTGCTCGTGCGGTGGTTGTTAATGTATCATTGTTGAATACAATTGCACCATTTGAGACAGGGATTGCTCAGGCGGTAGAGTCTCCGATGCTCCGTGCGTCCAATATTTATTACTAATCCATGGAATTCTGCTGGGAACAATCATGGTTTGCGTAATGAAATATCTGCGAAAATATTTGAATATTTTCAGCAATTCTGCGGATGAATCCAAGAATTTAGGTTTGAGACAGAGCTTGCTCAGGCGGTAGCCCTGATTCCCATGCGTCCAATATATATTAATAATCCATGGACTTCTGCTGGGAAGAACCATGGTTTGCGTAATGAAATATCTCTGCAAAAATATTTGAATATTTTCAAGCAATTCTGCGGATGAATCCAAGAATTTAGGTTTGAGACAGAGCTTGCTCATGTGGTAGCCCTGATGCCCGTGCGTCAATATATATTACTAATCCATGTACTTATCTTTGGGAAGAACCATGGTTTGCGTAATGAAATATCTGCGAAAATATTTGAATATTTTCAAAGAATTCTTATGGTGAATCCAAGAATTTAGGTTTGAGACAGAGCTTGCTCAGGCGGTAGCCCTGATGCCCATGCGTCCAATATATATTAATAATCCATGGACTTCTGCTGGGAAGAACCATGGTTTGCGTAATGAAATATCTGCGAAAATATTTGAATATTTTCAAAGAATTCTGGATGAATCCAAGAATTTAGGTTTGAGATGAGCTTGCTCAGGAGGTAGCCCTGATGCCCGTGCGTCCAATATTTATTACTAATCCATGTACTTCTGCTGGGAAGAACCATGGTTTGCGTAATGAAATATTTGAATATTTTCAAAAATTCTGCGGATGAATCCAAGAATTTAGGTTTGAGACAGAGCTTGCTCAAAGTGTAGCTACGATGCCCGTGCATCCAATATTTATTACTAATCCATGGACTTCTGCTGGGAAGAACCATGGTTTGCGTAATGAAATATTTGCGAAAATATTTCAATATTTTCAGCAATTCTGCGGATGAATCCAAGAATTTAGGATTAATTAATTCATGACTTTATACTAGCAGAGCAAGTTGTTCGGGAGTTGTTCATACCCTGATAGAAATAATTACTGAAGTGCTCAGTACTCATGATATATGCCGTTGTCCAGCTGTGAGACTACATATCTATATGCACTCTGAGATAAAGTATTCTCCATCATAGGATTCGATGAGAGACCCGTGTCTCAATATTCATGTCTGATTGCTGAATCAGAGGTTCGTATAATTATGGGTTTACGATTTTAGCCTTTGTCGAAAATACACCATCTACATTAAGTCCCCTGCTTAGTGAGGACAGCCGTGTTCCTCAGTCAGCATTGAATGGTGATTTTCCGGTCATAACAATATAAGTAATTGAACTCTGTCGTAAGTCAAGATGTTACCGGATTTCGATCGTACGAGCATACCATAACTTGAATGAAGATTCCAACGGCATGCTAGAGCGTCATTTGATGATCATAAATTGGTGTTGAACCGCTGATTTGGATGACGGGTCCTTGGTTGTTTAGGATTCGCGGGCCGAGCCCTCTCCACGCCAGCATCAAGAGGAGGAAACGTTGTCGGACCACCAGCGCCGCCGCCGGCAGGTATGCGTCCGAACTTTTTTTTTTTTTTTTTAATGTTCATGAGTTTTATGGGTTTTTCACATATTGATAATGATAAAATCATATACCCATGTATATATAATTGTGGGTTTCGTCGAAAACCTTTGTTTTTGAAAACGTATGCTCGTTTGATCGTTAGTTTTTGAAAACTAATAATAATCCCTGATTTAGAAGATATTTTTCTTCATATATGAATATGTAGGTTCATTGATGAAACTATGTTGATGAGCTTTCACGTGAGCCAAAGTCTAATCATAAAAGTGAATTTTTCACAAAACTGTAGTAAAATCTTCGTTTAAAATAATAGATGATGATGGGAGAAGCGATTTCTCTTCTTCATGTATATATGAACTTGTGTCCAGTGATAAAATTTTTTGTATGAGCTTTCATGTAAAAATTTATCATGTAATGCGTGAGTTTTCATAAAATTGAAATAAACCTTCATTTCAAATATGTATGACGGCACGAAGGAAAAGAGTTTTCTTGTAAAAACATGGTCGGTTCATGGAAAAGTTTTTTTTTTCTTTGAAACCGTGGAGTATCCACGATTTATTTTTGTGAGCCTGGCTCACGTTGAAAAATATTCATTTATTTACGTGAGTAAATATATATTTTTTCTCTAAAATCAAAACTTGAGTCTTGTGTGATGTTGCTTAGAGATAAAATTATTTATGATGAAATAATGTGATGTTTTGCTTAGCGTCTACCAAATTATTATATATTCTATGGTGAATGTTCACACAGTAGAAATATTCATGATTTTATGGAAAAATCCGAGTTGTTCTTTTTGTAGGTTTTGAAGAAACGAACAATTTTGGAGTGTTAACTCTAGCATTACTCTCACTACTGTTAGTGGAAGCGTAAAAGGTGAGAGTTAAGAGTTAACATTTTGGTAGACGCTGATGTGAGCATCCTAATTGCATGATTCATTGTTCTGTCGAAGCCTGCGCTTTGTATGAACGATGTGCTGAAGTATCCACTTTGCGGGGATGACTGACTCCCATGATGATACATCCAAAGATGGTGTTTCCAGAGAAAACATCTCTATGGACGAAAGGTTTAAGAAGTGGTACTTATGGAACCTCCGAGTAATGATGACAGATTTTTCATGTTTCATTGGTTTTACCATAGAATAGTTATGAAGTGAGATCCTGGATCAATGTAGACTCCACTAAAATGGAAGAAAGTATACAGGAGCGGAGAACCCAGAAGTGAGGACTACATGATGCTAGCGAATGACGTGTAGTCCCCAGCCGTTTCTTTGATGAGTTGTTAGCGCTCCTTGTGTCATGACTTGTCCCGTGCAATTAGGATCATGAGACTAAGGTTTGTTACTTCTTCTAGACTTTTTCTCCATCGATTGATGTCTTCAACTTGTTCCCGAACAAGCAATTCATGAATCCAAAGATCGATGAAAAAGTCGATGTAAGTACCTTTTTCGTGCAGGTGATCTTGGCATCTCCTTGAATGAAGTAATAATAATTGTTGATGATGAACCCAAGAAGAAATCATCATAGATAAGCATCATGTAGATGAAGCGTGCTCTTCTTTGGGATATGGGAATATGGAGAATTCCCGAAATCCCGAACCGAATGTAGATAGCGGCGTTGCTAATGGAGATTCCGGTATTTTCGAGCCTTCAAATGATTTAGAGACTCCCCCAGTAAGTATATCTTCTTTGAATCATTTTAATCCCATGTAATCTTTGCATTAGGTGCCAAACGACGAAGTTGGGAATCATGGATCCAATAATGATGATTTGGACATTCCAGGAGTTGTTGGTGATAAGACTTCCATAGATGCGCCTCAGGATGATGAATTGCTGGTCGCTGATACCGTGGAGGTGGTGGAAACTCCAATTGTGCCTCATACGGTGGAAACCGTACCCTAAATAGCAGAAGTTACTTCCCCTGAAGTTGTTTCTATGATCATTGACACTGCTCCAGTAACTAAGAACCCGATGATAGTGCATAAGTATCCCATCAATAGGGATTTCCTTTGATCCTCAATTTAGTGAGTTACTCCCATATCACCAGCTTGTTGGAGGTTTTAGCGTTCCCATCAGATATGTTTCTATATACAAGGAACTGTGGGAAATGTATGGACACTTTATTGTTACTCAGGATCCAACAGGGCGTAGTTATTTCTTGACGAAAAAAGTATAGGCCATCTTGCGTGTTATAGATGATATCCGGATTGCATCCAGAGATGTTGTTTCCCAAGATTTACTCTTTGATTGGGAGTACAACTTGAATAATGCTGAAGAACTTAGCTTCAATCTGAAGTGGCTCCGTGAAAGACTTGATGAAGGACTTAGCGAAAAGACCTGGTGGACATCGATCGACTGTAGAGGTTATGAATCCCGTCCTGTAGGAACCTCACACGGCGTCGGAATTCAATGATTGACCCCAAATTTTGAGGCTAAGAGACTGATTTATTAAATGATAGAAAAATCACTCAATCTGGAGTTGTAGAAGTCCGCCAACGAAGCGTGCACATTTGAAATTTGTAATCCCGTACAAATTTCTTAGGTGTCGTAGACCTGACGGTAAAGGCCACATCTTTCATCTTGTATGTATAATTAATGCGCCCTTTTGGTATGTTGTTGAAGAGACACAGACGAACATCTTTTGTTGAGGAAGTATTGTCCCATTCCTCACCCATTGGCATGTTTTTTGCAAACCCATGACCTGAAGTGTATTGTATCTCATATGTAGAGGTGACGAGAACATCTTGTAGAAGACTTTAAATTATGCCCACCAGTCATGCCAGCTTTGGGAAGACTTCATGTGAGCATGTTATCAGGTCTACACATCTTGATATGAGTCATTGGTTCTTAGAGAAGTCCGCTTCATGTGTACCACTTCAGAGAATGATTAGTTGATGAAGCTTTGAGGATGTTGCTCCTGAGACCCCTGTTGGTGTTGAGACCATGAATGATCACGCTCCAGATATCTTTGTCGATGTTGAGATCATGGATGGTGTTCCTTTAGAGATTATTATTGATGCTGATACCACGGTTGAAGTTGCTTCAAAGACCGAAAAGGATAGAACTATGATTATGGACATAGTAGTTTCTCCTCCATGGGTTGAGCATCTCTAAGGTGAAGGTGTTCTGGGAGTTCAACATGAATTCTCTGAACAAGTATGATTTTCTTGTGAACCTGGGATTCGTCGGTGAGTCGACGATGTTACGGAGGATTGCATCCGTAGCCTTCATTCTGGGTGTGATCGCTGAAGAGAAGAAGTTCCTCAATCGTGCAGGAGATTGTGATTTAGAGAGATCCCGTTGATGAAGTTTTATGGAATCGCATTTGGTTGCAATAACTTGTTATGTGTATAACATTTATTAAAATAAAACTGATTTCTCCAGTAAGATTAAGTCCCCAGCGTATGTTGAAGGAATTCGTGCCTTCTATGGGTGTATGATATTGCATCTGCTTCAGAAGTATTTTCATGGAGATAGTGAAGACTCAGCGATTTTAGTTTAGTTGCACTTCGATTGCGCTAGTGGTGAATCAGTATGTCATCATCGAGGTATTTATGCCGAAGCCAGAGGCATCATTATCGAAGGTGTACCCTTTGATTAGGAGTACAATTTGAATACTTCTTAGATGCTTTGGCGTTGAAGTGTCATATCCCTCGAGCTTTGAATGTCTTAGGCTTGATCGTCTCGACCTCGAGTATCTTCTGTTGATTCAACATCCCTTCCTTGCGGTAGTGGGATTCAACACTTGTGCAGCCATCATAGGTTTATGATTTTCTGAGACACATGGACACTCCTGCAAGGCTCTAGAGAAACGCCCAAAGTGTTCTTTTCCATGCTTGGACATCATCTCAGTAATGAATGTTTCAATGCTCAGTTCGGAGAAATGTCAGATTCAACCACTTGGTAAAATGCTAATCCGGTGAATCTACCATTCATAACATCTTGCGGAGTTGCTAGCAGAATTGAGTCCCCATTCTAGGATAGCATGTGAGGAAATAAATGACATATACGTGAAGTGAATGATACTTGCATGAGCATGGAACCTCTTGACGAATATTTATGCATCTTTTGCAGGCTCTTGCTTCAACCTCGTCGAAGTTTGAAATTCCTCGAAGTACTCTGATGATGGAATGTCCGTCAAACCTTCTGGATCAGAACTTTCTTCGTTGGAGGAATGTGTAACCAAAGATGCTCCGTAAGTATCCATCTTTTCAGTGTGGATCTAAGCTCAAATCGAAGAATATGTCATATCCTGGATCTTCGATTATGCGAAACTTGGTTTTGTCTGGAGTTGGACTTATGTTCACTTTGAGAGTGATGTATCCATGAGTATTTCCGAGCGCTTCTTCGAGGTCTTCTGATTGAGATGGAGAATGAGTATCTCCTTGCCGAGTGATACATGCGGATCTGATGGTTTTTACTGGAATGTTGTTGATGGTGGTCTCAATATCGATCAACGTTCTTCCAAATTCGTTTTCTTTGAGATTGACTGTGGTAAGCAGTCCCCAGTCGTACATATCTTGATCTGTGGATGGAGGCTCAAGAAGTATTTTCGGGATGGACTTCTTGACATGATGTGGTTAAGTACTGTGAACATGTCTCCCCTTTGCGCCTTAGATAGATAACGCACGTTCGTCTTGAACTGCTTCTTTGATAGGTTGTCGAAAAGGTGTAAAAGTTCTGACTGGGAGAGGATTCTTGTGTACTCCTTCAGTCCCCAGTTGAAGCTATTGCGGATCAACCTTCTCTTTGAGAATGTGTTTCAAAACTGCGTAGTTACTTTGTGGGATGGTTGACGAACCTGCGGAAGCGGCAGTAGCGAGGTCTTTCCATGTCTTCCTCAGTTGGTTCTTTCCGGACATATAGAAACTTGATTGCACCATCTTGGATCCAGACATCTAGGAGTTCGATCACCTATGCGCAGTAGTTTGGCTTCCCGTTTGATCCTTTCTGCAACAGTATTTGTGGAAGGATGGAGGTTGTACTGCTTGATGATCAGACGCCTGCTTCCTCAAGTGTCTCGCGATTCTTTAGTCTTTGTAGATTTTATTCTTTCCAACAGAGCAGGTGCAGTGGTTGCTGATCTCTTCGAGGCTTCGTGGAGTTCTGAGAAAGTTTGGAATCGAAGATTCTCCAGTAATACTCTATAGACCAGGAGCATACCGTTGATGCATAATTCCACCAGTTGTTGCTCTGTGACGTTTGGATCATGGCAATCCAAGGCTTGGACCCTGAATCTTTTTACAAAGTTGTTGGGGTTTTCACCCACCCTTTAAAACATCCTTTCAAGGTCAGAGACAGTGATTTGCTCTGACACGAAGAAGTACTTTCTGTAGAAGGCGTTAATCATTTCTCCCCAATTATTGATGGTTCCTGGTTCGATGTTGTTGTACCAGGTGTATGCTCTGCCTTTCAAGGATTTTGAGGATTCCTTGAGACGGATGACATGGTTATGTTCATGCTCTCCTAAGGCTTCAAGGAAGCGAGATACATGCTCTCGAGCATTTCCAGTTCCATCATACAGAGTAAAAGTTGGAGATATATAACCTTTAGGAAGTGGAGTTCTTTGTGTAGCGGTAGGATAGGGAGGTTGGTGACGATGGACATGCGGTGTCTTGTATTTCCCATGATTCTCCAAAATGCGCTCCAAGTCTTCCCGAGTGATGAAACTTGATGATTCTTTTGACGAATTTCCCGTGGCTTTATCGTTTTCGTTATCATTCACTGTGTGAATCGAAGTTACCTCAGGATCAGCAGTGTCTGATGAATTCTCCTTTTCTTTCCCTTTGTCTGGGGTTTTCTCGTGACTTGTCGATAAGAGTCTTCAAGTGATCAAATAGATTTTTTGCGTTTGCCCATGTCCGTATGATTCTTTGCAAGATTTTCTTGCGCTTTGATAAGGTCAGCGAGGGCAGGTGGAGGATTTCCTCTGACTTCTTCGGGATTTCAGCCGAACAAAGGATGACCTTCCGCGTTGGCGTGAGGAGGAGTGATGTCACCAC
Source organism: Papaver bracteatum (assembly GCA_023529315.1). Taxonomy (NCBI): domain Eukaryota; kingdom Viridiplantae; phylum Streptophyta; class Magnoliopsida; order Ranunculales; family Papaveraceae; genus Papaver; species Papaver bracteatum. Next base: position 328,220 of record JAJJWX010001185.1, read on the forward strand.
CATCAGTGTTAGTGGCTGGAACAGTTTCCAGGATATATTCATTGTTGCTAGTGTTAGCGATATTTGCGTTAGGATTTGTGACCGATCCTGACCTAAGACCAACCATCTTGTAAAAATGAGATATTGCAACCGAGAGAATGATCTCCCACTGTGGTCGCCAATCTGTAGATGGGGAAAAACAATCTGCTGGTTTTTTGCGGAATTGAGGACGACCGTGCGGAGGAGATTCCTTGAACCGAGCGAAATATTCAACCTCACACAGATGCACCGCTATGAAGGGGGTGATTTTTAGTTCGAGATACCAATCTGTAGTACTCCAGCCTAAACAAAAGACAATGGCCGTTCCAGATTAAATTCGGTCACAAGAGAGGATGGGTTGGTCTGTAGGATGGAAGCTGAGAAATGTGTGAGATCAATGGCGATCTGAGATTGTAGGTGTGTTATGGTTTCCGTGTAATGATCTGAATGATTTAATATTGCCTGATTGAGAGTGATTTCTGTGAGTTCGTGTAGAAGAATGAGCGTCTATATGAACTTTGTTGAGAAATTGCTCGTTCAGACGATTGTCGTTCGAATATTTGAGAACTCTTCGAATCTTGTTGTTCAATCGGGATTCAGAAACATTATATAATGCCGGAGTTGAAAACACCATGATCCCATGAAGTGTGACAGTTGATGGAGTGAAGGAATGAAGAGATGGAAATAATGCTTAAAACCAGTTGCGCTCATCGTGCGGAGACTTGGTTGATTTTCCACCCACTACTTTTCTAACTCCCTCAACTGGTTGCACGATTTGCTCACATTTCATCGTGTGTTTGAACACACGTGCCGTAGACCGCCAAACCAAAAACCTAGTTGATATCCCCCCAAGTGACACGATTGATGTCTCGTGATTAATTAAATCAGTTGATGATTTCATGACTTCGTGGGACGATGAGTCCACGTATTTGCTGAGTTAAACATGATTTTGTAGAATGTTCTGCAACTCATGAATCGAACGTGTCTGCTGAGACAGTGATAGGATCCTCACGTTGAGGAGAGCAAGTATTGCTCGCTAATTTAATATTGGTAGTTCAATTTGAATAAATATTGCTCATCTGAGCAAGTGTTGCTCGTCTGATGAAATATTGGTAGCGTGACCAAAATAAAATATTAATTAAAGCGCTGGTAGTTGAACCTAGCATAATTAATAAGAATATTGATCATGAGATCACTGTGAAATTATTAGTGTTTGAATCTGGAATCATGATCCTTGGATTCAGAAACCCTAATTTGATCAATTGATAACCAATTGATGATTTATTTGAAATTAACCATAGAATGAAGGAGAACCGGCTTCATGGGACCATGGATCGACCATGAAATTCTCATATGCTCACGTGAGCAAAATCCAAGACCTCTTTGAAGAGTTGGTGAGTTGTTGAAAGAATGATTAAATGCTGGTTTAATCATTTACTGAATTACTGCTGGGTTCAGCATTAGGTGATAGAACCTAATTGATTATTATTAAAATATGAGGGACCGACCAAGAGGTTGGGAAACCAGCCCTGGGTGGTCACGGGATCAAATGATGATCGCTCCGTCAAATTCCGAAATTGTTTGGAGAGTTTTGGACCTAATACGTGCAATTGTGCAAATTAGGTCAGATTGTGAGAAACACGTGGGACTGGCTCATTGCGAGCCACAAGGCCAACCCTGGTCATTCAAGGTAACATGCTTTCGTCGTCGAGACGTCCGTGTCTCAGTTCTGAGAATTTTGATATTTTCTGGTGCTCGTTTGAGCGACCGTTTGAGAAAATATGACAAAATTAAGGTTTTCTGATAAAACCGTCAAAACTTCATCGGATGAAGGAAAATAATGAAAAGTGAAGGAATTATGAAGAGGTGAGGGACCGACCAAGAGGTCATGAAACCGGCCCTGGGTGGACACGGGATCAAATGTTGATCGTTTGAGCACTCCCAGATTGGTTGAAACCCTAATCAACATCCTTTGGTAGAATCAACATAGATTTCTCATACGGACTCGGATTTTGCTGGTCCGCCCCTCCATTACGTACGGAAAAGAATTTCCTATCTCCTAATGCGGGAATATTTAGGTTATAAGCTCTTTAGGGAAGTTAAAACAGCCAGAGAGTAAAACTCAGGAAAAATCAAAGGGGCCGGTCCCTTAACATTTTTCCTAATATGATAAAACGAAGGAGTTTTGCTGAAATAAATGAGTTTCCATGAGACGAAGGAAACATCAAAAATCATAAATAATAAAATTAGGGACGTGTGAGCGTGTGGGACCGGGTTGGAGCATGACTGGCCGACCAATGCCCGGTCCCGTGCGTTTTCCCTATTTTATGCATTATTTCATGATTCGAAGGAATTTTCATAATTTGAAGGAAACATCATGAAATCAGGGAATTTTCATGGGATTATGAAAACATGAAAAATATGCTAATAAAAGAGTAGGACGTGTGAGTCATCTAGGGTTTGGCCGACCGGCCATGACTCGTGCACACGGGTTTCCTAAGTTTTATTATTTTTCATGGGACGAAGGAAATATCATGAGATTAAGGAGTTTTCATGAAATTAGGGAAATTAATAAAATAATGAGGAAATATGAGGTGTGGGGCCGGCTGGGACCAGGCATGGCCGGTTGGCCAATGGTAACGCCCCCCCTCATGCTCTCCTTGATTTTATATTATTTCCTCCGCGCGGAGGAAGCATCATGAAGTTGAGGAGTTTCCTCAAAACAAAGGATATTTGTTCAAGCGAAAGGTTTTTCATGAAATCAGAGAAAACAACAAAAATATGATAAAAATATGAGACTGGTGTGGGATTGACCACGGCACGATCGGCCGGTCAGTGGGTCCATGCTCCCAGCGCCTTGGTCAATTTTTATTTATTTGTTATTGTCGTCCTATTTTGCATAGGTTCATCGTTTCGTCGTATTTTGAAATACTTGCTCGTGCGGTGGTTGTTAATGTATCATTGTTGAATACAATTGCACCATTTGAGACAGGGATTGCTCAGGCGGTAGCCCTGATGCCCGTGCGTCCAATATTTATTACTAATCCATGGACTTCTGCTGGGAACAATAATGGTTTGCGTAATGAAATATCTGCGAAAATATTTGAATATTTTCAGCAATTCTGCGGATGAATCCAAGAATTTAGGTTTGAGACAGAGCTTGCTCAAAGCGGTATACGATGCCCATGCGTCCAATATATATTAATAATCCATGGACTTCTCTTTGGGAAGAACCATGGTTTGCGTAATGAAATATCTGCAAAAATATTTGAATATTTTCAGCAATTTCGTGGATGAATCCAAGAATTTAGGTTTGAGACAGAGCTTGCTCGGTGGTATACGATGCCCGTCGTCCAATATATATTACTAATCCATGTACTTCACTGGGAAGAACCATGGTTTGCGTAATGAAATATCTGCAAAAATATTTGAATATTTTCAGAAGTGCGGATGAATCCAAGAATTTAGGTTTGAGATGAGCTTTCTCAGGCGGTAGCCCTGATGCCCATGCGTCCAATATATATTAATAATCCATGGACTTCTGCTGGGAAGAACCATGGTTTGCGTAATGAAATATCTGCGAAAATATTTGAATATTTTCAGCAATTCTGCGGATGAATCCAAGAATTTCAGTTTGAGACAGAGCTTGCTCAGGCGGTAGCCCTGATGCCCGTGCGTCCAATATTTATTACTAATCCATGGACTTCTGCTGGGAAGAACCATGGTTTGCGTAATGAAATATATGCGAAAATATTTGAATATTTTCAAAAATTCTGCGGATGAATCCAAGAATTTAGGATTAATTAATTCATGACTTTATACTAGCAGAGCAAGTTGTTCGGGAGTTGTTCATACCCTGATAGAAATAATTACTGAAGTGCTCAGTACTCATGAGATATGTCGTTTTCCAGCTGTGAGACTACATATCTATATGCACTCTGAGAGAAAGTATTCTCCATCATAGGATTCGATGAGAGACCCGTGTCTCAATATTCATGTCTGATTGCTGAATCAGAGGTTCGTATAATTATGGGTTTACGATTTTAGCCTTTGTCGAAAATCCACCATCTACAACTTCTCCTCAATTCTCCATTTATGACGGTACTGGTAATGCTCGTGAACACATATCTTGATTTTTGGAGTCTCTAGGAGAACATGAATACAATCATGTTCTCCGCCTGAAATAGTTCTCGAAAACACTTACCGGAAGAGCATACACTTGGTACAATAGCATTGCGCCTAACAGTATATCCAATTGGAGTGAGATGGTCAGTGCCTTCTACAAGAAGTATTTCTTCATGTCTGAGCAAGTCACCTTTTCAGTTTTGGGAAGAATCTTTCAACAAAGCAACGAACATCCGAACGACTTCGTTAAGAGATTTAGAACTCAGGCGTTGGATTGTCATGATCTGAATGTCACCGAACGTCAGTTGGTGGAGCTATGCATTAACTAAATGATTCCCATATACCATGCTTTGTTATAAAACCTGGGATTTCAGACATTCTCAGTGCTCCATGAAGCCGCTAAGCGATCGGCCACAACAGCCATAGCGTTACTGGAAAGAACTAATATCGTCCAAAATGAAGACGCACGTGAAAGCCGAGGAAGCAGGCGTCTCATCAACAAGCAATACAGCACCGGTCCTTCTGTGTATATGGTAGGCGAAGGATGAAATAGGAAAGCGTCAACAGCAGAACAACCACCCAAGCGAGTAGTGCCAGCACATACAACTTCATCTCGAAAGGGGTCAGACAAGTCTCATGTGCAAGAATCCGGAGACGCGGTTCCAAACTTCCCCTTTCCCATGAATGAAGTCATAGAGCTCCTAGAAGCATGGATTCAAGATGATGCGATCCAGCTACCTCCTATCATATGCCCACCGACCGAGGTCGAGATATCAAACCCCAAGTACTGTCGCTACCATAGGTTTGTCCATCACCCGTCCAAAGATTGCAACAAGTTGAAGCAAATCTTCAGAGAAAAAGTGGAAGCAGGAGAACTCCAGTTAGGAAATAAGGGTGTTCATAGGGATCCTCTTCCCATTAGAAGTTGCATGATCTCGGGGGGATTATTTCCGCAAGACTGTACAGACTATGATGGAGCATTTATGTGAAATCTTGTATCTCTCATAGGACGTCAAGACATGTTCACATCCCTCAATAATTTTGTGTCAGGCAGGCGTATGTATCCAGAAAAGGAAGCGGTCTCGAGGCCGCAGTCTTTCCTTGAAGAAGCGACCAGCAAAGGGGACTGGGGACTGGGGACTCTTGACCATCACTCGTTTGAAGGATGTCGAGTTCAACAACACATTGATTGATGCATCCTCCGAGTTCAACATCATCACTGTCAAGACTCTGAGGTCCGCAGGGATTTTAAAACAAGAAGATACTCGTAGCCCAAATGTGATTAGGATCTCAGAAGGAGAATTCAGAGACGCATGTGGATACATTGACCTCGAAGTTAAAATTAGTAATGCTCTAACACATGCTAAATTTTACATAGTGAAAGAGTATCCGAATTATGACATGATCCTAGGACGCTCGTGGATACACAACAACAAAGCAGCACTAGGAGTGAGTCCTTTGCCTATTTCAGCGCCTTAAAGAATCTCCAATTTCGTAAAATACTGAAGATTATTTGTTCTCATATCAACACCTTGCAAATGTGATGCAACTTCCTGAAGAAGGCCCGAATTCATACCTTAAAAGATTTCGATCCCATGTAAGTCTCATCGAACAACCCTTTTTACAAATAGTAAAGCCTCTTACTGCTGAGGCTCGGGGACTTGTTTCAATCAACAACCTAACCGCTACTAAGAGATGTGAGTGGGGTGCCGGTCCTTTCAAAAAAATTTCCAAGAGATTGGAAGCAGTCAGAGACAACGTGTCCCATAAACAAGATAATGTGCCAAGTCCAAATCCGTTTCAAATTGGAGATATGGTAGCAATGAGGACCACGTTTCAAGTTGGAAACGTGGCGGTGAAAATGACTAATCATCCTGATTTGTTAGCAACAAGGGAAGATGAACCATTTTTGGTAGTAGATGTCATCCTAGGCGTCTACTGCAAGATCATCAACGCTGACAAGCTTGAGGGCATGACGATCCACTCACGATGGCTTAAACCCTACAGTACCTAGAAACGTTGTGCTACTCTTCCTCTCCAGCGTTCTCTGTAATGGTTCCTCTAGCATTCCTCCAACAATTTCCTTTTCCTTGTTATTTTTGTAATTCCTTCAAAAAATGATTGCAATACTTGCATTCATAATTATTAGGGTTCCAATTAATCAATTAATCAAAGTATTATTTTCTTTTAGAAAATTTTACCCCTGGGCATGGCACAAAGATCTAGGTTCAACCTGAGTCATCATTACCCACCAGATTAAACTAGAGAACCCTAAAAGGAAAACACTTCACACCTTTCGGGAAAGTTGGAGGAATAGAATGCCTGCAAAGGAAAAAGGAAAGCATCTTGAACAGTTTGTCCCAGCCTACATCAGGAGAGCACAGAATAGCATACACCAGGAGGGCGCGTACAGTCTTAATAAAGGATTTATCTCAAAAATAAGAAACTTGTTCAAACAAGTAAGCAGAAATAACAAAACCTTGAACTCAGCTGCCACTGAGTACAAGGAGAAAAGTGTTCACAAGATCACGGGATAATACTCAGAAAAGAAGAAAAGAGAAATTACAAAGAGATTTAGTCATCAAGAAGATCGACTGTGTTTCCTCCACCATTAAGGTATTCCTCAACGTCATCATGAGCCACCACTGCTTCTTCCTTCGGGTCTTCCTCAGCTTCCACTTCGAGTATTTCTGCAGCAACATTCTCCACAACATCCTCAGTAGGGGAAGCTTCCATATCTTCCTCAAGAACCGCCGCAATATTGGAGATTGTGTTGACAGCTTTTAGAAGCTCAGGCTCGTCCGCGTCAGAATCAAGAATAATCAAACCATCGCGAATCAGATAATTACACATATCTTCCCCTAGAGGACGTTCATGTTCGACCCTTCGCCTCTTCAGCCGTGCAGCAAATCTCTCAGCTCTCGCGCTTGCTGGTGGTTGCGACGCTTCCTCGAGCCTTCATTTTTCCTCCCTGTCGATTAAAGTCAGAAGATTACGGACGCGTTCTCGAGCGACATGCAAGTACATAATTGGCATTCCCCGTATGACGTAATTATCCTCGAGAAGCGGAACATCAATTTTAGCCACCACCTCCTCAAATGGACCATCAGTCTCAGGTTTGTTCACTTCGAAGATTCTTTCAAGAGAGATACCAGAACAGTACTTATAGCCGCCTCCATTCTACAAAAGGAGTCTATGATTATGTTAACAAAAAATCATCACCAAGAAGATCAAGTTATACGATGGATGTGGAGCAATAACTGAACAAGGAAAGAAACAATTCTACGATGAGAGAAGACTCAGCGTCTTCTTTATATTTCACGAGTTAATAAGATCCTGGAGAAAAGAGGATTCTTCACTTACCGTCTACAAAGGCTACAAACGCGGGATAACAATCAGTGGACATTTATCGAATATTTGGAGGCAACTGCCGTGCAATGGAAAGAAACGCATTCAGTACAAGAAATGGGTCAAGTTCTATCTTGGGGACTTGATTATGTCAATGTTTGGCTAATGTAATAGTACAAGCACACTGTGGGCCCATACTCGAATGAAGCAGGTATTGGGATACTTCATCAAGCCAGGTTGGCCGAGGTCACAAGGCTGGTATAAGGTCGATGTTTGATCAGGCGTACAAAATGGGACCCACGTTCAATCAAGCATGTATGGGGACCCGCATTCATTCACACGTATCACAGCATGATTTTTATTTATTCATGGGAATCGTGTCTACGAAATCCAAGCCAAGGGTTTTTCAAGCTACAACCTAAAAGCTAGGTTTTGCATGCAATAATGAAAAAAGGAGCAAAAGCGTGGAGTAAATCACGATACATCTTGTGAAGAGGTTTCATCTACAATGGGATAATTCTCCCGAGAGCAAAAGAAGTTTACCTAAGGAACTAGGTTTATGAAGAAAAAAAAAAACGACCAACAAGGGGAGGATGGCGAAACACGGACCTGACGGATAAATGGCAGCGGCGGCGATGAGGTCCAGCGATGTACGGCAGCGTCAGCAACACGTCCAGCTGTAGCGTCAGCAACAAGTCCAGCAGCGACACGTCCGACGAAGGGGAGGAGCTAAAAAAAGAGGGTCGGTCCCCTTTTATACAAGAACAATTAAAGAATCCTAATAGAAGCAGGATTCCTTTACCAGATCGGACACCCAAGGAAAGAAACCGGTCCCACTCAGGATTCCATGCTTGCAACGACGTGTTCACATGTGCAATTACTAGCGGACGATCGAGGCTCTTCCGGGTAAGCTCCTTTCATCTTGTTTCTTTTTACCGTGTATTTGTCACCATCTCATGCCTACCCCATAATAGTGTAACCATCATGTGCTAGGAAGGGGACTTAATATTGATGGTGGATTTTAGTTCAGGGCTAAAGTTATAAAACCAATATTTTGTACAGCAGTCCTGCAGAGGATAAGGATGTTTGATAAGTGATGAATACTTCTTCGCTTTATTGATTCACCTAGAATGGAGCATGTAGCAACAATCCCCAAATATTCTGTGAATCTCAGCATTACTAGTTAATGCATAAATGCCTTGTATTTCCTGTGTTGTTCTCATCAGAACTATCATTGTTGGTGCGGCATGATGTCTGACTGTTTCTCTCAGCAGAGTAGCATGAATATACAAGTACCAACAGTGAGGCATGCACGAAATTCCCGTACAGGCTACCCCATTCTCTAACAAATAGAATCATCGCTCGGAGTGTATACTAGCCCGATTGAGCATCCAGACTGTCCATATAAGTCTATAAACGATCGCAACTATCCAACTTCACCAGCATGATTGGATGGCCTAGATCGAATCCATAACCCTCAAGCAGGTATGGAGTATTCACCACCAACCCAATGCGGTCCCCGCATGGTCGGCTTCCCAAAAGGAAAGCATATATTGCTAATACATCCATCCAAGGCAGCACAGACATGAAACCCTAAATTAGGGTTTGCGGCACATTACAAGTGTCGCAAAACATTCTCAACCATCCATCTTCGCAAGCATAGATGGAGGGTGTATATGTAGATTCAGAGGGCCCAAAGCATGTCAACACAAACACCGTGGGACCGCCTACACACATGACCAATCGGTCAGGACCAACTATGGTTGGTCGTCCCAATTCGTGCGCCCAAACAAGGAATGACGCACGGCCGGTGAAACCCTAGTTATGGTTTGTATCGATCACGAGCATCCATCATCTCATGCACGAATAAAGGGTCCAGGATTAGACTAAGCAGGTCCGGTGTGCATCAACATGACCATTGTAGGCCCAACTATCTCCTCACCCGATCGACCAAGGCATACCGTGCCTGGTTATTCCAAATCGCACGCCCAAACTAGCGTGGTCACACTTCCCAATCACAAACTGATCTCGACCACTCAACTTCTCCGGACGAATTGAGTGGCTTAGATCATGTTTCCATGGGACAGTAAGGTATAGGCATGAACACCAGCCTAACACCTACAAGCCAAAATAATCGGCCAAGACCGACCAAGCTTGGTCGTCCTGGAACGCGCACCCAAAGTTGGCACGATGCGTGGCTTCTGTGGCATCTATTTTCTGTCGCAAATTGATCTCGACGACTCAACTTCGCCAGATGAATTGAGTGGCCCAAATTACACTCTCATGAGACAATGAGGTATTGGCACCTACACCGTCATGATGTCTACACGCATGCACGATCGGTCTGGCCAAAATCGTGTCCCAAGCTTGGATTCGACCAAGATAAATAGTGATGCTTGCGCACATCTTCATAAACCCTAATTCCGCTAACAGACGCAGATAAGCATCTCAAAGATTATCTCATCCGTCCAACTTCACCTGCTTGGTTATACAACCCTAGTCAGGAGTTAATTGGTGAATGAGGCGTCATGATGATTACCATCCGCCACTCTACCATACCATGTGGTCGTCCAAGGGATGGTTTGATAGCGCAACCTCCAAACCATCACATGAAGTGGGCAGGGCATGATTCTCAACATCGATGCTTCATACATGCTGAATACATTCGATGCATAACCTGCATAGATTACACTCGATACTTCACAAGTATCGACTTTCTAAATAACTTAGTTATTTAACCTAGAATCACATGGTACCTTATGTGGGTCCCACGATCCAAATACTCGAGGCATCATACATGTCACAAACTGGGGGATACATACTGGGGTATTGTTCTGGAGGTATACAGCGTGCAACGCGCTATTAAAATAATGTGTCAGGAAGACATAGACGGTTAGTGATGATGATAGAAGTGTGCAAGACTGATCATGTGACGCTAACACACAACTCCATTACTCCATCACTCCGCTTCCTCCACTTCCCACGAGAGACGTGAATAAGGCTCAAATGACTTATATAAATAGGTTTTCCTCCATATTTCCAGAACACAGCACAGAAACCAAGTGTTAATACGAAACGTATTCGAACACCCAGAGCCTGCTTGCATTATTCGTGAGCCTGCTCACCTTTCTGTTACAAGTCATAAAATAGCCTACATCTTCACAATCTCAACACCTTCTTCGCTTCCCTCCCTAATATCAACCCTATCTCCTTCACTTTGTGACCGAAACAAGTCTGGAACGGCCATTTCTTGGTTTAGGCCAGAATTGTATAGATTGATCTCTCGAATCAAAATCACTCCCACGCAGTGCATTTGTTTAAGGTTTAAACTCATTTCTCATCCACGCACCCAAAAATTACCAAAACAGGCAGAGATAGTTTTCACCCATAAACATCGGTATGTAGGGCTGGCAATGGATAACCGATATCCGGGATCCTTTTCCGTTTATTCGAAATCCTATAGGATTTTATCCGTTATATCGGATACCGAATATCTGAATCCGATAATTTTCGGATATTTTCTCTTAACCTATCGGAATCGAATTGGGCTCTATCCGATTGGTTAATATCTATTATCTGATAAGATAGGGGCGTACTAGTAATTTTAAATACTACCGATACTAGTCGAGTAGTCGAGAGAAGGAAAGACATTTCTGATTTCCCTTTTCTTTTTTTCTTCTCTTCTCAGTCTCAGTCTCGCTCCTGGCCCCTCCCTCTCGATTAATCACTCAGTTGTCAGTTCTCACTTCTCCAATAACTTATCTCAGGTATTGATTCCCTCCCCCCTCTATGTTGTTAATGATTTTTGTTCGATATTTATTCGATTTCTATGTTCAATTCTTATGAAATTAGGGTTTACGTGTTGCAATAAAAAATTAGGGCTTCGGATGAAAGATTTGAGATGGGTTTAAACTGATTCATGTTTGAATATAACCCATTGAAGTGAAAGATTGAATGATTGGTCATATTGTTGTTTATGTTCATCTAATTATGATGGGATTAAGGTGGTTAAGTTGTTGATCGGTTCATTTGCTGATTTTGGTTGGTTTTGATGAATTTTTATTTGGTATCATTTCGACCTGAAGCTACATCTACTTTCAGATCCCCTTCTTAATCTACTTCGACTAAGGCCCTGCAATTAAAGCTGCAACTACTTCAAATCACCAACTCTATCTTAGCTAACTGTATTCTTCATAACCTGCAACCTCCGCAAACCCATTTTCTCAGAACCATACAATCAACCATCCTGTTGCTGATCAACCTGAACCAACAACTCAGTAGCAACACTTATATTTTGACCATGGCTAACACCTGCAGCTCATCCCTGTCCTACAGTAAACCATTGGGTGCAAAGTAATAGTTTCCATACAGTAAGGGCAACTTTTACCGTTGCGTTCAATTATGTATTGTCGCTGTAGATAATCTTCATGAGCGAAATGCCCACACGACGGCATTTGCTGATTTTGGTTGGTTTTGTTGAATTCTTATTTTGGTTGGTTTTGTTAATTGAATTGTGTTTGACTTCAACTGATGCACTTAGAACTCGTTAAGATTCGGATTTTATGGAATAAGTTAGCTCATGCTAACATTGACATGTTGTTGTTTTGATTTTGGGTTGGTAAAAGAAGAAAACATTTCAGGTCTGTAGGGGTTTCATTGGTTCAAGAATTTTGTTTGGCAAGTAATATGTACTATTTTTTCTTCGGTGAATCAGTTCGTTGATGCTAGGTTTTTGAGTTTGACATTAAACATTCTTTTCTTTCATAAACCAAACCAAACTCAGGCTTGCATATAGAGTTTTAGAGAATGGTTAAGAGTAGAAAACAGGCAGCTTTTCGGAGCTTAAAACTTCAAATGGAAGCAAACATTGACAACAAACTTGTTAAAGAATTTTAGTTCTCTTCTTGAAGGTAAAGAACATGCCAGTTGTTTCTAAGATTTTAGTGAAAGTGATGCAAACTTGTTACTCCTCATTGTGTTTTGGATGTTACAGATGTTGGGAATTTTTGTTCTCATTTAGGTTTCGAGCATGTGGTTTATATTCTATTTTGATTGTTGAGTTGGTGATGACTGATGATTATTATGTTTCATCAAGACTGAGATTGTTCTATATGAATGATACATATACATAAAAATTGAGTAAACAGGTAAAAACCCTTAAGTTAAATATTTTTTTAGATTTAGTTTAGTTGAAATCCAGTACATTGAACGTAGCTCATAAATGTAAAAAATAAAAGGTCAAGTAAAAACCATAAATTAAATGCGTTTTGCTTCCATAAGTGAGCTTCGTGCTGATGGATCTCTCCCTTACCTATTCCTGGCATCATATCTTATACACATATAATGGAGTAGTTTCAAGTTAATCACCACAACCGCCTCCACAACCACTGCCACTATCACCACCGCCGCCCCCATTCCCACAACAATTCGTAGTAGCACATTTAATCCTTTTATGTTGATAATCCTACTAGCACATTTAATCATTTATGTCCAATGTGAATAATCTATAGGTGTTTCTTTAGCTCATAGGCTTGTATCCGTGGTTGTTTTTACATCAATGGTATTACTGTGAAGTTTCCCGCATACCTTTAGTCAGGCAATGGCTGCGTTTGACATTGTTTGGATCAGTTCTGTCACATTTCAAAGTTATAGTACCAAAGTGGTCAATTTATTATGGGTTATTGTCAGTTGTCAAGGGACAGTTTTAGAAGCATGATTCTTAAATATTATATTGGGACACCTTGACCATTGGAATTTTAATCTCATTTCATGTTTATTGCATCAGTATTACCGTATGAAGACACTGTGCTCTTTGTTCAATTTATCACATGTATGCCCAGTGGTTATTGTTGTTGATAAATCAACAATCATATATCTTATTTTATCTTTCTTCTTATTTTTCTGAGTACCTTGTCCAACATCTTCAATCTGTTTGATTGGTTTCTCCCATGCACCACTGTAAACCGCGGGATTACTGGTGATTGTTAGTAATGCTTAAAAGTCTTAACCTTCATACAAATATAATAAGTAAGCATAGTCTGCATTATTTTCTTTTCTTTCTAATTGATTATTTGTGAATGTAGATATGGAAGTCCTCGACTGAATTTGATGCAATGATGCAACATGCAACCAAGAAGCCAAGGAAGATCATCAGTAGCATGTTGTTGGCATTGTTTTTAAGTCTGTGTTACTGTGTACAAGAAGACATGGTGTTTGTAGTTTTTTCTTTTCATATGTGATGTGACTGAGACACTGGGAGTATTGTTTGTGTGGGTTAGTCTTTCTTTCAGTTACACTAAATATTTGAACAAAAACTTAAAACTCTGTTAAATTTTAGCTTTTGCTTCTGTTCCTATATTAACGGATATTAAAGGATAAAAATCCGATATCTGATAGCTTAACCTTAACCTTATCGAATTGGAATTTTTGGTATCCGCCGGATATTATCGGATACCGGATATTCGATAATCCTTAACCTTATCGAAATTTCCAATATCCGTCGGATATCTATCCGTTGCCAGCCCTACCGGTATGCGTACTTTAGTGGGTTATTTTCTAAAAATGGTTTATTCATGAACTAAGACATTTATAAATTAAGGAATGCAGTCTTTGCAAACCATGGATATAATGTTCAGGAATCGATTCGAGTGAATCAAAATCCTTTTTGCTTCGATTGTATCTTATATACTTCTATGAGATATAAGCAATTGAACAACTCTCTAACTAGTTCTTTTGAGTCATTTGAACTAGTTATGGTGGAGATGAATAAGGTTGATATGAAAGTGCTCATATGGCTAACCATTGGTTAACTATTGTTGAACCAACTAGGTGTGCACGTTTAGGTACGGTTACCCAAACCTAAATGGACCTACATTTCATTTGTGTATGAAAATCTAAGTTTGATCTAACAGTTGAAAGATATTAGCTGGAATCTAATCAGGTTTTCATTTAACGGTGAATATTGAATGCTTTGTTACCAAGGTAACTTAGATTGCAAACCCTGATTTGGAGACTATATAAAGGAGAAATCTAGCAACTAGGAAACCTGATCCCTACACCTCCTGTGTGATACTAGTTGTATAAGCTAGAGTCGATTCTCCTTTAACCTTAGGTTTCTCTCGAGACCCTATAGGTTAATGACTTGAAGACTTCATTGGTAGGTGAATCTAGACCCAACTATTTTCTCTGTAGTTGCATGATATGATCTTGTTGTTTCTATTGTATTTGAGTACAATCGTAAGATTGGCTTGAGTTAATTTCTCCGATAAGGAAGATAGAAAAGTAGTCACAAACACCTTCGTCTCATCGTTTGTGATTCCGCAATACCTTGTTTCACTAGTCGATTAAGATAATTGTGAGGTGATTGATAATTCTAGGATGTTCTTCAGGAATATAATTATGGGTTATCGATTGGTTCCTGTTCATCTTGATTTATCAAAACACGAAACAAAACTCGTAGGTATTTCTGTGGGAGATAGATTTACCTATTCATGTAGACTTTTCTGTGTGAGACAGATTTATTTATTAAAGTCTTCAACTTTGGATCGTAGCAACTCTTAGTTGTGGGTGAGATCAGCTAAGTGAATCAAGTGCGTAGTATCCTGCTATGATCAGAAACGTAAGGAGCGCAACCATACCTTGGATCAGTGTGAGATTAATTGGGGTTCAACTAAAGTCCAGACCGAAGTTAATTTGTGGTACGCTAGTGTATGTAGTGGCTTAATACAGTGTGTATTCAATCTGGACTAGGTCCTGGGGGTTTTCTGCATTTGTGATTTCCTCGTTAACAAAACTTCTGGTGTCTGTGTTATTTCTTTTTCGCATTATATTTTTTTATATAATTAAAATATCACAGGTTGTGCGTTGTATCGATCAATTGGTAAATCCGACCTTTGGTTGTTGATTGAAATTGATTTATCCTTGAACATTGGTCTTTGGTACCGTTCAAGTTATTTCTCTTGTATTCAATCAGACTCGCAAATTTCTATTTGATATACTTTTTATTAACATTGGTTCTGACTGTCTAGTTGATTCTCTTAAAAGTATATTAGAGTTAGTCCATACAGATTGTTAAGAGAAATATTGGGTGAGGTTGTTAGACCCCCGCTTTTTCATTTTCCTTTAGATTGTTTTCTATTATCTAAGATTTCTAATGTCTTAGATGATGTGAGATTATCTTAAGAGACCAGAGGTCTTAGGAAAAATAAACTCTGAATAATCTTTGAGGATTTCTGGTGTGCGTTACAGATGCACAGAACAAGTTTCCCAAAGTGAATTCCCATAAGTAAGTCTTTAATATCAAAAAAACACAAACTTATTAGGTTTATCGTGTTTGCCCACTCTGATACCAATTGAAAAAACGGGGGGTACAACAACCACACCCGATATTTTGTTCGACAATCTATATGGACTAACTCCAGTATAATTCTGAGAACACCAGCTAATAAAGCGAGATCAACCAAGAAATATATCAAAGAGTTATATCTCAATTTCTCAATACAATCCGCAACCAAACATATACAAATCTGTGAGCCCGATTGATATGAGAAATAACTTGGACAGTACCAAAGGCCAATGTCTAAGTGTTAATCAATTTATATTCAACGATCAAAGGTCGAATTTACCAATTGGTTGAACTACGCACAAACTGTGATATTTCAATTATATAAAAAAAATATAATGCGGAAAAAAAAATAACACAGTGTTGATGGTGGTTTTTAGCTTAGGGTTAACATCGTAAAACACTAAACCCTATCAGACAGTGATGTCACAACATTTAAAGTAACGAGCATTTACTAGGAACATTTACTGAAACCTTTAATTGTCCCTAAATAATTATCGGGGTATCTTTTTCAAATTAGGGTTACGACAAGCCAAACCCTAATTCCCCTCTGTGCCAATGGCAAATCATGCCAGCCACACCGACCGCGCCAAAGCATGCCAACCATGCTAGCCGCACCTCTGTGCCAATGGAAAATCATGCCAGCCACACCGGCGCCAAAGCATGCCAACCATGCTAGCCGCACCTTTGTGCCAATAGAAAATCATGCCAGCCACACCAACTGCGCCAAAGCATGCCAACTATGCTATCCGCACCTCTGTGCCAATGGAAAATCATGCCAGACACACCGACCGTGCCAAAGCATGCCAACCATGCTAGCCGCACCTATGTGCCAATGGCAAATCATGCCATCCACACCGACCGCGCCAAAGCATGCCAACCATGCTAGCCGCACCTCTATGCCAATGGAAAATCATGACAGCCACACCGACCACGCCAAAGCATGACAACCATGCTAGCCGTACCTCTGTGCCAATCGCAAATCATGCCAGACACACCAACCGCGCCAAAGCATGCCAACTATGCTAGCCGCACCTCTGTACGAATGGAAAATCATGCCAGGCACACCGACCGCGCCAAAGCATGCCAACCATGCTATCCGCACCTCAGTGCCAATGACAAATCATGCCATCCACACTGACCGCACCAAAGCATGCCAACCATGCTAGCCGCACCTCTGTGCCAATATCAAATCATGCCAGCCGCACGAACCGCTCCAAAGCATTCCAACCATGCTACCCGCACCTCAGTGCCAATGGAAAATCATGCCAGCCACACCTACCGCATAATGCCAAACGTACCTCGCCATGGCCCCATGTCGCGCCACCATACTGGCCTTCACTACGCGGCTATCAAAACGAAGGCGTGCTACAATCAATGGTTTCCCTTCAAGCCCAAGAGCAAATCTTGGTCATCTAAGGTTACCAAACGACCTTTGCCCCCCAAACCCTAGCTTGGTCACGCACCTAGCCCAAGCTAGTCATGCCAAGCGCCTATGGCAAACCTTTGGCCCCACACGCCAAGCCAAAACCGCACCTAGCCCAAGCTATCCACGCCATGCCAAACGCTCTCTGCCTTGGTCCTTGCTACGCTAGTCACAACATACCAAGCCAAACGCCCTTGCCTTGGCCTTAGCCACGCCATACGCCCATGGAAAACCCTTGGCCCCACATGCCAAGCCAAAACCAAACCTAACCAAGCTAGCCGCGCCATGCCAAACACATTTTTCCTTAGACCTATCCATGCTAGTCATATCATGCTAAGCCAAACGACCTTGCCTTGGCCCTAACCACGCTATACGCCCATGGAAAACCCTTGGCCCAACATGCCAAGCCAAAATCACCCCTAACCACACCATATGCCCATGGAAAACCCTTGGCCCCACATGCCAAGCCTAACCTAGCCGCGCCACCCTGTTGGCCTTCCCTATGCGGCCACCAAAATGAAGGCATGCAACAATAAACGGTTACCCTTCAATCCCAGGAACAAATACTAGCCATTCAAGGTTACCAGACGACACATGGTAACCTTTGGCCCGAAAACCTAAGTTTGGCCTCGCAAAACCATGCCATGCCAACCTAGCCGCGCCACCATGTTGGCTCTCACTACGCGGATACCAAAACGAAGGTGTGAAATAATAAATGGTTCCCCTTCAATCCCATGAGAAAATCCTAGCCATCCAAGGTCACCAGAAGACACATGGTAACCTTTGGCCCGAAAAACTAAGTTTGGCCACGCCAAACCATGCCATGCCAACGACATGCAAACCTAGCTGTGCCACCATGTTGTCCCTCACTACGCGGCTACCAAAACGAAGGCATGTAACAATCAACGGTTGCCCTTCAATCCCAGGAGAAAATCCTAGCCATCCAAGGTTACCAGACGACACATGGTAACCTTTGGCCCGAAAACCTAAGTTTGGCCACGCCAAACCATGCCATGCCAACCTAGCTGCGCCACCACGTTGGCCCTCACTACGCAGCTACCAAAACAAAGGCGTGAAACAATCAACGGTTTCCCTTCAATCTGGGGAGCAAATCCTAGCCATCCAAGGTTACCAGACGACACATGGTGACCTTTGGCCCGAAAACCTAAGTTTGGCCACGCCAAACCATGCCATGACAACGGCATGCCAACCTAGCCGCGCCACCACGTTGGCCCTCACTGCGCGACTACCAAAACGAAGGCGTGCAACGATCAACGGTTGCCCTTCCTCTCAAGATGCAAAATCTCGACCGTCGAAGGTCACCAGGCTAGCAAGTCTCCCGAGCTTGACTTGACAAGCTACAACAACATGCTACATGTTTTCCAAAAACATTTGAGACATCAACACAAACTAGGGGGATCCTCTTTGGGTATTGGTTTGACGGTTTACGGCGTGCGGCGTACACTACGCCCGTCATAAGGAAGTGTCATGAGGGTGAGGCGGTTAGTAAATATGGGAAGTTATGTGTGAAACGTTCATGGGACATAAAGCACATGCGTTAACAACTTTATGGGACATCAATTCCATAACGTTAGCAGTTTCATGAAAACTAGTTTTCATGCGTTAACAACTTTATGGACATCAATTCCATGCATACGGTTACCACCTCCTCCCATTTACTTCCCCACTCCTTAATGAGACCAGGGTACGTTTCTATTCTGACTTGTATAAATAGGTCTTACCAATTTCCATTGATCAACAAGTTCATACGGGAGATACAACACTCAGAAATACTTACTTACTATCTCACCTCGTGAGCTCTCTCACTTTTCTGATAAGAAGTCGTAGGAACCCAATTACTCTTTCAGAATCAACTATTCTGGTCTCACCACTTTGCTTGCTTCCCTCCCCAAAACCAACCCATTCTCCTCCACTTTGTGACCGAAGCAAGTCTGGAACGGCCAATTCTTGGTTTAGGCCGGAGTTGTACAGATTGATTCTCGAATCTAAAGTGCTTCCTTGCAGTACATTGTTTAGGGTTTAAATTGTTTCTCACCTGCACACCCCCAATTACCGAAATCAGCAGAAACTATTTTCACCTACAAACAATTGGCGACCACAGCGGGAGGTTCGATCTTTCGGTTACAATGTCAACTTTAAACTAGCGATCTCATTCTTCGACCCAGACGTCAATATGGTATAGGAAGGCGATCCACTTTGACTCAGTTACTCGACGGATCGATTATCAGTCATGACACGACGAGGGATGACTGGGGACTTCTCAGATGATCAATCATGATACGACAAGGGATGACTGGGGACTTCCTAGAGGTTTAAAGCAAAACGATCCGCCCGATGGTCAACGGTGCAGTTATCAGACAACTCAGCAATGACTCGAAAGACTGGGGACTTCCCATGACCATGTTTCTCGGGGAAAAAAAAACTTGGTCCTACACCTGGAAAGTTTATTCTCGTCAGAAGACCTAAGAAACCGAGTAAGTCTTATCTATACAAAAATTTGTGGTTTGCTTTTTCAAGTTCTGATAAAACCTATAGCCATGTTTCATCCCATGTCATCTACCAACACACGGTTCCATGATTTTCCTGGGATGACTGCGTCACTTTTATTCATAGACAAAGACAATTCAATTCTAAACATTTCATTCAAAAAAAAAGTATATAATCCAAAACCGTCAAGGTAGCATTTATCTATTAACCCGAGAAAATCAGAAAATCAAAAACCAAAAACCAGGCATCTTATTTGCCTTTCAAAAAAAAAACCTAAAGATAAGAGGTCCAAAAGACATATATATTCAAGTGAAGTTTTCCAACATCGGCTTGCTCCTTTTGGCAAAGGCCTCCCTCGTGATTTGGAGAGCCTCCCTCTTAAGTTTCAGCTTCCTGCACGACTTCTTGAATTTCGCTTCCTGCTTCTTCATCAATTTCTGCGGAAGGACCTTCAACTGCCCCGGCCAACGACCTTTCAACATCAGAGAGACCTTCAACGAATCAAGGAACTCTGAATTTGAAGCCCACGCACATGTCATGATAGAACTTCTAACTCGATATTACATCCTCATAAACTGTATGACCAGTCACGTTGCACATATCATCAATCGAAGACAAGGCTTCCTCCACACGCTTGACCAACGCATGTCGACTAGTGATCTTCTTAGTCGTGCCAATGTGACCGTAGATTTCCCAAATCGTGGTGTACAATGTCACATGTTTAGCTGGCACGCTAAATCCACCAATCAACACATGACCTGGGAAAGGGGCCAGATACGGAGGATTGAAGGTGGCACCTGTAACTGAATCAGCAACTGACAGGAGATCCCTAACTACGATTTCACCCTTGAAGTGCTCTCCTCCACCTGAGTCACGGCAGCGCCCGCTGGCTGGAATAGTTTCCGTAGTGGGAAGCACGGCTACATCCTTGCTCTGGTGGTCATCCACTTCAAGATCATCCCCAGGAACGGTTTCCTCCTAAAAAATCAAAATTTAGTTTTACTGCAAAAAAAAAGGGAAAGATGAAAAACATGGAGGGGACTCACCGATTCGGTTTCATGACTAGAGGAAGATTCTGCACTGTTATCGGAAAAACTACTCTCGCCATCGCTGGACTCTGAACTTTCATCCTTTTAGGAATCCCCATCACCATGGATGAGCTCGGCACCGCCACCTTATGTCTCGAAAAACGACGCTTTCTGATTACTTGCAAGTTTGGCGACGGCGTTCGTGCTACTAAAACCTTGGACGAGATACAAGGACGCGTTCTCAGAAAATAAACAAGGATATACATGATCCAGCTGAAGTCAAAAAAGAAATCACACGTACCCTCATGTTGGATGAACTAAAAGTTGGTAGAGCTGTGGAATCTGACTGGAAACCGCCTGCATGATTCTTAGACCTTCGCTCCTTCACTTGGGGACTGTCTACATCCAAACCGAGGGATTTTCTTTTGGTTAAAGAAGTATCCCTCAACAACGGATATTTCGCTAAAATCTCGGCGGAAGGCCTACCACGAGTGTTCTCCACTACGGCTTTCACAAATTCCTGGATGACGAGGAATTGACTCTACCAGAATGCGTTATACTTGGAGGTAGTCGACAGATTTCGCTCTGAAAGCAAAAAAGGGAGGCTTCTTCCCGGCGCAAGAACACTAGCATCAAGAACGTCCGATAATGGATCCTCTGGAGATGCCGACTGACGAACAAGTGGGACCCCTTGGTCAAAACCCATATGTCGAGCAGCCCTATCAACGTTATAAGAGATCTCTTTGCAAGCTCCTCGAAAAAAAGATGGCACGTGGCCAGGCGTGCAGCTACGCATGAACACCATCTCTCCAACGCTCAGGCCCTCCTCATCAGAAGATAAAGACATATTCGAAGCATGAGCAAAGGTACTAATCTGATTTATGGAGGCATGCACCGGAGCCCATGGACGAAAATTAACCACATACCCGTTGTCAAGAAACTTAATCAGTTTCGGACCAGTTTTTCGGCGCCTGTTCGACCAACGCAGTATTCTGGAGCCACCCCAAGACTCAGGAAGTATAGCCAACAGTTTCAGGGCATACTTCTCGAAATGCTCCCACAACCATGCCCGGAGAAAGGTGACATGAACATACAAATCCACTTTCATATGACCGCTCGAGGTGCGCATGTCCGAAACCAGCTTATCCAGGTGTGCATATATAGAACCAAGAAACAAACCACCGAGGCGGAGAGCGACGCCCTTTGCTAATTTTATGGCAATGTGATAAGTTCCTGTCTTATCTCTTTCTTGCCCGAGCCGTCGTCAAAAATATCCCTGGATAGCCGAAGAGCCAAGAATGACCCGACATAAAGTACGTTATTCTTCTGGTTCGACTCCAACTCATCAGGAAACCACTGAGACACCCACCAGTCATAAAAGCACTTCGTCTCATTTTCCTTCCTAACGAATTCATTTGACTTCGCAACCAGGGTGGCGCGAATTTCTTCTTCGTCTGCAGATAGCTTGACGTCTAGGTTTCCAATTACAAGAAGATTTAACAACACAACCACGCTTTCCAAATAAATGGTCATCTCGCCCCACCTGCATACGATTGTATGGGTGTCTGGACACCATTTGGAAATAAAAGCAACCAACCCTGGAATGTCTTTCATAATCTGAAGCACTGCGGAAACCGCAACAGCGTCGATAATCTGTGCCCTGGTCAAATTGGTTTTTACAGGTTCCTGGTCCATCATAAATCGCGTCCATTTCTCAAAGGAACGCAACGGAGTTGTAGGGATTTTAAAGTCGATAGAAGAGGCACGATATTCATTTCTCTGAAGGAAAAACCGTATTACGCCTCCTGGCCGAACCGATCGATCCTCTCCTTCGCTTTCCGAGCAGGTCAGAAGGATCGGAACATATTGGGGATATTTTCTCCTAATCGTGGCTGATGCCGTGAAGAACTCGTCATCTATGTTTATCTTGGAATTACCCCCATCCCTCGGTACCGCAGAAACTGTTGACATCTTGACCAAAATTCTATTACACTGTTTTCACCGCTGCGATAACTACAATGGAACAAGAAGAGAAGGAATTATTACGTAAAGCGTGTAGAAATTATTCTATTGGACGCAAGGGTTTTGCCTCTGGCATAAACTAATTGGCTTCAAAGTCCTTTCGTGCATACGCGAAAAGTGGGGACTAGAAGACTCTACATCACCACTACATGCAGCCGGAAACTCGCTCGACCAGATAGACGCGCCCAAAAAAAAAAAAAGGGGGGACCATGCACATGGATACACTAAGACGAGGAGTAAACCCTAAAAAACTGGGTTTTCATGGAAAAGGGATAGTAATTACTATCGCGTGCTTACTTTGCATAGCGAGTTGAGGCGGTGAACATTACTACGGTATTCATGCCTAAGTACTACTACGAGCTTGTGCAATACATACCTACGGCTGGGATTTACACCGATATTTTCTACAAGTTCATGGAAAGGTACACCTACAACTAGGGTTTTTCACCAACACAAGAAAACAAAAGAAAAAGCAACTCACAGAGTAAGTACTGGAAGACATACCTAATCCGCTCGCCCGCTTCACCGCTACCAAGCAAAAAAATAAGAAACAATAAAGGCGTGAATCAAATGGAGAGGCCAACCATCCTTTTTATAGGCGTGATACTTGGGAGTTCGAACAAGAAAAGGATTTCCAATTTTGAGCCAAGGAAGGAAAAGAGGAAACCGGTCCCGCAAAGACCAATTCCCACGTCCAAGACCACTCACGCCATACCACGGCCCCACCACGCCTAGCCGTCCTTGCACGTTCTACCATGCCATTGCCGCCCCCCCCCCCCCTGCCAATCCACTCTCTCCATTGTCGCAGCCCCACCGCTCCTAGACGTCCCTGCATGTTCCACCATGCCATTTCCACGGCCCTCCCTTCCAAGCCGCCTGCTCCACTGTCGCGAACTTATTATCCACGCATGTTTACCTTACCACGCCACCTCTTGGCCCCTCGAGCCAAGCCACCCACTTGAGTTGCCTTCCAATACCGCGTCCCCTTTGCCTTGGAGATATACGACCAGACCAAGACGGTAACTTTTATCCCACCACTCCACGGTCTGCATTCCCAGTACAACTTACGCAGGTCCGCCAACACGGGAAGCCAAAACTCTCTTTATCACTCAAAAAGGTTAGTCGGATTCCCATGACCATATTTGCAATGATTTACACCTCGATTCCTTCCTTGTCTGTCACCATCATATGCTTACCTCGCAACAAGGCACATGTTCCGAGATAAGCAGGGGACTTAAGGTTGATGGTGGTTTTTAGCTTAGGGTTAAAATAGTAAAACACTAAACCCTAGCAGATACTGATGTCACAATATTTAAAGTAATGAGCATTTACTAGGCACATTTACTAAAACCTTTAATGTGTCCCTAAATAATTATCGGGGTATCTTTTTCAAATTAGGGTTACGACAAGCCAAACCATAATTCCCCTCTGTGACAATGACAAATCACTCCAGCCATACCGACCGCGCAAAAGCATGCCAACCATGCTAGCCGCACCTTTGTGCCAACGACAAATCATGTCAGCCACACCGACCGCGCAAAAGCATTCCAACCATGCTAGCCGCACCTCTATGCCAATGGCAAATCATGTCAGCCTCACCGATCGCGCCAAAGCATGCCAACCATGCTAGCCATACCTCTAT
This sequence comes from Papaver bracteatum, assembly GCA_023529315.1. Classification (NCBI taxonomy): domain Eukaryota; kingdom Viridiplantae; phylum Streptophyta; class Magnoliopsida; order Ranunculales; family Papaveraceae; genus Papaver; species Papaver bracteatum. Next base: position 352,678 of record JAJJWX010001185.1, read on the forward strand.
GCCAATGGCAAATCATGCCTGCCACACCGACCGCGCCAAAGCATGCCAACCATGCTAGCCGTACCTCTGTGCCAATGGAAAATCATGTCAGCCAGACCGACCACGCCAAAGCATTCCAACTATGCTAGTCGTACCTCTATGCCAATGGAAAATCATGCCAGCCACACCGACCGCGTCAAAGCATGCCAACTATGCTAGCAGCACCTCTGTGCCAATGGAAAATCATGTCAGCCACACCGACCGCGCCAAAGCATGCCAACCATGCTAGCCGCACATCTGTGCCAATGGACAATCATGTCATCCATACCGAACGCGCCAAAGCATGCCAACCATGCTAGCCGCACCTCTATGCCAATGGAAAATCATGTCAGCCACACCGATCACGCAAAAGCATGCCAACCATGCTAGCCGCACCTCTGTGCCAATGGAAATCATGTCAGCCTCACCGATCGCGCCAAAGTATGCCAACCATGCTAGATGTACCTCTATGCCAATGGCAAATCCTGCCTGCCACACCGACCACGCCAAAGCATGACAACCATGCTAGCCGCACCTCTGTGCCAATGGAAAATCATGTCAGCCAGACCGACCACGCCAAAGCATTCCAACTATGCTAGTCGCACCTCTGTGCCAATGGCAAATCATGCCAGCCACACCAACCGCGCCAAAGCATGCCAACTATGCTAGCAGCACCTCTGTGCCAATGGCAAATCATGTCAGCCACACCGACCGCGCCAAAGCATGCCAACCATGCTAGCCGCACCTCTGTGCCAATGACAAATCATGCCAGCCACACCATCCGTGCCAAAGCATGCCAACCATGCTTTCCGCACCTCCGTGCCAATAGAAAATCATGCCATCCACACCTACCGCGCCATGCTAAATGCACCTCACCATGACCCCATGCTGCGCCACCATACTGGCCTTCACTACGCGGCTATCAAAACGAAGGCGTGCGACAATCAATGGTTTCCATTCAATCCCAGGAGCAAATCCTGGCCGTCTAAGGTTACCAAACGACCTTTGCCCTCAAAACCCTGGCTTGTTCACGCACCTAGCCCAATCTAGTCACGCCATGGGCCTATGTAAAACCCTTATCCCCACACGCCAAGTCAAAACCACACCTAGCCCAAGCTAGCCGCGCCATGCCAAACGCACTCTGCGTTGTCCCTAGATACGCTAGTCACACCATGCCAAGACAAACACCCTTGCCTTGGCTCTAGCCATGCCATATGCCCATTGCAAACCCTTGGCTCCACATGCCAAGCCAAAACCAAACCTAACCAAGCTAGCCGCGCCATGCCAAACGCACTTTTCCTTGGCCCTAGCCATGCTAGTCACATCATGACAAATCAAACGCCCTTGCCTTGGCCCTAACCACGCCATACGCCTATGGAAAACCCTTGGACCCACATGCCAAGAAAAAATCGCCCCTAACCACGCCATACGCCCATGGAAAATCCTAGCCATCCAAGGTTACTAGACGACACATGGTAACATTTGGCCCGAAAACCAAAGTTTGGTCATGCCAAGCTAGCTGCGCCACCACGTTGGCCCTCACTACGCGGCTACCAAAACGAAGGCATGCAATAATTAATAGTTCCCCTGCAATCCCAGGATAAAATCCTAGCCATCCAAGGTTACCAGACGACACATAGTAACCTTTGGCCTGAAAACCTAAGTTTCTCCACGCCAAACCATGCCATGCCATGCCAACCTAGATATGCCATCACATTGGCCCTCACTACGCGGCTACCAAAACGAAGGCGTGCAATAATCAACGGTTCCCCTTCAATCCCAAGAGAAAATCATAGCCATCCAAGGTTACCAGACGACATATGGTAACCTTTGGCCCGAAAACCTAAGTTTGGCCATGCCAAACCATGACATGCCAACCTAGCCGCGCCACCACATTGGCCCTCACTACACGGATACCAAAACGAAGGCGTGCAACAATCAATGGTTTCCCTTCAATCCTAGGAGCAAATCCTAGCCATCCAATGTTACCAAACAACACATGGTAACTTTTGGCACGAAAACCTAAGTTTTTCCACGCCAAACCATGCCATGCCAACGGCATGCCAACCTATCCGCGCTACCACATTGGCCCTCACTACGCGGCTACCAAAACAAAGGCGTGAAACGATCAACGGTTGGCCCTCCTCTCAAGATGCAAAATTCCGACCGTCGAAGGTCACCAGGCTAGCAAGTCTCCCGAGCTTGACTTTCCAAGCCACAACAACATGCTACATATTTTCCAAAAACATTTGAGACATCAACACAAACTGGGGGATCCTCTTTGGGTATTGGTTTGGCGGTTTACAGCGTGCGGCGTACACTATGCCCGTCATAAGGAAGTGCCATGATGGTGAGGCGGTTAGTAAATACGGGAAATTATGTGTGAAATGTTCATGGGACATAAAGCACATACGTTAACAACTTTATGGGACATCAATTACATAACGTTAACAGTTTCATGTAAACCAGTTTTCATGCGTTAATAACTTTATGGACATAAATTCCATGCATATGGTTACCACCTCCTCCAATTTACTTCCCCACTCCTTAATGAGACCAGGGTACGTTTCTATACCGACTTGTATAAATAGGTCTTACCTATTTTCATTGAACAACAAGTTCATACGGGAGATACAACACTCAGAAATACTTACTTGCTATCTCACCTCGTGAGCTCTCTCACTTTTCTGATAACAAGTCATAGGAACCCAACTACTCTTCCAGAATCAACTATTCTGGTCTCACCACTTTCCTTGCTTCCCTCCCCAAAACCAACCCATTCTCCTCCACTTTGTGACCGAAGCAAGTCTGGAACGGCCATTTCTTGGTTTAGGCCGGTCTTGTACAGATTGATCTCTCAAATTTAGTACTCCCTTGCAGTACATTGTTTAGGGTTTAAATTGTTTCTCACCTGCACACCCGCAGTTACCGAAATCAGCATAAACCATTTTCACCTACAAACACACAGACACCAGAATTTTGTTAACGACGAAATCGCAAATGCAAAAAAAACCCCAGGACCTAGTCTAGATTTGAACACCATACTGTATTAATCCGCTACATACACTAGCCTATTACAAGTTAACTTCAGACTGGAATGTACGTAGTTGAGCCCTAACCAAGTCTCACACCGATTAAGGTACAGTCACGTTCCTTACGTCTCCAAATCCCAGTAGGACTCTACGCACTTGATTCCCTTAAATGATCTCATCCACAACTAAGAGTTGCTACGACCCATAGTCAAAGACTTATAAAAAAATCCGTCTCCCACTGAAAAGTCTATTCTTATAGATAAATCTATCTCCCACAAAAGTACCTATGAAGTTTTTGTTCCGTCTTTTGACAAATCATGGTGAACATGAACCAACTGATAACCCGATCTTATTTTCCCGAAGAACCGCCTAGAAATATCAATCACTTCACAATAACTTAACTATATCATAGTAGAAGAAGTTATTGTGGAATCATAAAGAATGAGATGAAGAGCTTTGTGATTACTTTTTATATCTTACCTATCGGAGATAAATCTCGATCAAATCTTAGAGAAGATAACAATCAATACGATATAACAAGTAAGATCAGAACACGCAACTACAGAGAAAATAGTTGGGTCTGGCTTCATGAATCCAAAATGAAGTCTTCAAGTCGTTAATCTATAATGGTTTTGGAAAAACCTAGTTTAAAGGAGAATCTACTCTATTCGAAACTAAGACACAAGAAAGTGTCGAAATTAGGTTTTCCAGTTGATAAAGTTCTCCCTTATATAGGTTTTCAAAATCAGGGTTTGCAGTTGATAAATTTCTCCCTTAATTCAAATAAATCTATCAAAGCTAAGATAGCTTAGTAACAAAGCATTCAATATTTACAGTTAGATGAAAACCTGATTTAAGATTCAAGCTAAGTTTGCTTAAAACCAAAGAAATATCTCTCCACCGTTAGACGGTCTTAGATTTTACACACAAATAAAATATACCTTCATTTTAGATATGGGTAACCGTACCTAAATGTGTATATTGAGTTGGCTCAACAACAGCTAACTGAAGTTAGCCATATAAACAATTTTGTATTAACCACATTCATCTAACATTTCTAAATCAAATATGATGATCAATCAAACATGAAAGGTAATCAAATAAATCTAATTGTGTTACTCATATAGTTGTTCAATTGTATATATCTCATAGAAGTATACAATAACCAATTGAAGCAAAATCGTATTGATTCATGAGAATCAATTCATGAACATTTAGCCACATTTTGCAAAGATTGCATTCCTTAATTTATAAATGTATTTGTTCATGAGTATGAAATCATACTTGACCGATTTTAGAACTTTAACCACTAAGTTTTCCAACGGGTACACAAACTATAGTTCCAGACGTCTTGTCCAGCAGTTTGCAAACGGGTACGAATACTGATGTCCCGGACCTTAACTCAGGTAGAACCGTTTGCATACTGGTATGCAAACTTGGTTCCCATACTTTAACAGTTAACAACGTTCGCATACTGGTATGGAAACAATATTTCCGGACCTGAATCATACCACAACAGTTTGCATACTGGTATGCATACTGTGATGTATCCATACAAAGGTTAATTGTTCTAAACTCCCATTTCAATCATTGAAGCATCCTTAAAAGATGACAATATTTCGATTAGCAATCTGTATGGACAAACTCTAATATACTTTTAAGAGAATCAACTAAACAGTCAGACTCAATCTTAATAAAAAAAATATATCAAAGAGTTAATATCTTTATCTCTCGATTTGATCTATACTCAAACAAATAGAAATATGTGAGTCTTTATCAAATACAAGAGATATAAACTTGGATGGTACCAAAGACTAATATCCAAGGATCAATCAATTTCCAATCAACAACCAAAGGTTGGATTTCACAATTGATCGATACAATGCACAACCTGTGATATTTCAATTATATAACAAAATATAACGCGGAATAAAAATAACACAAACACCAGAAATTTTGTTAACGAGTAAACCACAAATGCAGAAAAAACCGGGACCTAGTCCAGATTGAACACCACACTGTATTAAGCCGCTACAAACACTAGCCTACTACAAACTAACTTCGGTCTGGACTGTAGTTGAACCCTAATCAATATCACACTGATTCAAGGTACAGTTGCGCTCCTTAGGTCTCTGATCCTAGCATGATACTACACACTTGATTCCCTTAGCTGATCTCACCCACAACCAAGAGTTTCTACGACCCAACGAAGACTTTAATAAACAAATTTGTATTACACAGAAAAGTCTACGATAATAGATAAATCTGTCTACCACAGATAAACCTATGAGTTTTTTCCGTCTTTTGATAGAAATCAAGGTGACCAGGAACTAATTGATAACACAGACTTATATTCCCGAAGAACAACCTAGAATTATCAATCACCTCACAATAATCTTTATCGTATAGTAGCGAAACAAGATACTGCGGAATCACAAACGATGAGACGAAGATGTTTGTGATTTCTTTTTAACTTGCCATATCAGAGATATAATCTCAAGCCATTTATTCAATTAAACTCATACGATAGAAAATGGCAAGATCAGATCGCTCTACTATAAGAGAAGTAGTTTCGTCTGGCTTCACAATCCCAATGAAGCCTTTAAGTCATTAACCTACATGGTCTCGATAAGAAACCTAAGGTTGAAGGAGAATCGACTCTAGATAAACCAATTAGTATCACATAAGAGGCGTGGGGATTAGTTTTTCCAGTTGCTAGAGTTCCCCTTTTATAGTTTTCAAATCAGGGTTTGCAATCTAAGTTACCTTGGTAACAAAGCAGTCAATATTCACCGTTAGATGAAAAACCTGATTCAACCAAGCTAATATCTTTCAACCGTTAGATCGAAATCAAAGTAGTCGAAGTCGTTCCTCGGTGCTACTCGGTTGGGGAGCTTGGAGCGAGGAGCAATAAGTTCGGACTTGGAAATCCTCAAAAATCGGTCTAATACTCGGAATCTATTTATTAATAATTTATATATTGCTTCCCATAAGTCATGATTTGTACTTAAAATTTTAAAACTATCATGTAATTAAGTGTGTAATATTGTTATATTTGAACGTATTTATCATGTATTTAGAGGTTTTTCTATTTTTTAACTCTTATCTAAGGGTTATGAAAATTTTATTTTCTGATTTTAGTGCATGCAAGGCCAACTCGGCAAAATTGTTAACTCGTTTTGCTCAAAAATCGGTCCAAATCGGCCGCCTTAATCGCTAAAAATTGGAAAGGCCTTGGAATCAGAAATCGCCTCGTTCATATAGCCTGTAGCGATTACTCGGCGAGTAATCGGCCTTGGAGAGCAATTTTGACTACATTTATCGAAACTTAGCTTGTCATACACAAATGAAATATATTACATTTAGGTTTAAGTAACCGCACCTAAACGTGTACACTTAGTTGGTTTACAAATAGTTAACCAATGGTTAGCCATATGAGCACTTTCATATTAACTGTATTTATCTTTCTCATAACTATGTCAAATGACTCAAAAGAACTAGTTGAAGAGTTGTTCAATTGCTTAGGTCTTTATACATAGACACAATTGAAAAAAAATCGGTTTGATCCATTTGAATCAATTCATAGACAATATAGCCAAGGTTTGTAAAGATTGCATTCCTTATAATTTATTGTTTTAAGTCCATGAACTAACGATTTGAGAAATAACTAGCTTGGGTACGTATACGGGTATGCGTACCTTAGCTACCGAATTTTGAGTTGGTTTTAGCTTCCGAACTCAGCAGAATTTTTCGGGAAGAAAAGTTCCGCCCGTACGCATACCTAAGGTGACTGGTTTATGAGTTCGTAAACTCCAAACTCAGCAAAAAAAATCCGGGAGGAAATTTCTGCCAGTACATGTACCCAACCTGTCTCCTTCACCAATACCGCATGCACAAATTCTTTGAAGCCAGACCCAACTATTCTTTGAAAACCAAAAATGATTTGGTTTTGTGGGATTATTTGATTTTGGGATCAGTGTGATATTGGTGTGGTTAAATGCTCTGTCTAGTTCTGTGTTTTCAAAGAAATTGTGAACTAACTAAATAATTTGTGTATTAGTTGTTTCCCAATATACTTTGAAGAACTTACTTGTATATCCATCTGGCCCTGGTGCTTCTTCCGATCCAATGCTCAATAGTGCTTTGTGAATTTCTTCCATTGAAGGAAGTGTAGTGAGCTCATTGCACTGGTTGTTTGAAAGTCTCGGTTGCATCCAGTTAAATAGCTCCATGTCAATTATAGTTGGTGGTGCCTTGTATTGGGTTTCAAAATGTTGAACTAGCATATGTGCTATAACTATTTGGTTGTCTACCCATATGCCATTATCTGCGTGGAGTTATCGAATATGATTGATCCTTCTGTGAATAGTTTCCTTTGTATGAAAAAAAAACGAAGTATTCAGGTCCCCATTCTTGAGCCAGTCTATTCTTGAACGTTGTTTCTAGTAGGTATCTTGGAAGTATTATAGCATCAGATGGGAATTGTGTGTTTCTTTCTCATGTTGCAACCAGAAAATTAGTTTAGCACCATTTTTTATGGCACATTTGGTCTGTGCCAGTTGAATTTGAAATTCAGCTTCCTTTATCAGTGATGGAAAGTGGCCAAAAGTTTGCGTGTGCCATTCTTAAAGTTACTTTGCCTTGTTTTACATTTTGACTTGCAAGTTAAGGGCCACCTCCACAGCACCATTTTGTTGCCAAGCAGCTATAACAATATCTTCATTTGGGGATGTAGGAACCATAAGTGTTCTATTCGAAAGCTCCTACCTGTTATCCTTGTTATAGCTTTTTTATGTAACAATAAAGGTGCATGATCAGATCCTAATCTTGGCAGATTCCTGACTAGAGCATGTAAGTATAGATCGACCCATTTTTATATAGCCATGCCTCTATCGAGTCGTTCCATGATGAATCATGCATCTGTTTGTTTGTTAGACCAAGTGTAAGGGTCTCCTTGATACCCCAAATTAATCAGGCCATTTGTGTTGATGAAGTGATTGAAATGTTTAGTCTGAGGGGTTGTGACTGGTCTACCTCCTTTATTTTCCTCTTGTGTAAGCACTTCATTAAAGTCACCCAACAAAAGCTAAGGTATATTTGGAGTTGAAATTGTATTGTTGAAGTTTTGCCAAAAATCCCATCTTGCTGTTGTTTTGGGTGGTCCATAAATGTCGGTGAAGATCCAATATTGTAAATGAGGTAGTAAAGGACGGATGTACACATGAAGCAAGTTTTGATTAGCTACTAACACATCGACATTAAGGTGGGATGTCCACATAAGGCAGAGGCGACCTCTATGTCTGTTACAAGACACTGAAAAAACAAAAGGAAATCCTAAAGCATTTTGAAACATAGACAAGTAACTAGCTTTTGACAAAGTTTCTGACAAAAAAAGAAGGTCTGGCTTAAATCTGAGTGTATAATCACGCAGTTTAGAAACTGTCAGGGGGTTGTGCACACCCTGACAGTTCCAAGCTAGGTAACTCATTTGGACTGCGAGTGTTGGCCCTGGCCAACAACTCGCTCAAAGTTGTGTTCAGCTACTGCATAAATCTCCTCATCCAGGGAAATATGCCAAGCCGGTTTTGTTGTACGATCACTTGGATTCGTAGTATGGTTATCTGTAACTTGTGGTGCTTTCGTTGGTGCGGTAGAGCCTGAATTTTCTACTGCTTGTGATGTATGGACTTGTTTGGCAGCTCTTGCAGATCTTTTATTTCTGTTCCTTAGTGTTGGTACCTCAAATTGTGGTTGATCCCTTTTCCCATTATGTTGTTCCAGTTCAGCTAGAGACACAAATTTCCTCATCTTTTCCGATGGTGGTTGCGCTGCATAATCTGGTGTATTTGGTAGATGGAGATGTGGTGGTAACCTTGTTGGCATCTTGACTATTCTTCTTTTGTAGGTGTGCATAGTTTTAGGAGGTTGCTTCGGTTTATCTTTCTTTTCATTAGGTGTGATGATGACGGGTTTGGTAGATTTCTTAAATTCATTCATCCTTGCATTATGAGTGACGATCACCTTCGGCTTGCCTTCAACGTTCTTGACCAGTATGTTCACCTGTGCATCTGTCCTCTGTAAAATACCCATTAGTCTGTGTGTATTGAGGCGTAAATAAAGCTAGCATTCGAGAAACACCAGGTCTAGATTTCAGGCATGGGTTCGGGTTGATACTTTGTTTTGTTTGCTTGATTGGAGTGTTAGGTCCAAGCATTTCACCACTATCTTGTTGGGCCTTTTCCTTACCTTTCTGGTGTATCCATGAATCAGTTAGACTTACGCTGATGTATTCATCCACATGTTTGGTGAAATGTGTTGTAGCATGCCGTGTCATTGATGAAGTGGCGATGTGGGGTCCTTCACCAGGTTGTCTCGATCCAGTATTTCTGACAGGTACAGTTTGTTTCATCCCAGCTTTTCCAGAGAAATATTATTTATTCTGCTGCATGGGCAACTGTGGTTGCTGGCGTGTAGTATTTTCATTGTCAGTTACGGTCGGCTTTTTCATCGCGTTCCAAGCCAGTCCTTGCTGGATCATTTCGACTGAAAGATGTATAAGTATCGAGTTAACTCTTGGATCGTTAACCGTAGTAGTTTCCTAACTGGGTATCAGTATTTTTCATGTTGATGTTTAAGCTGAATCTTGGTTTTCTTGTGGATGATGTTAGAGGATTGTGTGGTGTTGTGGCTTGCCTGGTTGCATGTGCTCCAGTATTTGGCTCTTGGTGAATGAGGCTTTGATTCTGCTGTTGAGTCTACCATATGGGTAGTTTGCTAACTTAGAGCTTTCCAAAGCTTGTTCCACACCGAGGAAATTAGTGCAGTCTCTGAAAGTATGTCCTGGGAATCCACACAAAAAACAAAGTAAGGGTATATTTTCATAAGCAAATTGTACCCATACTCCCTTTGCGATGTTTAGCAGAACACCCGGCCTAAAAGGTTTCTCCAAGTCCATAATAACATAAGCTCTAGCTAGGGATCTACTGAGGTCAATTTGTAGCACCGTCCCTGTCTTTGATCTTTCTATGAGTTCATGAATTATTTTTTCATCATTCAGATAGTGAGGGAGGTTGAGCAGCTATAGCCAGAAGGGGGAAAACTTGAAGCATTTCTCTGGGTGTTTTAAAAATAGTTCCCAGTCTTCTGTCATGACGACGAAGGTTCCTGCTATCCATGGTTGGTGTTCTAGTATACGGATCTTATCTTCCTTGTGTTTCATGGAGACTTGGAAGACCTGATGCGTGTTGCTGGTTTCCATGTGATGAATTCTGATTGGGTTCCATATTTTAGAGATGGCATGCTTCAAAGTAGAGAAATCAATATTTCATCCAAGGACTTTGATTGCCAAACAGTGTTCGTTGTGTTGTTACAGTAAATCCTGCATTCTCTCGGTGAGTAGAAAAATTGGGGTGTTTAGGTCTTTCTTCTTAAATTAGAAAGGTATTTTTTTGTGTTTTAGGGGGAAAAGGTGAAGAAGGTGATTGATGAGAAAATATATATGGATTCTCACTTTTGGTGTTATGATGCTGTGGTGGGTGCTTTTGTAAAGGTTTCTCTTCTGAGCCTGATTTCTTTAAAGAAGAGGAAGAACACGAAGAGGATTTGCCTGAGGCAAAGGAATATGAGGAGTCTGAGTCGAATTCTTTATTATTTGTTGTATCATCTTTGAGTGTCGCATATGATGAAATTTTTGTGATCGTTGGAGAATGTTCTCTACATTGTTTTTCATGCTTGTTTTTTGTTGAGATAAAGTGAAGGAAACCCGAACGTTTCAGCTGCTCAGGCGATATCTTCGAATGATTGGATAGGCGTGGTGATGAAGTGGATTCCATTGGTTGTTTGAGGAGGTGATGGAAGAGTTAGTGGGGGATTAAAAAAAGAGAATCAGAAATTCCAAAAACATAACTCAAACCTGGCCAGATAAACCCACGTCTTTGTGTTTCCCAAATCACTAAATTCGAAGGATTCAAGTGGGAAAAACGAAGATGATTGGAAGTTTGATCTTCATTCCAGTGAACAGAAGTTATGAAGATATGCAAAATCTTATTTAAATCTTGACTTTAGTCAAAGCTCGTCGGCCCTCTCTCTCTCTCTCTTTGTAGAATAATCAACAGGGACTTCCAACACAGCTAATGATGAATACGCCTGTAAAGCTTTTTAGTTAATTTGTTTTCTCTTTTGTCTTCTTTTTCTTTTTTTCCGCTTTTTCATTTCCTTAATTTATTAGTGGTATAATGTGTACTACTACCTCTGACTCTTGTCATTTCCCCCTCCCATTGATTCTATGTTCATTTCTGCCTCTACAGTAGTACCAGCAGACCTAATTAGGGTTTTACTCTTTTCCATATAATCATACTTGTGGGTTCTTTCAAGAGTTAGTCTTTAGTGATTTTCATGAGAAACGGACGCCCATTAAACTCTAGATATAGCTCAAAGAATTAATCAAGGGAAAAGCTGAACCTGAAGCTATTTACTTAGTGTAAGTTTCTTTCGTAATTCTGGTCACCAGAAGATTACTAGTACTACCTAGCTGATAGTTTGCGATCATATACTTGGCAGGTACATACGTATATATGTAACATCTCTTTAATTAGTTTTGATCAGACTGATCATGTTTTCTTGTATCTTTTAATCTTTTCATGCTGGTTAATTCATTGTTCTCTTGTATGATACTGCAAGTTTAATTAGTCGAGTTCATCAAGATCTTTTAATGTTTTACTTGACCCATATGGCCGTATAGTTTGTTGGGGCAATTGGATCGCTCTGATACCAATTGTTGAGGCAATTGGATCTCTCTGATAACAATTGTTGGGGTTCAGAGCCATCTACATGCTAATACTGCGGAATCAAATTAGCTAACAAGAAATACTTGATCTCTTGGATTACTCCATGAACCTTACTATGATCTAGGATAAGAAGAAGGGAAAGATAACCACATAGATGCAAGCCATAAACAAAGAAACAAGAAGTAAAGTACTCACGGATTTAACGTGGTTCAACAATATACACAATGTATGTAATATTGTCTACATCTACCAAACGGCTACGACCTCTTTATTTATTATAGAATCACCACTGAGAATTACACAACTGATTGACTAAACCAATCCATCGACTCACCACAACGTGACCGAACACAAGAAATCTCACAAGCACCCTATAAGATCCAAAGTAGTGTCTTCACCCATACGAGATAACGTTTACCACATTATCTACCACAACAAGATGATCTTCTCTGCACAACCTGATATATATTACCATGGACGCCTTTAGCTCAACACCAATAATCTAATCCAGCACCACCAAGATGATCTTCTCCTCAACAAGATGTCTTACCAACATCTCCAAACGAATACTCCATAATGACATATCTTCCAACATCGATAAGTATCCCATAAGCACCATAATGATGTACTCCTTCCACCATTAGGTCTCTCACATAACTACCTCAATAGGTGGGATGAATCCCTCACATCTCTACGAGATTTACATTGAGGATTCCATGACTAAAACACTTAGCCTAGACCTCCTTATATAGGAGTTACAAACTTGGTTCCCAAGGAAACCATGGTCAATTAGGAAACCCATCTTATATATGGAAGTTGTCCTAAACTAGCTATGTTTCCCTAACGGAGCCTTTCCGGAACCTCCTAGAATTTATCCATCTTCTTTGACCTAAACTAGGAAACCCATGTTTCCTTACAATTCTCCACCTCGGATCATGCATTCATGCATGAGACGATCAACTGTTATCCCTCCATCTTCTGAACATCAATTGCACTATCACTGGTTGCATACATATCCTCAATAGGAATCAAACCGAAATGTAGTTCACCCAAATTGTTCCGTAGAACCTCCACCAGAAGAGAGCAAACCAAACTTGATCATCACCAACTCAGACTTAACAATCTAACCTACTGGTGATTGTACAAATCTCCACCAAAGTGAAAAATTCCTGACCATCTCAACAACCATCATCATATGATCACCCGTTATGCAACATCTTGAGAAAATACACCTTACTCCTTTATGTTCACAACTCCACATTGATTGGCATCATTATAGGTGTATTGCATGCCAACTCAATCAGATCATACACGATCATTGTCTATATGTTACCAATCGAACTTAGTTACAGTCATTATGCGATCTTGAGCCTTCGCTACCTTTTGAAACTTGCTCCACCATGAGCACAACTCCATCTCGGCCTACCTTGCTCCACCTAAGTTAATGTTCCACTATTCTGAACCACTAACTCCAAGTTGCGCACCACATCCGTTAGGGTTGACATCCATAACTACTCGATGAAAAAATGAAACTACCATAGTAGCCTCCATGCGTCTGCATAAGCATTACCTTAACAGAACCATAATCTCAAATCTTTGTCTCTAAACTCTAGCTAAGCCAATTGCTTCTTGAAACAACTGATCACACACTTGCTCCTTTCCACGAGCATGTCCACGAAAGCAAGTTAACGAGATTCTTTTGTGTTAGTTTGTAATAAACCAACATCCATGTTAGCTTCCAAGAAACTAACCATCTTGTATGTACCAAAGAATATTGAGCATGGCTCTAACTGCGCACCAAATACAACCAATCTATAGATCATTTCCCTTGCGGGCCAATCTCGATCTCATCTCTATGAATCTTGCTTTACAAGCCTATCTCCGATTGGATCATAATTCTATGACCATATTTCCCTAATTGAGTTTTACTCCTTCAAAAAAGCTCATCATATCTTCAACCATTGCATACATACCAAACATGTGTCTAGCTTCACAGAGACTTGAACAACTGACACACCAATCTTTTTACTACGTCACTTCAGCAACCTAAACAGGCTTTGAAAACAATGTCCCTTTTACAGGAATAATTGTCAAGATAGTCTTTTTATCAATTTCTTAAGCAAGCATGTAGTTTTGACTTCATGACAGTCAAACCACAACACAATCGGACTCGGATAGAACTGTGACCATTGTCGAAGAATTCATTATTACCCTTGTAATACTACATAATGTCACACATTCTCTCTTGTGCATATCCCTTTCCTAATCTTGATCCAAACGTACACCAACGTTGCAAAATCTGATAATCCGTCCTTCAAACAAAGACCCAATTACACCCAGCCATAATCTGAAACCTTTGGAAACTTCCTCAAGCTCCAAGCAATTCAAGACGTTGTTGTGTTTATCTTCTCATGCTATGTAGAGAAAATAACTTGACAGAAACTATAACGTTGTTGAACCAAATTTCTCTAAAGAAATCTTTACCTTCATCTCTATAGGCTCTGTCACTATTGAACTTAACTTCAATAGCTGTAGCAGACAAGCAAACCCCCAAATATTATCATTGCTATAACGTACCTCTCTCCAATAGAAAGTATCACGCCGATCATCCGGAAATTAAATAGCCAATGGATAATAAAGGTTGATGGAAAAAACATACCGAAATTGTAGCCCACTCAAATTCATGCACCATGTTTTCTCCAAGTAGTATGCGCTAACTTTCATAGCCACACCACCACAAATAATCTGCAGTATTGTATCTTTATTCTTTAAAACTTTTGAAGTGTCCAAGCGATACCTTTTTAATTCCTCACAACGGGTCTTTACCAAAATAGAAACGTATTCGCAACACAAATAGACCAACCTGTTTCTCCAAACGGTCTTGCACTTCAACTAGCTCCGATCGACTTCAAATGGTGTACAACCAAAAATAACTCTTCGACTGAACGTCATCGGCAAGAATCAAAATATCACAAACTATCTAGCTTCTCCATCGGAAACAGTACGAGAGAAACTCCAGAAAAACATTGTTCTAGCCGACACAATGCCATACTTAACCCAAACAAACAAACCCTACAAACTGTGCCGAAAAACTTCTTCTTATACAATAATAAGAATCCATAGCTCCACCACAACCAATATCACATCTCCTATAATGATCAATATCTTGAAACTTATTTGTAGCCACATGCTTCAAATACTAAGCCTGAATAACAAACTCTTCACTTCTGGAACATATCAAACCCTGGCCAACGGTTAACACTTCCAAAATCGAAACTTACTACGAGATTTTCCCAAATCCTTATTGCAACAAACAACTAAGGCATAACGAGTATGAATCCATCTTCACATTCTTCAACTTTAGGTTAAAGAAAAAAACATCAACATGATCCAACTGATAACGATTGATATAACCAAATTATTGTTTCCCTTGGTTTGGAACAATAATGAGACTTTGACATGCGAATATTACATCTTCACTTCCACCAACATACAAACCAATATTTGTATCCCAACTACAATATTCTTGCATACTTGTGTCTTGCCAAGCAAACACTGATTAATTGAAAACCATATCTACGTAGGTCTTTCAAACATTTCACAAGAATATAGTATGAAGTATAGAGAATAAATAAACTTACTTGAAGCCATGCATAGGGTTTTATGCTCCAATAAGAATCAATGTCAAATCTCCAATATAGAGCACCATAAACATCAAGACCATACATATTGACCATATCGAATGCAGATCACCTGATTTAATCTCATTCCTTTAGAAGTACGCTTTACTTTGCTTTGTTCCAAAAACTGATGAAATCAAATCCTACACATACTTGATAACATCAAACTCAACATCTTAGGAAGCTGTAACATCAAATCCTCATATACTTAATGAAACCAAATCCTTTGTCTTCAAAATTTTCTGCTACCGGAAAACCCAAAACTTATCTCTTCAAATCTTCTATCTAACCTGAAAGCTCTGATACCAATTGTTGGGGCAATTGGATCGCTCTAATACCAATTGTTGAGGCAATTGGATCTCTTTGATACCAATTGTTGGGGTTCAGAGCCATCTACATGCTAATACTGCGGAATCAAATTAGCTAACAAGAAACACTTGATCTCTTGGATTGCTCCATGAACCTTACTATGATCTAGGATAAGAAGAATGGAAAGAGAACCACATAGATGCAAGCCATAAACAAAGAAACAAGAAGTAAAGTACTCACGGATTTAACGTGGTTCAACAATATACACAATGTATGTAATATTGTCTACATCCACCAAACGGCTACGACCTCTTTATTCATTATAGAATCACCACTGAGAATTACACAATTGATTGACTAAACCAATCCATCGATTCACCACAACGTGACCGAACACAAGAACTCTCACAAACACCCTATAAGATCCAAAGTAGTGTCTTCACCCATACGAGATAACGTTTACCACATTATCTACCACAACAAGATGATCTTCTCTTCACACCCTGATATAGATTACCATGGACGCCTTTAGCTCAACACCAATAATCTAATCCAGCACCACCAAGATGATCTTCTCCTCAACAAGATGTCTTACCAACATCTCCACACGAATACTCCATAACGACATATCTTCCAACATTGATAAGTATCCCATAAGCACCATAATGATGTACTCCTTCCACCATTAGGTCTCTCACATAACCACCTCAATAGTTGGGATGAATCCCTCACATCTCTACGAGATTTACATTGAGGATTCCATGACTAAAACACTTAGCCTAGACCTCCTTATATATAGGAGTTACAAACTTGGTTCCCAAGGAAACCATGGTCAATTAGGAAACCCATCTTATATATGGAAGTTGTCCTAAACTAGCTATGTTTCCCTAACGGAGCCTTTCCGGAACCTCCTAGAATTTAGCCATCTTCTTTGACCTAAACTAGGAAACCCACGTTTCCTTACATAGTTGTTTTTCTTTTCTTTTTCTTGATCCGTAGCTAATTTACTAACTGGGGTAGTGGACAGATCAATCGATCAGTATATGTTGATGCCTCTGCAATTACGTCATGATCTGAACTAAATTTTGCGTGCGCATATATAGCTAGAGATGTACTCATTGTACTGAGAACAAAGTTAAGAATAGAATGATGAGAAATCAGCTCGCTACTGATCTAATATTGACTTAGGCTGGAGTTCAATCTTTCTGATAATGAGTTTTTTTTTTAATAAACTTGATATTCTTTACCTTAAATATTATCTGATGATGTTAAGTATAAGAACACTTGTCACTTCTTCAGACTTCAGTTCTTAACTAGGCCTCTATTCAAAATGTTTCGTTTTGGTTGATAAAAAGAAAATTTATATCCTAAGAAACTAATGACCATAAATTAAGAATCAAACCATGGACTATCGAGGAATTTCTGTCATGGGATGCGTTAAGTGCACGTTGAGAGTGATTCTAGGTAACCACAACCCTAAACCTTGAACATAGATAATGAATCTAATTAAATACATTTTTTTTGGAACTGCTTATCGTCTGCGGAATTAATGCATCGATCATTGTAGTGGGTGTTTTTTTTTTTTTTTGATCGGTTTTGTAGTGGGTGTTTTTCTTGTTTGGTTGTAGTGATTATCAAGATGGATTCTTTCAACTCTCCTTGTGCTGCTTGCAAGTTCTTGAGGAGGAAATGTTTGCCATGTTGCATGTTTTCACCTTACTTCCCACCCGAGGAGCCTAAAAAATTCACTAATGTTCACAAGATTTTCGGTGCAAGTAACAGTACCAAGTTGCTAAATGAGATCTCAATACATCAGAGGGAAGACGCAGTTAATTCTTTGGATTACGAAGCTGAAGCTCGGATTAATGATCCTGTCTACGGATGCATTGGAGTTATATCTATCTTACAAAACCAAGTTCGTAGTCTTCGGGAAGAACTTGATGTTGCCAATGCTAATCTTATACGTCTCGCTTGCAACGGAATTAGTACCTCGGGTTATTCTTTGTCAACATCTTCGTCAATGGAGTTTAATAGAAGGATAGTAAGTATTGAAGAAGAAGAAGGGTCTACTAGTGATTTCATTGATGGTCGATCTTCATTTGGTTCGGAATTACCATCTCTCCCTCCTCCATGTCCAGAAATAGTCAAATTTTCAGGAAATATGAATGGTGAAAATTTATGAACTACTAATAACTGATGAGTTAGAAAAACAATGAAACATCTTAATTCCAGGATTACCTTTTTCTGCCATATATATTCTATATATCTATCTACATATTCTATATATATTCTATTTTATGGACAATGGTGTTTTTCCGTATGAACGGTCATCTACATTTCAAGCATATAAAGGATGGTCGTGATTAACCTATTAATATGTGTTTTAGAGAAATACAGTTCAAGCATATAAAGGACGGTCATGATGGACATCTATAGTTTTACCAAATAAATAACGCTCCAGATTATTTGCTTCCAGAGGTCCCATTATCTGCTTCCAATATTTAATCCCGTAATTAAGATGAGAAATATCTTCACTAGGGCATCGTCAGTTACACATTTCCAATTTTCTCATTTTGTAATCTCATTCATGGGTTGTTCTTCCATTACAACCCCTTTTAACTCTTGGATTCAAGAGAAGAAAAAAGAATCTGAAATCTTGGATTTTTAGTTGAACGTTTTTTTTTTCTTCTAATCCTAATTCCGAGCTATCTCCCTCTCCTTGCAGTCCACAAAAACATAATGATCTCTATCGTTTTCTTATTGTTGATTTGTTTTCCAAAGACATTCCCTCTTCTAATCAAGTTTCCATGTACTACTTGGTATCTGATTTGATCTATTAAATCTAGGTATCTATTTTTTTAATTCACTGTGAAATAATTTGTATCTGATTTTGATGGATTAGTAACGTCTTATTACTAATCTACTTGGTATCTTTATTGATGCAAAGATTTTATGATTAAATTTGGGATTTTTTAGACTTTATATTCCCGCAAAAACTTTTTTGATCGATATAAGTTCCAATTTGTTATTTCAGGCTTTGGGAGGATACTACAGGATGGAACATGAATCATTGGTGGAACAAATCATTTTAGCTCTAACCTTTCTCTCTGTATCTATGCTTTATTTCTTTATATGGATACAACATGTAAGTTATTCTCATATTCTTTGATTTCATAGGCAGGTTGATTTGTTTCTGCTTTTTCTTGCATTTGTACTATATATTTGTTATTTAGGCCATACAAAAATATGAGAATTTTTTGATGGGGGAAAAATCCGAAGGGGGCATGAGGGACAAATGATATGTTGACACATGCCTTTGATTCCCATGAATTCTGTTTCCAAAAATATAAAAGAAATGTATTTTTAAAGAGAAAAATTGTTTTCTTAATTGTTGTTGGTATTTTTGGAAACAGAATTCATGGGAATCAAAGACATGTGTCAACATATCATTTGTCCCCCATGCCCCCTTCAGGTTTCGCCCCCATCAAAAAATATCAATCTCTTCATTACATTAAGATGCAATTTTTGGTTTCAGAATGTTTTGTGTGTCTATCGTACAAACAAAATACTTATTATATTTTTATCCAAACTAAATCCAGAAAGAATGCCAAGGATCATAAATTTATATTTATATATTTTAATACAAAATGATGTCACCATATTGGATGTGTTTCTCCTCGATGATAATGTAAGTAACCCAAGTTACTCTGAAAAATCATCTAACTTGCAGGATTATTTAAGGTTTCTATAAAGTTGGTTTGAAAATGTGTGAACTTATAGGCTAATTTTTTGTGTGACCTTTAATTGATGCTCTGAATGAATTAGTTGTTGATTTTCAACATTGTTTTAGCTGACATTAACAACCTTCAGATACTACATCATTTACACGAAAATAATTAGATTCATTATTTTTTTTATTCATTTTAGTCTCCTATTTTTTTGAAGTATTTTGACAGAATTCTTTCTTTTTGTCTAAGCAGTCCGAATTTAGGGACTGGAAGTCTTTGTTTGGGTCATATAAACTTTTCAATCGTTTACTAAGTTCTCGCAACTTTCCATAGTGGTTTCTACTATGGGAATTTGTTTGCAGAGTGTCAACCGTTGATTCCTTTTCTTTCTATTCTGGATAGATATGAAGTGAAGATGCCGTAGCTTTCAAAAATGGTTTAACTATATATTTGATTCTTTTATGATGTACTTCCAAGTAGTTTACGTAACCCAAGTAAGGAATACGTTTGTAATGCCCTCTCCATTTGTCCAACTAAAGGTCGGATAACCCACAACACAAAAAGTTTGTCTATTACTTCGATTATATAACTTCTAAGTTCACTTGGTTGCCGGTTCAACCTTCATGGTGGTAATATATATAAATTGTGAGTTTTACATTTAAGCCTTGATGATTTATCAAATATTTACCTATTTGTGTGCAGAGTTTAGACCATGCATGTTGGGATAGAGCCTAAAGGCCACTCTTTAACCAATCTCATCGTCGGAGGGTTCTTAAGAATCTTTGCTCTATCAATGATTAGACATAACCATACATTTAAGGTACAACTGTTTCTTTCGCATGTTAATTTTAGAGATAATTTTGTTTAAAATATTTTTATTGTATCATGTTTGATGAGTGGAAGTTCACAGGTTGAAGTGTTACTTATCACTGAGTGGCGGCTCAATCCTCGGGCACAAGTTCAGCTTCATATGATACCGAAATTTTCACCCATTAACACATATATAACAGGTCCGGTATCTAATATTTTTGTCTTGAAAAATTATTCACAACTTTGTTGAAATAGCTAAGGTCCAACAAAAAAAAAATTTGATGTAGTTCAAGATATTGTTGGTGATCTGACCACCAAAATCTTTTAAACATTTCTTTTGTATTTTTCCTTTTCCTTTCCCTTTTCATGTTTTTCCATTTTGTACAGACCCGCACATTGCTACTCCTTGAGATGTTTGTTTTAGTTGTTTCTTTGTGATTTTGCTTGGTAGTCACTCTCCAGTTATTTCCAGCCAATGTTTTGGTCATTTTATATCTTTTGTATCCGTGTTCTACTTATTTTTATTCTAGTATCTTAAATGCTCTCCCTTATTTGGTTTATGATGTACATGCAATTTGCGAATTCGAATGTCAAATACATATGATTATAGATAAAGATAAAACAGGTGCAACTACAAAGTTAGTTTTTATAGAAGCTTATGTTGTCTACTCAATAATGCATGTCTTTATACCGGGTTTTTTTTTTTAAAGCATTTATATGTACCTCAATATATGTTGCTCAAATATATAAATTCTCCCCATTGAAATATTTTTTTACATGCAAGGAAATGACCAGATGAAGGTGATTGAAGGGTTTGAACACAAAGCCCATGAGATTCACTGCCACACTCATCTCCTACAATGTTGTACACGTGATGGCAGTAGTAGCTCATCAACATTGGCTAAGGTTAAAATTTTCTCATATACAACTTTGTTGTGGATTATTTATTTTTTTAAAGACGCGGACAATTCTGCGAAAAAAGAGTGACCAAGAAAAGTTCATTGTACGCCCAAGTCAGATGTTAACCATGAAAATGATTATTTTCCCACTTTTCTTCTGTAAAACAGTTAGTGACCATGCAAGGTTTTTCCTATGAGGATATGATTCCGTGTTATGTTTTATGAATCTTATACGAACATTTGAGCTCCAAATTTGGTTTAATTAGACGGATCTGTGGGTTCCTTTTGGTTCAGTTAAAGAGGAAGGAACCCCTCACACTTTTATTATCACACTATCTCACATGTTGGGCGTCATTTTTGCGAATAAAAATCAAACTGTAATGAATTTGAAGCTAATATTTTGGGGATATGTTCCCCTTACCAATTTATACATGCCTACCAAAAATGAGCACATTCTGAAATATAAAACCCCATAATCTACCGGTCTTAATTCGATGGCCAGAAATTCGTTGATTTTCAACGGCTCATTTTCAAAGTAGTAGATGGTGGTATTATATGTCTCGGAATATGATCATTTTTGGTGGGCATGTAATACTTGGTAAGAGGAACGTATCCCCAAAATATTAGCTTCAAATCCGATAAGTTTTGGTTTTTATTCGCAAAAATGACACCCAACGTGTGAGATAGTGTGATAATAAAAGTGTGAAGGGATCCCTCCTCTCAGTTAAATTTGTAATCCTTTGTAAGTTGTAACCACAATTTATAAAGGCTGATACCATCTCAAGATCTTAAACGATCCTGGCCGTTGGATCGGCTAAATGGTATCAGCCCCCAGTAATACTGGTATCAGCCTTTATAAATCGATTAATTTTAAGGATCTGTGGGTTTCCTTTGGTTCAGTTAAATTATTAATTCGTTATAGTAAATTTAGCTTCTCAAAGTCATGACACAATCTAATTGGTTAACGTTAACTCGACAAACCTGTATGCTTCAAAAAAAAAAAAAAAAAATCGATAAATTGTTCACATCACATTCTCCAGAAACAAGGATCAAAGTGGCACACATATACCCTTGGAGTAGATGCTGCAAAGTTATTTTATTCCCACATTAAGAAGAAATAACCTATAGAAACAACAATCAACATAATGGCACGGGTCATATCCTAATAAACATATATTGCCAAAAGGTAGTGGAAGTTTTCACTGATTCGATAAACTACTTATATATACGTGTAATCAAGAAAATGTAATTGATTTTCTCTAGAAGTTTGCATTTTTAAATAATTTTTTTTGTTAACCATGTTGTTAGGGCGGTTAGTATGGCAGGAGGTATAAAAGTTGTAGTTATTTCACCATGCATGTGACATAGCAAACTAATTTTTCTTTTTTTTTATCTTTAAAGAATTTGGTGGTGACGAGTTTCGAACTAGTTTCCTCACAAATACAATGGTGCAAATTCTATTAAAGTAGTACTCCTATATTTTATTGTATTTTGTGGGACCCTTATCAATTAAATTTTTAATTGTTTGCATTTGGTGGGGCCTTTATTAAATTAAATTGGTTTAATTATTTTTATGACCCTGGAAAATATGTGTCTTACTCTTTTGGCCCTGGGGTCATAGAAATAATTATGAAAATTATTCTCTTGGCCCTGAAACAATTGTGAATATTTTCTGTTCTAGATGTGTTGTGCATATTTTCTTGCACGGATTCTAGTCGTGGATATTTTCTACACAACTTCATATCAATGTGTTTGTTCATCTTTAAAAAATGGTTTTATAAACTTATTTAATGTACATATTATAGTATAAACCATTATGAAAGGTTAATTAACATTGTGGATAATAGTTGCACACTAGAAAAACACTGCGGATAATAGCTGCACACCGAAGAAAGTCTTGGATAATATCTGCACACTAATAAAAAAAACTTTGAATAATAGTTGTACTTTAAAAAAAAATATGTGGATAATATCTACACATAAATAAGAAAAAAAAATCATTTAAGGAATACAAATTTATAAAAATACGAATAATTTGATATTTGTATTTCCGCTCGTTGGATTGGTCTTTCAAAACCTGGCTTGATTGGGATATACCCAATTTCAAGGGGACATGGTGTGTCATTATTAAAAAGGATGATTTTACTTTAATACCCTTGAACTAATTAAATCTTAAAAATAAACCCATTTCTTAATTTCATTAACCCTAAAATTAAAAAACTAAATAACTCCTAATCTTTTCTTCTTCTTCTTCTTCATCTTCATCTTCCATCAACCAAAGCCATATAAAAATCTTCAACTTTGATTTTCCAAAAAAAATGGTGACCCTACCAGCGATTGATTTGATTGTTATATTAGGTTAGAAATCGAAAATTATGATTTCTGTGTTTTTGGTCGGCAAGGTCATAACATGCATATCTTGCCGACTTTTCATAACAGCCATGGCGTCGACTGTAATTTTTTTCAACAGCCGGCAGGGTATTTTTTGAAGACCTTGCCGACTAATACAGCTGGCATTCAACAGCACTCGGGTTTTTTTTTATAGACCTTGCCGACTAATATATTTCAATAGCTATCTCATGTGTGCCAAAAAAAAATAAAGTCGCATGTTCTTCATTCAAATACCTTGCCGGTCAAATATAGCCGGCAGGGTATTTTCTACAGCCGGAAGGGTATTTTTCAACAGCCGGCGGGGTTTTTTTTGTAGACCTTGCCGACTAATATTTTTCAATAGCCATCTCATGTGTGTCAAAAAAAAAATCGGCATGTTCTTCATTTAAATACCTTGCCGGCCAAATATAGTCGGCATGTTCTTCATTCGTCAACCCTGCCGACTTTTCATACTTTCAGAACTGAAAGTGTTGATTTCTTCTTTGATTTTGAGTATGATTTCATACAACAGATTTGCAATCCCCTTTTTAGAAGTGTTTCGGTTGTGTGCTTCATTTTCGTCGCAAGATGTTCTCAAAAAAAAAAAAAATCATCAAAAATCATCCCACAAAAGTTCAATCAAAAACAAAATTTCATAAC
The DNA here is from genome assembly GCA_023529315.1 of Papaver bracteatum. Taxonomy (NCBI): domain Eukaryota; kingdom Viridiplantae; phylum Streptophyta; class Magnoliopsida; order Ranunculales; family Papaveraceae; genus Papaver; species Papaver bracteatum. The sequence continues at coordinate 376,970 of JAJJWX010001185.1, forward strand.
TTAAATTCATATTTTAATTTATTCAATCAATTTAAACTTAATTAATTAATCTAATCAAAATTTTAGTGTTAATTAAACGAGGGAAATTTTGCCATTTTGAAAATATTTGGTTAAGGGGTGACATCTTTTACCTCAAAATGACCTTATTTTGTCTCATTTGGTATACCCCAATTAATCTGGGTATACCCCAATCTCGCCAGGTTTCAAAAACCTTTCTATATATATATAAAATTTGTCAAATTCCTACGTATGGTTTGTGAGATATGTTATATTGAAGTTGGTTTGACAATTATACCCTTCAAGAATTTAGTTTATGTCAAATTTTAATCATTTAACATCTTTATTCATATGACCCCCCTTTTTTTTAAGGGTTGTTTCAATAAAATATGTTGAAGAATTTTTAAATGGGCCATAAGAGTAAGAAAGAGTGAGGTGAGGGCCAAACATGTAAGGACCCTCAAGCTCGTCAACGCTATTAGACTAGTCAAGAGATGACGAATTAAGCCGTTAATGACTCGATTAATTAGAGATGAATCTTAATTAATATAAATTAATCTAACAACGATTTAGATACAAAAATAGTATCACTAGATAGATACCGGAGAGTTATGCGTAATGGGATGATCGAACGTGTCATTTGGATACGGAATGAAGATATCATCGGATAAGTTTGAAGGGCAAAATAGTAATTTTGATTCTGAACCGACCTGGCTGCCCTTATCCGTTTCTCGGGTGCTTTTATCATTTTGGTCGGCCTTATCCCCAAATGGATCGAAGAGAATTTCATTCTTCAACCCTTCTAAACAAACAACCAAATAAACAACCCTAAAACAATATCCGCTTTTTTTTCTCACAAATTTTTTTTGTGGGTCCCGTGGGCCCCGCGGAAGCTAGCAGGGGGTCCCGCCATTAGTGTTAGTTATGTGTGTGGTTGTTTTAGTGTTGTTTTTTGTGTTGTATGTTTAGAATTTTTGTTCATTCTTTTTTATTTTCTTTCTCTTTCTTTCTTCTTCTTTCTCTTCTCTCTGTCGAATTCAGTTCTGCTGAACTGAAATCAATTTCGGTGTTAATTATTCATAGTTAGCTTGTAGAGTTATGATTAGAAGGAGTATGTGATGGATCTTAAAGATCGAACAAGAGAGAGGAGAACATAAACGCGGAAGCGTAAAAGACTACATTGATATTAATCTTGGTGGAATACAATCTATTTGATATTTTTGATTGTTTGATTCTTTCTTTCTTACTTACTTACAAATGAATACAACATGCCTATTTATATGCTACAAAAGAAGAAGAGAACTATGCCTATGGAGGCTAACAACTATGCCTTTGGAGGCTAACAACTATGCCTATGGAGGCTTACCAAACCAACTACTAGACAATCTAGTATTCTTGTTTGATTTGTCTAACCCTAGAACACTCATTTTACACATGTTAATTGTCTAATATTGAATCTAGACATCCTAGATATTTCTAGGTTAGTCTAGATAGGTGTGAACTCTTGACTAAGTTGGTGTTGAATATTCAACACTCCCCCTCAACACCTACTTTCCAACTTCTCTTTATCTTAGACGTTTCGGTCCCCTTCATAGTTTAAGGATGTTTCGGTCCTCTTCATAGTTTAAGGACGTTTCGGTCCTCTTCGGAAGTTTAAGGACATTATGGTCCTCTTCGGAAGTTTAAGGACATTACGGTCCTCTTCGTAGTTTTAGAACATACGGGTTCCATCGTAGTTTAGAGACACGGCTCCTCATGCACATTACTGGGTTGCTTCCATGGCTCTTTTCACATCTCAGCAACTCGTCACTTCCAAGCCACACAGCTTCCTACTTTCTTCGTTGTTAACCTTTTTTTTTTTCTTTTTTTTTTTCACGGCAACTTTCATACCGTCCTCATATCATGTTTTTTTTGTTTTTTGTTTTTTGTTTTTTTCTTTCTTGCTTTCTTGAGCAGCACCCTGTCTCCACTGCCACCTTCACGTTCTTTAGCAAACATCAATCATGGCAGCAACTCATCATCATTTCCTTCATTTCAGAGTTCTCACGAGTTCTAGCATGCCATCACGTTCTCTACCCGAGCTCTCATCAGTTCCTTTATCGGCTTCGTTGGCAAACTCGAGTTCATCAACTGCCATGAAACCAATAACGTCCTCATTAAACTCATCACAGTAAAACTACCAAACCATGTTCAGGTAGCAAACAATACTCCATACTCATCGAACCAAAGCATCTTCTGTTCAATGGCAGCAACCTTTCATCTCTTCTCTGCTGCTGCTGTTATCATCTCGACATCCATTCTCGAGCTCGTCATTCTCTCAACAGCACCATCGTTATTCTTCTTCCTTCTGGAGATCTAAAGCAGCAGTACCTTGCTCGAGCTCATTACCGAACATCACTTCCTTCTTCCATCAGCAACTACCAGCTCATGTATCTCCATTATCGTCATCAACAGCAAGCCAAAAAACTGAGCAGAAGTTCACCATTCATCTCAGCCAACAGTCCCGAACAGCAACACCATCACCGAGCCATGATTTATCCAAAGCTCAGCCACAGTTCGGCTCCACTGTCTCTCATAACATCCAGTCAAGCATCATGACCATCATCTTTATCCGAAGCTCCGCCACATTAATTGCAATATGAACCGCAGCATCATTTCCACCGATGATGATCATCATCCACAACTTAGTGATTTGTTTTCTCGAGCAGCAACCACTCGATATTCATTGTATCTTCTCGGCCTTCTCATCTACTCGAGTTGCAAGTAATGGTGGAGATCATGGAGCCAGAGAAAGTGATACTTTACCCCCAACTTTTCTGGGGTTGTGTTGCGATCTTTGCACACGGATTTTGTCCATGTTTCTGCCAGGTCATTGAGCTATTTGGGCATGTTATAGACAGGTTATCTTTCGAGACAGTACCAAAGAGAACGTCCCGATTTCAAGCATGCCGGGATGAGCTCGACACCTGCCATACGGGCGAACATCAAAGGACGAAGTCGAGAGTTGGAGGCGAGCCTCCAACTTTAAGTGGGAAGGTGCCGGCTTTTGAGGGAGTACAACCTCTTGTGCTCAAAGGACTGATGTGAACTTTCAGTCATGGGTATTCCATTGAGGTATCTTGTCACGTATCACAGTGCACTCATGCGATTCCATATTTGGGGACGGCGAGACACGGCTCCTCATGCACATTACTGGGTTGCTTCCATGGCTCTTTTCACAGCTCAGCAACTCGTCACTTCTAAGCCACACAGCTTCCTACTTTCTTCGTTGTTAACCTTCTTTTTTTTCACGGCAACTTTCATACCGTCCTCATATCATGTTTTTTTTTTTTTTTTGGACAATCAACATGTTTTTTTGATACCACGTTTTTGTGTATCTAAAAAACCTAGTTCCACACGTACACTTACTTGGGTGGTGAAATCCAACACACATAGCCGCAACACACATAGCCGCAACCCCATAGCCAGCACCATCATAACGAGAACTTAAACCTAGTTCCACACGTGTATCTAAGGTTTTTGTTAAACCTTCTATACTCAACACCATAATGAGAACTTAAACAATAACAACCAGATTTTATTTTTTATTTTTTTTGAGTTTATCTAGCTCTCTTCCTCTCCTCTCTCTTCCTCTCACCTTGCTCTGATACCATCTTAAAGATCGAACAAGAGATAGGAGAACATAAACGCGGAAGCGTAAAAGACTACATTGATATTAATCTTGGTGGAATACAATCTATTTGATATTTTTGATTGTTTGATTCTTTCTTTCTTACTTACTTACAAATGAATACAACATGCCTATTTATAGGCTACAAAAGAAGAAGAGAACTATGCATATGGAGGCTAACAACTATGCCTTTGGAGGCTAACAACTATGCCTATGGAGGCTTACCAAACCAACTACTAGACAATCTAGTATTCTTGTTTGATTTGTCTAACCCTAGAACACTCATTTTACACATGTTAATTGTCTAATATTGACTCTAGACATCCTAGATATTTCTAGGTTAGTCTAGATAGGTGTGAACTCTTGACTAAGTTGGTGTTGAATATTCAACAATGGATCGGTGATTGATTGAACTCAGGAAGGAAAAGAAAGTGTTATTGATGTTAATCGGTTAGAGTTTAATTCTTGATTTGGAGGAATCAACCGAAGATTGAGTTTCTGTTAGATGAAGAACCGAGGGGTTGTTATGGAATTGAAGAAGTGAAGCTTTTCTGGTGTTGAATCAAAACCAGGTAATTTAGGGTTTCAAGTAATTCGTTTTTCTTCTTAGAATTATTGTTATTTGATTGAATTAGTATATGGGTTTGTGTTTGATTGAAGTTTAAATGGATGTATGAAGTTTAGTTTGATTTCATAGAATTAGGGTTTGGGTTCTTAATTGGGAATCATCTGAATTATTTTAGAAGGAATATGAATTGGGGAATTAAGGATGTTGCTAGTGGTTTGGAGTTAGAGTTCTGTGACAAGAAGAAGATGAAGAGTGTTATGTTGAGCTGAAACTTAAAAGGATGATTGAATTAAGCTGAAAACAATTCATTAGTTTATGCATCTGTTGAAATTGAAATGTTATGATGGGTGGTAGCTAAAGATGGAGTTATGTTGATGGAACTGGAATTAAATGAATGTTGGACAGGGAAGAATATTTGAAGAGGTATAACTGATAGTATTAGTTGAAGTGCAACTGCAGAATGGAAGTGGAAGTGAGTGGTTGTGCTACTGAATTACAAGGAAGCTCAGGAAATAGATTGGTTAGTTGTGCTGGGATGAGTTGCGGATGTAGCTGTTGGTACTGATGAAGAAGATTGCAGTTGTAGATAAAATTCAAGTTCCAGATAATTTATGTGTTGAGATTCAATATGAGGTGTTACCTGAGATGAATGTTTTGTCATGAGAGTGGGTTGACAAAGAATGTTATAGGGAATATGTAGACTTCCTGAAATGGCAATGATGATGTTGCGGTGATGATGATGTTGTTTAGTTGTTGGTAGAATCTTAAATGAGTTGCAGGTGGAGCAGACTTGTTTTGGAAATTACTAGGAATGACTAATTGATAGGGGAATTGTGGCTTACAGGGTTGAAGTGAAATTCAGCATGGAAAGGTGATTGTGTTGTTGAGAAAGGGAACTGGTGGTGTATGAACCTAATGAGAAGAACTGAAGTTAATGATGTTACTTTTGAGAGATAGTTAGAAATGAAAATAGAAGCTAGTTGTAGCTTATGAAACTGTGTATAGTTAGAATGGTGTGTGTAACTGTTTTGTTATTAGCTTTGAGATCTTTTTCTTTTCAGTTAAATGTTATTAGATCTGACTTACCTGACTCAGCTATTTGACTGAGTTGACTCATTTAACCCGATTTGACTCAGTAGACCAGACTTGACCGTTGACTTCATACTTGACCATTGACCCTGGCCTTTGACTTGATGTAGACTATTAGTTGACCGTCAGTTGACCCATATGGACCAGGCCTTGGATTAGAATCATTTTTTGGGGACTACCCAAAAAATGGGGGGGGCTACTCTTAAGTTTTAGGGGTGGATATTGGAAGTAATATTTGGTCACCCCTTATAAAAAAAATTTAATGCCAACTTTACCCTTGATGATAAATTTAGTTAGTCTAATGATTAAAAACTGATTAGTTAGTGATTAGTGATTAGTGATTTATAAGTGGGATTGTTTTGTTATAAACATTATTATTGAGAGATAAGAAGAAGAAGAAGGAAATAGGAGGAAGAAGAAGATGGGTGAACCCAAAAATCTTTTTTTGAGTTTAGTAATTATGATATGAGTGATTCATGTGATGATACCTTAGATCTTTTTCTTTAAGAGACACAACAAGAGTATGATGGTTTGGGTACTCATGGGTACTTCAAATTTAGTTAATGGTGCTTGAATTGGCCAGAACATTCCTAAAAATGGACAATTTACAAATTGATTTCCGTTTGGTTAACAAAGTTCGGCTACAACATTTGAAGAACAGGTTACCGAACTCATCTGCAAGTGTAATTCGGTTAATCTTTCTAAAAACACAGGTAGCCGAACTCAACTTTAATGGAGTTTTTTGTTTCAGAGAAAAGTTCGGTTAGGAAAAAAAAATTACGACGTAACTGTACTAAAAGTTCGGCTGGGAAAAAAAAAATGAAAAAAGTTGCGATGTAACCGAACTCAATATATAAGTTTTAGAGAAAAGTTCGGTTAGGAGAAAAAAATTGCGACGTAACCGAACTCAATATATAGGTTTTTCGTAGTAAAGTTCGGTGGTGTTACCGAATTTTTTGCGACGTAACCGAACTTTTTGTGACGTAACCGAACTTTTTGCGACGTAACCGAACTTTTTTGTGCCGTAACCAAACTTTTTACGACGAAACCGAACTTTTTGCGACGTAAATGAACTTTTTAAGACGTAAGCGAACTTTTTACGACGTAATCGAACCTTTTTGCGACGAAACCGAACTTTTTGCTACGTAACCGAACTTTTTTGCGACGAAACCGAACTTTTTGTGAGTAGCCGAACTTTTCTCTGGAAAAAATAAAAACCTCCATTAAAAGTTGATTTCGGCTAGTTCGACAAAGTTTTTCACATAATTCTAGCCGAACTTCTCTCTGCAACTTACATTTTCAACTCATTTTAATGATTACTTCTCATTTTTGCAACCAAAAACGAATGACAAGTAATGGGTATGTTATAATTTTGATTTTGATTTTGTTTTGTTAATGATTTAAATTATGCTATATATAGAGGTGGTTGTGGTGGTGGTTCGAGGTGGTCGGTGGTGGTGAGCGGCGGGTGTGATGGGAGGAGGTGGTTATATATATATAGGTGGTGGTGATGGGAGGAGGTGGTAATATATATATATATAGTTTAAGGGTAGGTTAGGTTAGTCATTTCCACATTTTAGGACACCCCTTATCATTGTAGGGTGGACACTTCTATCACAAAGTAGTCCCCCACTTTTTTTGGGTAGTCCCCAAAAAATGATTCTTAGATTAAGGGAATAGTTTGTTGGACTTGGGCTTAGTGTCATGTTTTTTTAGTTTGATACTTTGGACCCTTTATGGTCCGAACTAGCTTTTGGTTCCTCTACAGAGTTGTAGATATTCATAAGACCTATCTAATACACTATAGAACTAATCTAATTGGATTAGTAAACTCATATATAAACTAAGAGTATAGAATAATAAGATGTAGAACCGTAAATGAGCTTAGAACTATTAGATAGTTCACTTAGCCTATAATTAGAGAATTGTATGAAATTATGTTATGAGCCTTGTGTGAGCCTTTTTGGCTAATGTTTAGAGTAATTGTGTGATTAACAGTTATCGTTATTAACAACGATCGATCTAAAGAATGAGCCAGTGGATTATGGATCTCAAGGTATGCGAGGCTTGTCATCAAAAGAGGTGGGAATCGATAACGAAATCTCTTTTATTCATTATTGTTTTACAAATCTATATCTTATGAAATGCATGCATATCTTTGTTAGTATATGATAGTGTATGCATGTATATATGTGTGTAATACAAACTAGTTTTCCTTTACATTTTGGGATGGGATTGGATCTTAAGAAACAACTAATATCTTTGTTTTGGGAGTACTTATTTATTTTCAAAAAGTGATTCTTTCCATTGACTGGAAAGTGGCTACAATCTTTACTTATTGTTAGCATGAAAGGGAGAAGGTTTCCTTTTGATTGGTGTGAGATGTGGTTGCCCAAAAATTATATCTATATTTATGCGCTAAAGGAGTGAAAATTGCTGCCAACTAATAAACGAATAGGTGTGTACTCGTGTCACTAAATATTATTTTCCCTATTTCTGTACAGGCATCGCATGTCTCATACATGAATGTTTACTGTTCTTTTAAATTACTTTCAAAAGTTATTATATTATGTTTTGGTGTTTAGAGAGAATGACTTGATATGTAGAGTGTACGTAGAATGAGGTACTAGTAAGGTACACGTCAAACCTCAGGGCACTTTAATGATCATTGAAGAATCTGCAAGAGTCACGCCTTAATACTCCGAAGGACTGCGTCGCTCAACTATTACTTATGTTGTGAATCTATTCCGGTTTATTGGTTGGTAGATCTTTATATTTTCGCATAACTTATTACTTTAATATGTTTTATCTATTTTCAGTGTTTTATCAGTTTCCATTAAAATCTGCATTGTCTTTAAATCATTCTAGTGATTACTTGAAAGTTAGTTGTTATTTCTGCTGGGCACCCCTTTTAGGGATGATATGCTCACCCATTCCCACTTTCAGTTTCAGAGACAGACCGAGGAGTTGGTTTCGTTAGTTGTTTAGCTTCTGCTATGTTTATTTTGTGTTAATATTCTATTTGTAAACCCACTATAAAATATGTATCATTTGAGAGGAGTTCTTGTATGTATTTCAAAGAGGGTTTAGATTCGGGTTAATCTTTGTTTAGAATTTCTTTCTTAATGATTAATTAGATATTTTTATATCGTTAGTGCCTTTTTATGTAGTTAATCTCTTAGATTAGTCAGTTGCTAGCTTAGGGGCGCCACAAAACACTTAATTCTCATTTTAGGGATTATATCATAATGAGGGATGATCGGGTGACAGCCCCTATTATGACAAGGTTTAACAAGCGGCTATGATTATTGGATGTTAATGTATCCACGAACTAGATTTTATAGGTTGTAATAATATATTTTTAAGAAACCCGTTACCCGATTCAATTTTCATATAAACTTTTTCTTTCTTTTCGGTGATTTAGTCTCTCGTGCTCATCTAGAGTCTAAGCTCTTCCATTTAACTCTCTTCGATAAGTATGGACAAAACCAATTTAGCCGAAAAGCATATATTTATTTCCAGAATCCTACCTATCAGAGGTAAAGATGCGTTTAAGAAATCTCATATTTCTCTCTAGAGCTCTATACTTCTATTCCCTTCACACAACAACTTTCTCTATTTTAATTTTTGTAATTATGTTCATCTTTCTCAAATTACTGTAACTTTTCATTTTGTAATAAAACTGATTTTTATATGTCGATTTGTATGGCAGCACTGAGTAATTTGGTGTGAAACAAATAATTAATAAAAATTTACAAGGAAATTACAATTTCAATCGAATTTAATCTCGTTACTGATGTAAGATCACCAATTAATAATTCAAAGTACTAACTAGAGAAATCTAGTTAGGGTTCAGATCATGGAACACCACCAGATTTTTCATTCATAAAAAGAAACGGAATCAATAGATCTCATCTATACGTCTGAGGATCTAGGAGAAATAGGATTGAAATAAAATTTTGAGTTAAACAATATCACAGACGAGGAAGACTGGAGGGACAAATACTAATAGTCGGGTCCCTGGTTTCTTAAAATCCATCAAATGTATTACTATACCCTTGAAAATCTGGTTCGTTGATACATTGGCATCCAACGATTACAGTTGCTTGTTAAAGCTTGTCATAAGTAGAGGCTGTCACCGGATCCTCCCTCATATATAATATTTTTTGGGATCCTTATATGATAAAAATATATTATAATAACTAAAAAGTATGTGAGAAGAAGTAAAATAAAAATTAAAAAGTTACCTAACGATCAAGTGTTGACCGACAAAGGTGGAGACTTTACCGGGAGATCTACTCTCAACCAAGTGGTCAAGATTCCACCTCTCAGTAACTACTCGACCTGGCCTGGCTAAGTGGCAAACTCATGGCTTTGCCATGCCTATAGGAACCGGCCTTAGAGTAGTCTATTTAATCAAGTAAAAGCGTTCGAGGAATCTGAAATCTCCAACCTTTTGGTTTTGAGGGATTATATGGATTCAAATGCTTTAAATGTAGATGAGGGGAGATTCAATCCATAATGAATTGATTATTTTTATTACTACATTATTACCCTTAAATAGCCAACTTAAATCTAATTAAAAGCCAAAAACTAAACCTAAACTCCTAAACTAAAACAAATCAATGACGCCTCTTCTTCTCCATCGTCTCTTCTTCTTCCTTTTTTCTTTTGTTATTCAACGACGACTAATCGTCAATTCTATGCAAGTAATTACTTCAATTCGGTAGGAACCAAAAACCCACCCTTTTTTGTTGCTTTTGATCGCATAAATAGGTTAGATTTGATCAAATTAGGAATTTTGAAATACATGTGGTTGAGAAAAACAATATTTTCTGACCGTAAACCGATCGTAAGGTGAGGATATATTAATTTCCCAACCGTAGACCAATTATACTGTTGGGAAAATATGAACTCCCAACCGTACATCAAATTTTTTAAAATATCTTTTGTCTACAGAAAACCTAACGTAAGAAGTTATGCTCCATATTTTTCCCAACCATATTTGAACCTGATTTTTTACTTACGATTAAGTTCCTAACCGTATGTCAAATTTAAAAAACAAAAAGAATAATAACAATTTGATTTTCAAACCTAACTATAAATCAAATTATTAGTCTAATTTAATCACTAATCGTATTTAGTTTAGTTAAATCATTAACACTAATTAATGGAGGATATTCTAGCCATTAACAAAATTAATAGGTTAAAGGGTTTTGTTGATTACTATTTGAGTGACTCAATTTAGTCATCTTGTGAGCCCTCAAAAACAAAAGTTTGGAGCTCATATAATATGCTTCTTATATAAGTGGCATGGAAATTAACCAGCCTGATTGAAAACTTATTAAGCTTTAACTTATTGTGCACATGTGTGGCCTAGCTATCTTTCAAGGGATCACCTGATTCCGTTACAAATCATCGACAACATCCACGAACAACACTTCAGGATATGGGGTTCATATATCTTCTGGTGTGTTTCGTTGTCCTCTTCCTTACAATGACGGAGGCACATTGATACAAATGGGGTCTACGGATCCCACTTGTTTTCTAACTTCAGTGCAAATAAACTTGATTTTCTTGTAAATTCAACCATTTATGGGGGCATGATAAACGTATTTATGTGTCTACTTTGTCTCAATTTTCTATATTGTTAGTGCTTATTTTTGTACTTATTTTACTATGTTGTGTATTTGTAGGTGTTTTTGGGAAATAAAGCTCAATGGACTAAAATGTGGAATTCCGCTCATAAAATGAAGGAAATGAAGTGATTTAAAATTTAATGGGCTAGGCCCAAAAGGAAGAAGATGGAGAATTATTTCATTTGTCCAATTATTTGGATATGGGAGTGTGGAAAGTGTGGAGCCCATTATATCGATATCATTTACAAGATATTAAAAAGATATATGGAGATATTTATTTTAATGAAGAAAATAAAAGAGTTAAGTAATAAATCTACATGGAGTAATTGATGAGAATTAAATATATAAAGAGTATGGAAAGAATATTATTCTTTATGGTTGGAGTTAATAAAGAATAAATAATTCCCAAATAAGGAAAATTGTAAATGCATGAGAATTATATATTTGACGTGTGGCACATTCTTATTGGAGGATTTTTCATTGTCTTGACATGTGGTGTATTCTCATTCGGTGATGATGTGGTAGTGGTGAATAGAAAAGGAAAGTGGATTCCTTTGAAATCTATAAATGCGGTGTGGATACAAGAAAAAGGGGAGGTCCGGAGTCTGAGCGAAAGAGTAGAGTTTTTATTTCTCTTTTGTAATGGAGTAATTCATGCGCTAGGGTGGAGGAATAAACTATTTTTGATGGGTAATATTTATTTTCTTTGACATATTTACTCCATATTTGTGCTTTTAATTTATTAAAAAATTTCTCTTTTTTACATACTTCACAATAATTGTTTTGGGTAGTTTCCACCGATCTTTTATAAGCGAAGGACAATTAGGCTTTAAAATAACGACGAGAGTCATAAAAAAAAAGAACTTGTAACGTTGTATCTTCCAAAGCATGAGATTGGGTTCGAAATTGTTTTGAGTAAATTAGGAGTATTGTGTCAAAGGAATCATTATTGAGTTTACAAACATTAGAAGTAGTGGAATCCAAAACTCTAGATTCATCTCTCCTTGGTAACGGAAATCAAAATTTATTTGTTTTTCTTTTATTTGTCTTAAACCAAACCTTTAAAATAGTCCGAGCTTGTAAAAACTGCATAGAATTTTTTGGCGCCGCCGACGGGGACTTGTATATAGGTTAGGTTTTAGATTTACTTTTATAAATATTTTGCTAGTTTATTTATTTTATTTAGATTTTCCTATTTGGGTATATTCTATTTTTGGCGTGCAGAATATTTAAGATTTAACTGGAAATAAAATTTGTGCACCAAACATGTAAGTATCCAAGTTTTATTTTTATTTATTTTTGTAAATATTTATTTAGGAAATATTCAGATTTTTTTGATATTTTATTTATTTGTACATAATTAGTATAGAATTTTTAATTCTATGTAAATATTTTTTGTTTTCTTTATAAAAAAAAAACACGTTGCACACACCAATTGCATCCTCAGCCAACCGATTTCAGGAAAACCCGTGGAAAAGTACGCTGAACTCGTGCCTTAGGCCTTATGGGAGTTACCAGCCGAAATTCCACAAACCTTAGCCCAGTACCGTTCACCAGTGTTTGACTGTAGGTATATTCATCTTAAGGTAACCTGAACGGTCGAGCCTACCAATTTTAGTCGACCCTGAATTTGCACGTGCACAAAAAAAAATGTCGAGCTGGTATCATAAAGACCAATATAATGATTATCGGACTAAATATCTAAATGGACATTATCCGTACTATGATCATAGTATGGATAGTACTTGGGAACACTTCCGACCTTCTGAAGGTTATGGTTCATACCACGGTGATCCCAATTACTATTCATACGTCCACCAATCATACGAACGGGCGAATGAACAATATTATAATGTAAAAAAATGATAGTTCTACATCTTTAGAGGATTTAATCAAACAATTGCCACCAATTCCTGATAAATATAAAAATAATTCCTTAGAAGATGCACTCAAACAGTTTCAACAAGTGACTGGTATATCACATAGTGATGGATATTCAAGTCTTTCTTTAGAGGAATCGCTTAAAAAGTTCAATGAAGCTACGCATGAATCTGCGCGTCAATCTCGAATAATCTTGGATAAACTGTGTGAGACTCTTAATAAGTATGAGGACCAATATGCACCTAAGGCTATTGCTCATAATAAAATTGAATTCCAAAATAGTGTTTCCAATCTTACCCTTGATAATACATATAATTATTCACCTAATTTAGAGGATGAGGTTAGATCTGAAAACACTGCATGTTTAGACAAGTTTCAACCATCCTCGTATTGTTATGATGATGAGGATAGTGTCGATGAAGAATTTGAAATATGTAGTCATAATGAAGAGGAAATTGCTACCCTAACTGAGCTACCTGAGGAAAATGTTATTTCCAGTTTAAATCTTAATAATATTGATAATTATTCACATATTCAAAAGGATGAGGATTTGACTAGAGGTACCATAATTTTAGACGGTGTAGTATATCATTGTGACTATGAAGCCGAAGATGGCTTAGAGGAAAGAGTTTATCCCGAGACTAATGTTTTAGAGTCTAGTGATTAGATAACAATAGTCCCTTCTAAGGATTATAGAAATGTAGAACCACACGATTACAACCTAGAAGAAATAAAAGACCATTTTCCTAAATCTGATAATTTAGAAATTAAGGAAATTGTGACTAGTTTATCCAAGGATATAGACAACCCTAGGTTTGTGGGTGAATATCATTCTCACCGTGGTTTACCCTTGACTCTTATAAAGGTCCCTAACTTGGGACTTGACGTATGTGCCTCTACCATATTAAAAGGTTATCTTTATGCACGTTTTCCTGAACCTAAATATGTCCAAAAAGAAACTCAGTTGATAAAAATCCATCCTCTGGTTGATGTGGTTAATCCGGTCCATGATACCACAATTGACTTTGTTGTCCCACCAAAATTTTATTTACCAAATGTGGGAGTATCTCAATTTGAAATGTGTCGTTATATAGTTTTTAGAACTATACCTAATTATTTTAGGAAATTAGAATCGTCGACACATTTTCATAAGAATGACCACCATTATGGTCAACTATGTAAGTCAAATTCAAATGACTTTAAGGATCCACAATTGTACAGGTTATTATTATGTGCTTCTAAGTTGTTTATTTGAGTTTTTCCAGGCTCTACAACCTGATCCTCCGGATCCTTCCTATGAGGAAACTAAGCAAATAAAAATATTTTATCTAGGCCCTTTCATAGAACCTGAACCCGAACCACAACTAGACATAGTTGTCTTAAATAGAAAACTTGATAAGGGTGTATTTGGTTGGTTCACTTTCTTGGTATGCTGCAGTATTCTTCTTTTTTTTTGTGTGTTAACATTATTTGATGCAGATGACCCATAGTTTTTTCGACTATTACTATATGATTTTATGTGGTGACTAATTCTACCGAATTCTGGCTGTAGACACTAAACTTAGCGCTTTATGGGAGGCAACCCGTACATGGTGATATTAAGGTCCCTCTGGCGGACCCTGCTGTTGTTATACATTAGTTTTGTTTTTGTTTTTATTTTTATTTTCTTTCTTTCTTGCTCCCATGGAAGGATTGCCACGCTTCATCCAGGTACTATACTTATGACTTACCTCTTTATTCCTCTTGTTACTTATATTTTTGGTACTGCACTTTAATTTGAAACATTGAGGACAATGTTAGATTTAAGTTTGGGGGTAAGGGAGAAACTTCTAGTGTCACATAGTATCCAGTAAGCTAAGTTACATATTGTTTCTCACCGAAAATATGGAAATTAGAATTGCTAGGGATAACATTCTAGTGAGACATTAGAGAAAAAAATATTGAGATCATTGAAAATCAGGAGAGAACATGTACCTTTTAGAGGGTAATCGTGATGGACCTAACCATCCATGATGGAAAGACAATTCGGTCAAAAGGAAATTCCAGAAAGACAGGTCAACCTCACAATGTAGTCTTAGTTACTGGATAACGACTCTCTCTCAGTAGAAACTTATCATCATCAACGAGCGGAGCGACATCAAAATCTATGAAGAAAGTTGAAAACGTTTATAAGCAACAATAGAAAGAAAAGAAAAATTCAAAATCAAAGTTGAAGACTTAGTTATTAGAGCAAAGAAAATCAAACGATGTAAGTTGTTGAAGTTCATGATACCAAGATATTACAAGTTGCGAAGATCCAGGTGCTAAAGTCCTTGTATCATGGCCATGTAAATATTAGTCTTGTTATTACTGTTTCAAAATATATATATGTTGTTCATTAAGGACATAGGAATCATAAATCTATAAGGAAGTTTCAAGCAAGAAATCGAAGAGAAGAGTTAATTGTCAAGGTTATACGAAGTTCAAGAGTTTATCATCAATAGTTGAAGCCGAAGAAGATGTTGTTTCTACTGAGCACTATGAGAGAGTCAAAGAGAGATGTATATTGGTTTCTTTGTTAGTCCACTTTTCTATTTGGCACAAGATCTTTCTAACACTGGTTCAACTCATCACACGTAATTTGTCCAGCTGTGTAGAAGATGTCCCTTTCATCTTTATCTCTCTCCTAATCTTATCCAGCTGTAAAACGAATGTATCTCATAATGTTTATCTAGTTGTGTAGCGGATATCTCTTTATCTAGCAGTATTGCGGATGTGTTTCCCCTTTTCTTTATTCAGCTTTTGAGCGGATACCTTTAATTTCTTTGGCATTCTAGTTACTTGGCGATAGGTTGAGAATATGTTTGTCCTCATAGCTCTTTGGATATTTGTGACCAATTAGGAGTTAAGGTTTTGTGGGTACACCTCTTATAAACCCTCCCGAGACTATAACTCGGCCACTAGGGCCACCTAGGGGTTTAAAGGCTTATTGCATACGCTAAATGTAATCATGATGCCTGCGACAGTGAGTTAGGACTTTTATTTTCTAGATTAGATTTGCTCGGGACTAGCAAACAATAAGTTTGTGGGTATTTAATAGATGCATTTATGTGTCTACTTTGTCTCAATTTTCTATATTGTTAGTGCTCATTTTTGTACTTATTTTACTGTTTTGTATATTTGTAGGTGTTTTTGGGAAATAAAGCTCAATTGACTAAAATGTGGAATTCCAATCGTAAAATGGAGGAAATGAAGTGATTTATAATTCAATGGGCTAGGCCCTAAAGGAAGAAGATGGAGAATTATTTCATTTATCCAATTATTTGGATATGGGAGTGTGAAGTGTGGAGCCCATTATATCGACATCATTTACAAGATATTAAAAAGATATATGGAGATATTTATTTTAATGAAGAAAATAAAAGTGTTAAGTAAGAAATCTACATGGAGTAATTGATGAGAATTAAAAATATAAAGAGTATGGAAAGAATATTATTCTTTATGGTTGGAGTTAATAAATAATAAATAATTCTCAAATAAGGAAAATTGTAAATGCATGAGAATTATACTATTTGACGTGTGGCACATTCTTATTGGAGGATTTTTAATTGTCTTGACATGTGGCGTTTCTCATTCGGTGATGATGTGGTAGTGGTGAATAGAAAAGGAAAGTGGATTCCTTTGAAAGCTATAAATACGTTATGGATACAAGAAAAAGGGGAGGTTCGGAGTCTGAGCGAAAGAGTAGAATTTTTTTCATTGTTTTTATTTCTCTTTTGTAATAATGGAGTAATTCATGCGCTAGGGTGGAGGAAGAAACTATTTTTGATGGGTAATATTTAATATTCAATTTCTTTGACATATTTACTCCATATTTGTGCTTTTAATTTATTAAAAAATTTCTCTTCTTTAATGCTTCACAATAATTGTTTTGGGTAGTTTCTACCGATCTTTTATAAGCGAAGGAAAATTAGGCTTTAAAATAACGACGAGAGTCATAAAAAAAAAGAACTTGTAATGTTATATCTTCCAAAGCATGAGATTGGGTTCGAAATTGTTTTGAGTAAATTAGGAGTATTGTGTCAAAGGAATCATTATTGAGTTTACAAACATTAGAAGTAGTGGAATCCAAAACCCTAGATTCATCTCTCTTTGGTAACGGAAATCAAAATTTATTTGTTTTTCTTTTATTTGTCTTAAACCAAACCTTTAAAATAGTCCAAGCAACGAATCCCTATACTTACCACTTGTAAAAACTGCATCAGGGCAAATTATGTACTCAGGAATTGAAATTTTAGGTTTTGTTGATTTTGATCCCAGGAGCGATAAACCTTGGATCCGTCACTGCTTTCTGTTGCGATGCCAACTCCTTAGATTACTAGTTTCCTTAATTATTCATGCTTAGGTAATTGAGTAGTTTCCTATTTTAGGTAGAGTTCTTTTATTGTTAAACTCATAAGTTCTTTTTCTTGTTAGCCAAGTTTTGCTGAGTTATCAATACTCTTCTCTAGATCTGTAATAGGTACTGAATTAATATCAAAAACCAGTTTTCTTATCAGTAACATAACATAGGAGGCTAATCCCCATAAAAAAGGATTTTTATCTTAGGGTTCTATATTCTATTTCAGTGTTTTGGTTTAGAACCCTAACACCTGGTTCAGAGCAAGGTTATTATATCATCAAAATTCAGCAAAAAATATTTGTTATCATGATAATCGTTGAGTTACAGATGAAGTTAAAGGATTGAAGGATCAAATTCAAAACTTGGTAGATGCCTTAGCACAACAACGTCTTGATGATATTCAGAAGGATGAGGCTAATGAAGGAGTTATTAGAGGAAATCGAAAAGATAATATCTTTGCTTTAACAACATCACTGTCTACGGCTTTGACAACATCATTGACCACTGCGCTAGCAGTTGCCATAAAAGAAGCTATAGCTGATGCTTTTAGTACGAAAAACCCTGATGATGTTTTTCTTTCTGGTAATCATACACGTACTAATGGTCATGCTAATAATGGTAATGGGGGTAATGGTGGAACTGAAACTACCATTCGTGCAGGCGTTATTAACCTTAAATTTCCAACGTTTGAGGGAAGTGATCCTGACGGCTGGATTTTCCAGGAAGATCAGTATTTCAGCCTACACGGAGTCATTGATGCTTTTAAAATTCCCATTGCTGCTGCTCATCTGAAAGGTGATGAAAATTCTTGGTATCGTTGGACGAAGAAGACAATTACTACACCAACCTAGGAAATTTTTTGTTCCTTGTTACGTACAAGATTTGCTGATCACAAGTTCATTAATCCTCATATTGCTTTGACAAAGTTATCACAAACAGGTACTCTTCGAGAGCTTATTTCTGAATTTGAAAAATTATTAAATTTTGTCCATGATCTTCCGACGCAATACCAAGTTGATCTATTTATTGCTGCCTTGAGAGTTGATATTGGCACTTGTGTGAGTTTGTTTGTGCCAAAATCTTTGCCTGAGGCTTTCAAAAAAATTATCCAACATGAAGATACTATACTGGAAGTTTCTTCTATTTCCAAGTCTTCTCGTTCAAATCAGTTCAGACCAACAGTAACTACGAGCTCACAAGCCAGAAAAAGCACATTTCCTCCTGGCACTAAGAGATTATCTTGGGAAGAACAAAAGGAGAAGCGGGACAAGGGTTTGTGTTTCAATTGCGATGAATATTACAATCCTGGTCATATATGTGCAAAACAAAGATTATTGATTTTGGATATAGCTTCGGAATGTTCTGAAAATAATCAGAATTTTGATGACGAAATTCCACCTGCACCTCCTGATACTAGTATTGGGCAGGAGCAACAAGACCTCAAAATTTATTTAAATTCCTTATTAGGTTATTCTTTTCCAAATACAATGCGACTTCAAGGATATATTAAGGCAAAATATCTCACATTTCTGGTGGATTCTGGAGCTACACACAATTTTATTCATCCAACTATTGCAAAATAATGTGGTTTTAAGATTGATTCCCACTCTTCCTTATGTGTCACAGTAGGCGATGGAGGTCAATTACATACTCATGGGTATTGTGCCAACATACCAGTTAAGTTACAGCATTGTACTTTTATAGTCGATTTTCATCTTTTAGAACTCAGTGGTTGTGATGCAGTTTTGGGTGTTCAATGGTTATGTACCTTGGGTCAAATAACTTGGGATTTTACCAATTTAACGATGCAGTTCAGAATTCGTGATCAATATATCATTCTACGTGGCAACAATACTTCATCAGGCATGCTTATGGATGTTGCTCCCATGAACCGTTTATTGGGCAGGGAAACTTATGGTTTTCTTTTTCAACTATCTTCGGGAAACAATGCAGTTAATCCTGTTTCAATTGTGCCGCCTATGATTCAATAATTGTTATCTGAATATGCAGATATTTTCAAGATTCCCAATATTCTTCCACCTGAACTTTTGCATGATCATCATATTCCGTTAATTCCTGGTTCTGCTCCAGTTAATGTGAGATGAGACCATATCGATATCCATATTTTCAAAAGGATGAGATAGAAAAAATTATATCTGAATTGCAACATGCTGGTTTCATTCGTCCCAGCAATAGTCCTTATTCCTCTCCCATTTTAATGGTTCGTAAAAAAGATGGATTGTGGAGAATGTGTGCGGATTATCGCGCCTTAAATAAACTAACTATCAAAGATACATTTCCTATAACAATGGTGGATGAGTTGTTGGATGCGTTACATGGTTTAGGGTTCACCAGATCAAAGTTCATGCATATGACTACCCAAAGAAAGCTTTTCGAACTCATGATGGTTACTACGAATTTCTTGTCATGCCCTTTGATCTTTCAAATGCACCGGACACTTTTCAGAGTTTCATGCATCATATTTTCAGGCCTTATTTACGTAAGTTTGTGCTTGTTCTCTTTGATGATATTTTGATATACAATAAGAATCTTGCTGATCATTTAAAGCATTTGTCTTTAGTGTTTGATATTATTCGAACTTAATCAGTTGTTTGTGAAAGACTCAAAGTATGCATTTGCTCAAATTTCAATTGGATATTTAGGACATGTAATTTTTTCTGAAGGTATGTCAGTCGAGAATGACAAGATACAATGCATTACGTCATGGCCAATTCCTACCACAGTAAAGGCATTACGAGGTTTTTTGGGTTTGGCTGGATATTATAGGAAGTTTGTTAAGGATTTCGGAAAAATAAGTGCCCCATTAACTCATCTACTTAAGAAGGATGCTTTTATTTGGAATGACAAAGCTACTATAGCCTTCAAACAGCTACAACAATCTCTTACTACAACACCGTTTTTAATACTTCCAGATTTCTCCAAAGAATTTGTGTTGGAATGTGATGCCTTTGGGAATGGATGAGGTGTTGTTCTTATGCAGTCCAATAGGCCAATTGCATATTACTGTAAAACCTTAATTTATCTGGAAAAAAATTGAATCTCTCTATCTATGATAAAGATATGCTTTCTGTTGTTTCAGCAGTTCAAAAATGGCGTCCCTATTTACTTGGAAGACATTTCAATATTTATACGGATCATCGAAGCTTAAAATACTTTTTAGATCAAAAGCTATTTTATATGGAGCAACAGAAGTGGTTATCCAAATTATTGGGATATGATTATGAGATAATTTTTCGCCATGGAAAAGAGAATGTTGTTGTTGATGCCATATCACGTCTTCACGGATCTTTTTCTCTCATTTCTGCGCCAATTTTTTCTGGCCTTGCAGACATCATTAAAGAGTGTCATGATAACCCAGAATTGAGTACTCTTATTCAACAATTAAGTATAGATGCTTCTTGTAAACCATATTATTCTTATGAGAATGGAGTTTTACATTACAAGAATCGAGTAGTTGTTCCATCATTTTCAATATGGTGCAATAAACTACTGGAAGAGTTTCATTTAAATCCTGTTGGAGGACATTATGGATTTCTTCGTACCTACAAGCGTCTATAACAAAGTTTTTATTAGAAAGGTATGAAAAAAAGAGTTAATTTTTTTATCTCTCTTTGTGATATTTTCCAGCGTAACAAATCTGAAGCAGTAGCTCCTCCAGGATTGTTGAACCCTTTACCAATTCCGGCTGATATTTGGTTAGACATTTCAATGCACTTTGTTAATGGTTTTCCACCCTCAAATCGGAAGACTTCTATTCTGGTAGTCATTGACAGATTATCTAAATATGTACATTTTATTGCCCTTTCTCATCCGTATTCTGCCAGCTCTGTTGCTGAAATATTTGTACGAGAAATTATTCGACTGCATGGCATGCCAAGAAGTATTGTCAGCGATCGTGATCCCATATTCATGATCAACTTTTGGGAGGCATATTTTGCTTTACAAGATACCAAATTATGTCGTAGTTCTGCATATCATCCACAATCGGATGGACAAACAGAAGTTACTAATCGAACACTGGAATGTTATTTGAGGTGTTTTGCTGGAACAAAACCTAGTGAATGGTCAAAATGGTTACCATGGGTAGAATGGTGGTATAACACAAGCTTGCATTCTGCAATCCATATGACTCAATACCAAGAAGTTTATAGTCATCCACCACCAACAATTGCATCTTATTTACCAGGTTCTACTTCTGTCAATGTTGTTGATTCTATTTTACGAGCACGAGATCATACCTTGAAGCTTTTGAAGTCATATTTTCAAGCTGCTCAGTTAAGAATGAAGAATTATGATGATATCAATCATACTGACCGAGAATTTGCAGTCCATGGTTTGGTTTACTTCGTTTACATCCTTATAGACAGAACAATGTGGCCACTCAAGCTTATTCTAAGATTTCTCCTAAATTTTATGGCCCTTTTCGAGTTCTAGAAAAGATTGGTCATGTGGCTTATAAATTGGACTTACCTATTGCAAGTCGTATTCACCATGTGTTTCATGTTTCACAGCTGAAGCTGAAACTTGGCTCGGCAGACATGGTAGATGCGAATTTACCCATTACTATGGATTATGACAAGTGGGAACCGCATAAAGTTTTGGATCATAAGATGTTCAAGCGAGGTAATACTGCAGGCACTAAATGGTTAGTGCAGTGGAAAGATCATCCATTGGAGGAAGCAACTTGGGAATATGCTGATGCACTACTCTTACGTTTTCCATATTTCGGTGCTTGAGGACAAGCAATTTTTCCAGTGCGGTGGTATGTTGTGATGCCATCTCCTTAGCTTACTAGTTTCCTTAATTATTCATGCTTATCTAATTGAGTAGTTTCCTGTTTTAGGTAGAGTTCTTTTACTGTTATACTCGTAAGTTCTTTTTCTTGTTAGCCAAGTTTTGCTGAGTTATAAATACTCTTCTCTAGCTCTGTAATAGGTACTGAATTAATATCAAAAACCAGTTTTCTTATCAGTAACACAACAGAGGTGGCTAATCCCCATTAAAAAGGATTTATATCTTAGGGTTCTATATTCTGTTTCAGTGTTTTGGTTTGGAACCCTAACACCTCCTTGGTAAGCATTTATAAACTGCAAGAGAATTTTTCATCCTTATGTCTTTTTTCGTTGATTCGGGAGCTCCGGCATGACAAACATCAGCGAGACTTTTATCCTCTGTATTGGTGAGCTTCTTTCGCAACCGTTGATCGAAACTTTGTAACCATGCACTATTATCAATGAGCCTCATTGATAATTTCTACATCTGTAATATGGCATATGAAGCTTGGAACATATAGCAGGGGATTGTTTTTGGATCTGTACAGGATGATGACTATGGTCATTTTATGATACAGTACATGTTACCATTTAAAATGTTAGTGTGCAAAGCTATCTTCTTCTGCTTTTTTGGTTTGGGGTCTGTACTATATGATAGTTATTGTCAGTTTATAATACAATACAGGTTATCATTAAAAATTTGAGATAAATGCTCGACGGACAACACCAAAGCACTCCCACTCACATTGTAGCATACCCACGGAACCCTACCATGAAAATGAGACCCCATGTTAACTTTTTTTTTTGGTGTTGTTCGTTAAGAAAATTTGTTGAAAATATTAGAGTGTGATGCCATCTTTCTTTCTATTTTCTTAAAAAAAAAAAAACGGGCTTGTAGTATATACCGGATGATTTTGGAAATAGTATTGCAAAACAATTCTAATTTTTGTACATTTCTCATACCATGATGACGAGAGTCATTTTTATTGTACTTTTGGCTTTAGGCTTTACCATTATTCGGTAAATGGAGTATTTTTATTGATAAGTTGGGAGGTTTCAACTCCCAAACTATGTGATGTTATCGGCTACTATCACCTTTTGAAGGGCATTTCGGGATCACATATAGTATTATGTTACCTAAATGGTTTTTACCAAGTGTTGCCTTTGGGATGCAGAATTAGGATGTGGACTATAGATGTTAGATAGCCAAGACTGAAGCACCGGAGTGAGATTTCAAATGGTAAGTGATTAAAATGCATTGTGCATGTTCAAAGTCAAGATCATACTTTGACAGTTCGCGCCAATGGTTACTGTAATACCCTATCTTTTAAATAAACAAATTTCTTTGGGTGTCTGATGGATGTGCCCTTAACCAGAAATGATGTTTGCATAGCGCATCCCTAGGTTTGACCGATGATGTTCACACGGCCTACTTTTGTTATCTACAGGGCCAGAACTTCATTGATTATTGTGATCGCTGTCGTAGGCATCAAAAATAAATTACACTTTCTCACTACTCAAAATATATATAGCAAGGGCAAGAAAGGATCGTTCCCATAGAGAGGTCTTGGGTTGTCAATATGTTTCGGTTCCCTATATAAAACAATGGGTGGTTTTCTGATTTTTAATAAAGTAAACTAAATTAAAGCAAATAAAGAAATAAACAAGCAAATCAAGTAGAATAGATATTGGTTAAGTATTCATCTTAATTCACAAACATGCTTTTCACAATAACTAGAATTGATATTTAATCTCAACTTAATCAAAAGCCCTAGGATACCTTGATCGCAAGAATATCCCGCTAATTTCCTCTTGTCATCAACAAGCACATTAAAAGATGCGAATATGAATTCTATCTAAGAGAACAACCTAACGTGTAAAAGTACTAATCAAGTTTAATTCCCTAGATGCATTAAGTTCTATGAAATCAGGACAATCAAAGCAATCAAACGTGTAAAAGCACTAATCCGATTTAACAAAGGTTATGATCCACTTGTGACTACTAGGATGTATCACTACAAGCAATATTCACAATCATGCTAGTTGCAATCAGAAATTTATCACTTTTGCGTATAATAAACTCTAATCTAGCAATATATATGAAAGTAAACTCAATCGATTCGCGACTCGATCAAACTAGCATTCAAATCATTTAACAATATTAGTGGTGATAAACGATAAAGCATGGAGACAAAACTAATTCATTGCAAAAAAAACCCAAATTTGGAAGTCCAACTTATTCCTTAAACCAATAATAAAACTAGGTATTCATAGCATATGAGTTCATAACAAGAAGGAAGATGCAACCTATCATGTTTCTAAACCTTAGAATAAAAGTAGAATAAGAGATAAGATTGTTGATGTGTGAATATGTTTTTATATCATGAGACATCTGAATCTCCAATCTCGACCAACTCTTACAATTCCCATATCCAGGCCAAGCCCTAACCAACTCTGCCAAAACTGTCCGCTCCAACCAGCCCATAAGATGTTAAGCCCAATTAATATTTGGCTTGTCAGTCTCATGGAACTGACATCCTAATGTTATCTCAATTGTTAGTTCTGGTGAATCTGACCTTTCTTTCTGCACTTCCTTCCCATGGCAGCAGCTTCAACTCCATTTTGTTAATCCTTGCAAATGCAGATGCAAGTCACTTCCTTTGGAAACAATCTCAGTACAAAACCGTCCCAGCAACATTTCAATTCACAATAAAACCACATTTGCATCCATCTGAATCTCTTGGCGTCTCGTTGCCAAATACTGGAATCAACTTCTTGTTCTTCTCGGATTAAGCCTCTCCAAACTCCGGTGACTCAAGTGCTTCCTCAAGCACAAAACGTACATCTGGCAAACTGACTAGGGATACGTAATGGTTGCATATTCGACTACACAGATAATTCTTACATATAATCTCAGACCTGCAATCCACCTTTCATTCACTGCCAACCTCAACTCAAAGTAACATCTTCGGGCTAACCAACACTACCACCTGACGCTTACAACAACGGAAACAACCACAGCACAACACCAAGGATGTGTTCACTGCTTCTCAACTTCAATATCCCTGCAAAACACCAACAACATCACCATTGCTTAAACCACCAGCAAGATTGCACTGCATCACTTTCTAGGCCTTCACTTGTTTCTCAAAGTTATCCACTAACTTTACACCACTGCCTCATACCAAGTATCATTCTCTACAATCAGCTTCTTACTTGCAAGTCATGTTCAACACCATAAGCACCAGTTAACAGCCCCAACTTCAGCTGTAACTATCACTTACCTGCATTGCACAAGCTCAACATATCCATCCAACTTCAATGCCCTTAAACCTAAAACATACATCTAATTCACTACAACAACATCAGCTTGTCGATGTCGACTCTCGCATCTGATTTGAGCCAATGCCAACCAATTTAGATTAGAACCCAAGTCTCAAACACCTCCACTTCTCCTGCAATATATTCATTCCTTAACCAGCATATTAAACCATTATCCATCTGCAGTCTCAGCTTCTGGCATTTAGCTTCACCACCATCCTCACCTGAGTTTCAGTTCAAATATTCCTTGTAAAGCTTGAATCCCAACCAAACTAGTAGCACATCCACTTCCTGTAGCTTCATAACCATGTGATGCTCACTGCAAACTTCCATTTACTTTGTAACTCCATTTCTTCTGTCCTGGGCAATACCAACAACCACCTGCTAAACAGACTGCAATTCAGCATCTGCTTCTTCCAAGCTTTAATTCAAACTTTCCCCGTAATCCAGCTACCACAACTTCAATCCCTGCCTAAAGCATATTCTTCCATTGTAGCTCAAAGACATATCCTAACATTCATGTATACAGCATTAGCTACATTGACAAAAGCTGCATCCACCAATATTCTTCCATTGCAGCAGCAAGAGCTAACATTCATGACAAACAGCATATGTAGCTACATATCATGCCATGCTGAGTTTTCACCTGCAATACCAATATTGTCCAAGGTTATGGCTTCACTGTAAGTCCCAACACTGCCAACACCTCAGAAGTTCAACCAACCTTCAATTTCTTCTCAAAGCCACCACTAACTCTACCTTGTCTGCTCTCTTCTCTTCCTTGTTCTGGTAGCAGCTGAACTACCGGCACTGCCATTAATATTAGTCACTGCTTTCCAGTACCATCACAGACAATCACCTCCAATTAACACCATGCTGCATCTTCAAAATATCAAAACCATTTGCACAACAACTCCTCCATTACAGAATCTATTTTATTAAAATCACCATTTTCCACAATATCATCTCCATTACTAGCAATGTTAGGAACCCTAACTTCAACATTTCAACTCCAACAACAGCTCTGCACTGCATTAAGCCACATCACCGCAAATCCATGAAAATCATCACCTGCACCTGCAATTTCAATGCTCATACACAGATTCATCAACCCTGTATTTCTCATGCTTCACAGTGACCACCACCTGCAGCTGAGCTTAAACAATTCATAACACCCCTGACATGTATCTTCAATTCTCAAGAAACCCTAACCAGATTCAGATCCCCTTTCTTCCATCTTAGCAGAATCAATTTAGTTCTTTATCTCAAATTCAGAAATCCATCAAAACCCCATTCACAAATTCAACAGTGCCAACACTACTGTAGCTGCATCTTCTTCTATCGGTTCTAACTGATTCTCCAAAACCCAGTTAACCAACAACCCCAAATCATCATCCTCACCAATTTCAGATTCAATTGATCAAACCCTAACTCCTTCAGATTCACATCTTCGTTTCGGATTCAATCAAACCTTATTTCGATAATTCCTTAGCAAACCCATTTCAGTTCTACCACCAATTCCTTCTTCTCTCTTTGATTTCTCTGAACACTAACTGAAGCCGCCATTGATTTCGAGCAGAGAGGAGAAATAATGGCTAATGATATGAAATAATTTCCTCACTGAATTTTAGGTATTGTGTAGGAAATAGAATTTGATACATCCACCCAGGTGAAATAGATAAGGGGTGTTCAGATTCCATTTGGCCCGTCAGTTCCAGATAAGTGACAACCCATTGCTTCTTGCTCAACTGTCAGTTATGGCAAACTGACGGTTCATTCTTCACCTCCTTCTTGCCTTTTTGCCATTATCGCTCCAAATGGTTATTTTCTTCGTCTTTTGCTTCAAATGACTCTAAAGTTCCTGATAAACTCAAAAGTAAACATAAGATATATAATTTACAGGAAAACTCACAGAAAAAAGCATAAACAATAGATAAATATCAAGGCGTTTACCACCCACCGCCGTCTATCAAATTGTCAACAACAGGATGACCAAAAAGTGATATGTTTCGAAAAAGCTAAATAAGGTTTGACCACCCTCCGCCGTCTTCTCCGACCACCTTCTTACTCAACTTTTGCATCTTCATCGTCTTAATTGTTATTAAGAAGTAAAAGAAAGGAAACCTGAATTCGCCAATTAGATTGAGTAATAAGGTTAGGAAATTATTGATTTGAGTTCATAAAATAAACAAAAAGTGTATTAAGGTTGCAACATTAGTCTCTAAGCATTGAGAGAACCAGAAAAGAATAAGAAGGAAGTAATGAATATTAAACATGTTTCTTTGAAGCATGAGAATGTTTAAACATACTAATAATATCCCTCTTGATTATGTAATTGAAATTGCTATTGTGCCAAAGATTCAGTGGTACTATTAAGGAGATTTTGGGTACACCAGTTGTTCAGTTGATTCTAAAAATGTTAAACATGAATTTTAGGTCCAGATGAGATAGACGCTAGTGATGTTGAAGTTCCTTGCATTTACAGTGTTGGGGTAGTCTTGGGTTCTTAGTTATTGAATCGTATATATTGGAGATGATTGATTATTCATCAAAAATAGAAACAGGGAAGATTTAGAGAGACAAAAAGAGCAAGCACGGTGATGGGAGGCGACTACTTTAGCCGGAGATGACGACTTGTATATAAAAATTCAGATAAAGTTCCGAATAGTTGGGCCATGTGGAAAAAACCCGATGTGTGAATAAGATCATGGTCCTGTGAACATTAGCGGTCCTAGGTTTAGGTAACTTAAGAAAAAGGGTTCCCCATTTTCCTTTTCGGAAGGTTTCAGAAGACAAGGAAGGAGAAGGAAGGAAAATCGGCAGTAGCAGAATCAGTAACGGAGGAAAAAAACTAGGTAAATTGGTACTAACCGACACCGGGAAATAGTCTCGTATGGTTTCATCCTCTTATTCTTTTGAAATCAAAGGTTACATTTATGATTGAATTCTGATATTTTAGGGCTTGGTACATGAATTGATTTCTCCTTTAAGAGGTTTTGGATTGGCTGGATGATCGACAGATTAAGGCAAGTTTCTCTACGAACTCTTAGTTTAGGGTGAATATAAAGGATTAAACTAGGAAGATATAATCAAACCCTATAAAATCAAACCTATCACTTATGAAAGATGAATATTGGCCGTTTTAAATATTTAGATGACCTAATTAAATCATGTTTAAACTGTAGTACTTCTCCACAGAAACAATGGAGAACCCTTTGTGAAAAGCCATCTAACTTGAAATTTAAATTAGTAATTGTTGTATATTGTTTGCTTGTTTGATTGTGTATGCTTTGAATCGTTTTTTCCTTATGTTGTGAAGTATAATAAACTTTGTAGAAGTGATTGTTGACTCTACTCGTATACGAATAACTCGTATATAGGTCACTGCTTTTTATTTGGTTAGAATTAATTGAATGATGCTAATGAATTTTGTGTTCTACTAGAGTCGCACTTAAAAGATTAATCCCATTCTAGATAGTTTCTTGAGTTCAAGGAAACAAGTAGGAGTTCAGCTTACAAGTCATTGTTGTATGGATACGCCGATTTTTATGAAGTGTGGGAATAGAAATCTTCATAGATAAGTCAAAGAAATTTGCTATATTTTCTGTTTATACTTTGAACTTTGGAATGGTATACGTCGCCAAGACCCCTTAGCTATTGAGTTAGATTTTCTGACTCATGGAGTTGATCTTTAATAGGTTAAACTTGCAGCACTTGCTTGTATAGAATTTTGGTTGCGTTTTTCTCATGTAGTGATGCATCTGTTACTTAAGTTTGATCTCAGGACTTTGTGTAAGCTTATGAATGTAAGTATCCTATAATCCAACATAAAATGGATCACTGAGATACTTGGATGCGTTCTCTAGAGGTAGTGTTGTTAAATTTGAATGTGTTTTCTAGAGGTATTCTTTAATTTAGAATGTGCTTCCAAGAGGTGCAGTTGCGGACTTGCCGCTATCAAGGTAATGGATGTATTCATTATTAAGAATCTACATTAGGAAATATAGTAGGTTAGCACACAAAACGGTTGGGAAGATCTTTATTGAGCTAGGTTCAATATCATGGAATGATTGATATTAGTGGTGATGATTAATGATGTAATCAAATCTCACATTTTATGCATTTCCACTCTTGTTATTTAACGAAGGTCGACTTAATTGATGCACCAAATTGGAATAGTTTAAATTTTTCGTGGGAAGAAGCATGTTCATTTTGCATTTGTATTTGCACTCATATGGAAGTTTTGAATTAGGACTCCTTCATCAGTTTTGAGTGTTACTTTATGTTACAAGAGGTTGAATCTTACATCATGTAGTGGACCGTTGAGTTAGTCTGTTAGCATCTATTTTTAGCCATTCGTCAATAATAATACTCCAGCATAATAATTTTAAAACTCTAGCTTATGCATTTGTTTTCTTCTTTATGTTTTCCCTTAACTCGGTGACCGGGAGAACTTGCTCGGAGTTTAACTCATGTTAGATTATTTTTCAGGCATTAATAGGAAATCAAAAAGGGGCTTGAATGAGTTCATTTCGGATGGATTATCAGAGGATATTTAACTGATAGATTATATTTGGTTTTCTTTTATTGTACGTCTTTCACCTATAGTTGTAAGGCAGTGGGAAACATTTTACTTTGGGTAGTTCTAATAAATTTTAAGTTGCTATTTGTACTCATGAGAGAAAGCTTGTATTTAAGCAGTTGAGCTTAATTGTGTTGCCAAGATGTATTATTAGTATTGGGATTCCCTTCTTTATATTACTGAATAAGAGTAATGGTTTCCCAGATTTTCGAGGTTATGTTCCTTTAGTCGACATATTTTCAAGAAAATCATCGACTATGTGGAAAAATAGGGTGGTTACAGTTACTATGTATAAAAAGGATATCAAAAGTAGAATAATTTTTTTTGATAAGTTACCAGGTACAATGCTATATTAAATGAGTTTGCAGGGACAACAAAGACACGTCAGCTAAAACGAGAATCTAACATTAGGCGATAATGCAAACAAACCAAAGCCCGTGCCATAACCCAAGTTCAAAACATAACCTCATGGTTCGGTTTCATCTTTAGCATGTTCAAATTTATCTTTAGCATGTTAACATTGCATCTTTACTTCTAACAGCGGATCCAAGTCTGGGCCGTTACAGTACGCGTCATATTTTAGTTTTAAAACAAATTTATCGGATTATTCGCAGCTGCGGATGCCAAATTGAATTGGATTGGAAACGGTGAAAAACCGGCCAATGCTCACCCCCGTTTCAGTCTTATCACAGAGCTGGTGTTAAGTCTGCGACGTTGGGACTAACATCTGGGCTTGGCTTCTTATGCCTAATAATATTTTGGGCTTACTTTTAAATAAAACTAGATTTGTGCCCGTGCTACGCATCGGGCATATTTTTTCTTTTAACCTGGTGTGCGTGGGATTTTGCCTCCCCGCGAAAATGTATTTTTGATTTATTGTACGCGGGGCTTCCTGATGAGTGCCAAATATTGCATATTCATACACCTTTTTATTGGCACTTAACTCATCTTTCGCGCTTTATTTTCATATTTTATCCCAAATTCTGTATATTTACTGTTTTCAAGAATAAATATTTGTACTAATTAATTTTGTGTTTTTTTTAGGTAGTAAATAAAGCTTGGATGAATTGAGAAGCCAAAAGAACAAAAAGTTGGAGGCTAGTGTCTTTGGAAGAGTTGCAACCCGCTTGCGCATCAGTGGCAACCTGTTTACAAATACATGGGTTTAAACTACCCATGATTCAAGACCCAAGCCCGTCTCCATCTTGAGCCATCGGATTTTATATAACCAATGTGCATCCAACGGCATCTCCAATCAATGCATCAACTCTCGCTGCTCCCGTCTCACACCCTAGCAGCCTATCTTATCCTCCCAAATCGCACAAAAGACCCAACAAATCTGTTTTCCTAGTCCCCAAAAGAGCCACCTCCCCTTCAATCACTCAATCAATTAAGGAAAATTAGAATTATATTCTAATAAAAAGAAAAAGCAAGTATCAAGGAGACGATTGAAGTTTTGAATTGGTGTCTCTCTCTCATTTTCGAATCCAAGGAAGGTTGTGTATAAATAGAGGGTGTTGTTGTGTTGAAGAGGGATCGAAGAATAGCTTGTTCATACTAGTTTCTTAATTTCAGTGGTGTTATAATGTTATTCATGTTCTAGTTTCATTTGCTAGGGTTTAGATGAAGACGTAACTTATTGTTATGTATTCATATCTTGTATATTGTTCCTGAAAGTTTAGAATTGTTTAAAGATATAATTTAATCCAAGTTTGTCAACATCTTGCTCTCACAATGTATGCCATGTATCCATTGTAGCCAGAATATCTCTATGTTGATTATGCTGCAACTCATGCTTAACCAAATATTGATCCTCAGATTAGTTGTGCTTTAATTAGACAGTTAATGCTTACTTTAGTTGTGATTAAATTATCCATTGGAGAAACACCTTAGATACACGGTAGACTTGAATCTGCTGTAAGGACAAGAATAATATTACAAGTTGAATGCATATCATAGGTTAGTGGTGAATTTGAATACCTTAGTATCCATATTCTCAGTATTTACACCTTGAGTTAATTGCATATTTTAATTCAAATTACTTTCTGTTTATCTCGTCGTATCGACAAAATCAAACCCCTTTTGGTTACCCTCTGAATCAGTTCTTAGTAAGGATTTAGAATCAACTTCTACACTCTCCAAGTCTCTGTGGTTCGACCTGTGCTTGCCCTGTGTTGCTTGTCGACACTGTGCACTTGCAGTATACATAGTTGTAGGTATCTTTATAAGCCTACCACTTCCCCACCCACCATCCTGTGGTGATGTATTTTTGTTTTAGTGTGGCGCTCGTGGCAATACATTTTTTATTTGGTGTACGTGGGGATTTGCCCTGCCCCGTGGCGATATATTTTGGTTTTGGTGTGGCGGGCAAATACATTACTTTAAAGGGTCTGCGCTTTAAAGTAATGTTACATTTTCCAGGACTACGCGCCGGGCATTTTTTTCTTTTACGATTTGGCGTGCACGGGGCTTCGCCCTACCCAGTGGGGAAGTATTTTTGATTTGGTGTCACCCGTCCAGTCTCGATGCATTAATATATGGAAAAAATATAGGAAATATGTGGGGATTTTATTTATTTTCCCTTTATGTATAAGTTGGAAAAAGAGTCCTAATATGGTAGTTACTCTCTTTCAAATTAAAATTGGACTTCCATAAAATTTCAAACACGGTAAGTTAAGTTTTATTTTGAGTTCGCAATTTTGAAATCAATCATACGTTACGAAATGTCCTCACCAAAAAGCTCGTTTTACAAAATTCGAAAAAAACTTATTTCGGCCAATAAGAAACCAAGGTTTCCTCACCATTCAACGTGGGAACATTATAATTATCTCGGCCTTTGAGTCTTTAGATATTATCAATTGTGTTGATTTTGTCTATTGTACATCTACGAAAAATGGCCACTTTTGTTCATTTATTCCCGGTCCTACATGTGGAACAAAACACGCAAAGCAGGGGATTCAACTTTACAAAGCAGTATAGGCAAGGTTCCCTTTGTTAGAAATCTATGGTATTAGAGTTTTTTTACTGAGTTTTTTTGCATTTAAGTTGTAGCTTTACCGTAAACTCAAACCCGGGACACCTCTTTCATAACATTGTTCCTGTGAGATACGTAGCAAAATCAAAAGAAATACTCCAATTCAGGTCCCACTGTTTCATATTAACCAACAATGTCAAAGCAGCATTGATAAAATCCAAAATATCTGCCCTTGGTTTTGTTTACGTTCGATTGCGTTTCTAATTTGGTACCTTTTGAATTAAGTGACACCATATGTAGCTAAATATCTAGCAGATGGAATGGTCAGGCCATATGAGAACGCAACTCACCACCCTGTAAGTATTTGGAGAGCATCAAAACGTAGCTCATTTCCCTTTAAAAATGCAAAAATAAATAATCAATGAACTACAAAGATATTTAAAAATTAGCATTCCAAAATAATGAAGGGAGTCGCTTGCACTAACAGACAACGTCAAAGGTCGTACATCAGCTTCAAATCCTAACTGTATCTCTTCCCGTGAGATCCAACACCGACTTTATGAGAAAAACCCAGCAAAATTTAAGTAGCTTATCTAAGTTGGTAAAACACAATATGGTACACCATCTTAAATATCTTCTGTTCAGATACAGACATAAGAGAACCAAAAAAATGAAGAGAACTGAAAACCAAAGTAGTCGAAATCGTTCCTCGGTCATACTCGGTTGGGGAGCTTGGAGCGAGGAGCAATAAGTTCGGACTTGGAAATCGCCAAAACTAGGTCTAATACTCGGAACTTAATTATTAAAGACTTATATATTAAAGACTTAATTATTAAAGACTTATATATTGCTACGCATAAGTCATGATTTGTTCCTAATTAAAATTATAACACTACCATGTAAATAAGTGTGTAATATTGTTATATGTATGTATTTATCATGTATCTAGAGGTTTTTCTATTTGATAACTCCCATATGAGGGGTTATAAAAAATTTCTTTTCTGATTTTAATGCATGCAAGGCCAACTCGGAAACTTCGTTAACTTGTTTTGCTCAAAAATATGTCTAAATCGGCTGCCTTAATTGCTAAAAATCGAAAATGCCTTGGAATCGGAAATCGCCTCGGTCATATAGCCTGTAGCAATTACTCGGAGAGTAATCAGCCTTAGAGAGCGATTTTAACTACACTGCTGAAAACCTATAGAATCAAATAATAAGAGAATCAAAAGTACCTTATAACTGCTATGATTAACCATGTACGAATCTAAAAAATAAATAAATACACATTCGAGTTTGAATTAAAGTTTGTAGAAATACATTACATAAATCTAATCTTCTAGTCTAGTTCTGAAGTTGAACTGATGAATGTTGAGATTTGTGCCTCTATTTCTGCTTCTTTTCACCATGCTTCTCCTTTCTTCTTTAAAAGAAAATCCTAAGAAATCCAACTATTAAACAAACACATAGACTATTAATTTGATATGGTAGGTGATTTGGAGTCAAAATCCTAACTGATTTTGATGTCTAATCCTAATATCATTCCTTAGTTAAACGCATGGTTTTTCTTTTTTTTTTTATATATTCCTTTTTTAAAAAAAATTTATTTAACGGTTTCCTTTTTTTTTTTTTTTGTTAAGGATTTCTTTCTTTTTACAGGAATTCCTTTTCAAGAGTTTCGAGTTTTTTTCTTTCCTTTTTTCAAATTTATTTAACGGTTTGGACGTGAGTTTTGTCCACCCTTGCTAAAGTACAGTTAAATATAGGTGTAAACACGGTGTAATTAAATAATTCAAGTTTAAATTCTAACATAAGTTTTGTCCACCTACTTTTTTTTCAACACCGTTACTAATGGACAGTTAAGTATTTTGTGTATCCAAATTGTAACCAAATTTTAATTATTACAACCAATAGAGTTATGTCAAGTGTCTTCACCATAGCTTCTGCATTAGAAAAGGCCTTTCTAGGCCAATACGAAACGAGAGTTTCATCACCGTTTAATGTGAGAGCTTTATTTGTCAAGGCCTTTAAGGGGGGAGATGGATACCTTGACCCTAGTTAGCAAGTCGGGATTCGGCATACGTACAGAACGGAAAATGTACGGGTATTATTCGGATTTGTAAAAATCAAATTCGGTCAACTATCCGGTCTTCGGTTCGTGGTTCGGCAGTAGTACGGAACGGTATACGTACGTGTATAATTCGTTTTCGAGATATGAGTTCGGGATACAAAATTCGGCAGACATATATAATAAATTAATAAGTATTTATAACTATAAATGATTAATTTATCTACATATATGGTTTATAAGGTGGGAAATACATTTTAATATGAAGTAATAATGCATTATATAGAAAATATATGAAGCATTTAACAAGAATCAGCTCTTGGCACAATGGTTTGAGGTACTCTAGTGTGAACGTTGAGACTGAGGTTCGAATCCCTTCATTCTCAACCTTTTTCCTTAAAGGAACATTAAGCTATGACTAGCTATGAGTCAGAGTCAAACTATGACGACCGAGTCAATCAATGAACTCCACCGAACCCAACGAACGAATTATCTGAATCCACGAATAATTCGCGGATTATTCGGCTAGCCCATATTGCACGCGTATTAGGTTCGGAATTGGGTGCGGACGCGTATAATTCGCGAAAAATATCGATTCGCGAATTCGCCGAATTGCTAACTAGGACTTGACTAGTGTGATAATTGTGATGACTGACAGCGTTGGAAACCATGTGATGAATTCAAATTTCAAGCTGCTGAGGATGATAATTACGGAAAAGTACAAAATAGATAAACTTCTGTAAGAAAAACTGATGAGTTATGATTCTTGGTAAAACAAGAAAAACAGCAGCATGCACCAACCCACAGCACATCAAAAAAGTGGCAGTAGATTCCTTCCAGTGCTCACATTATAGACACACCAGACTTGTTCCTCATGCAAACCTCCACCTCTACACCTTCACTAACATCTGTCTTCACCATTTCTCCACGTGTCTTTACCTCTCCTTTCTTTATATTCATCCACATCTCCTCTCTATCTCGTTCATTCACTCACTCTTACTCTCTTTCTCTCGAAAATCACATTTCACACCTTACCTTTCAGCAGTTTCCTCACATTATCATCAACCATGGCTGAACACCAAACACACCACCAGATGCAACAACATGGAATGCAACATGGCCAGCATCAACCAGGAGGTGCTATGAAGAGTTTGCTTCCAGAGAAAGGTCCAACAACTTCACAAGTGGTTGCAGTTGTCACTTTGTTTCCAGTTGGTGGAATACTACTTACTCTTGCTGGTTTGATCCTCACTGGTACTATCATAGGTCTGGCTGTTGCAACACCACTCTTTGTTATTTTCAGTCCTGTTTTAGTACCAGCTGCTATTACCATTGGTTTAGCTGTTATGGGTTTTCTTACCTCTGGTGCATTTGGGCTTACTGCACTCTCATCCCTATCTTGGATTATCAATTACATTCGTGGAGCTCGTGTACCTGAAACCTTGGATCAAGCTAGACGTCGCATGCAGGAATCAGCAGGACAAATGACTCAGCAAGTGGGACAGAAGACTAAGGATGTAGGGCAAACCATCCAGCAGAAAGCCTGAAATGGAGCTGTTACCAAGCGAGTGGTAGCAAAAGAAAGGAGTGTTGTTGATCGTAGCGAAGCTTTATGGCCTTTAATGGGGTTTAAACAGTCGAGGGGAAAATGGATCATGTTTCTGTTTGTTTGTGTTTAGCTTTTGCAAATGTTTGTGTTTGTTTGTTGGGTCTTAGGGTTAAAAAGTTGGTGGTTATATTAGGGTTGCAGTAGTGAGGTATGGTGGTGTTATCTATCTTTCCATGTAGTAGCAGTTGATATAATAAGACCTAGTACTAATAGGCAGTTGAGTGACGAGTTCAATTGCATGTAGAGGATGCTTTACTGTTTTCAGTGTTTTGTAGAGAGATTCTAATTTAATGTTTAAATGGTTTGTTTTCATTTCATCTCTCTCATTCCGAAGGTTTTTTAGTAATTAATCCGAAGGTTTTTAAGTAACTAATTCGCATGCTCTACAAAGAAACCTATGTTACTACTGAAAAGATGCTATGTTGAATCTTTCGGAGAATCCTAGTCAGCGTTGGTTTATACTTTATACAAAAAAAAAAATCCGGTTGAACAGTGATTTTAAACTACTTCATTCTTCATATACTTTCGCTGAACTGTGAACAGCTTAGTGTGAGTTTTTTTCTTTTTACCTAAAACTTTGAACGGGAACTTTCACCTTATAAAAACAAGAGGAGGGTGTAAATGTAAAAGCTTAAAAGCACAGAGAGATCTTAATGAAGAGACACATGGTCTAGAGTTTAATAAAAGATCAAGTCGAAGAAACAGTAGAAAAAGAATATTATACTCGACAGTCCAAACAAAACAGAGAGTGAAGACAGAAGAAACGGAGCTTCTTCATTGCTAACTTGATCACCGTCTTTTGTACACATACACAGAAAAGCATTCAATGGAATTAGGTTTTGATCTATCCAACCTCTAGTCCACCAGTCAGACAGAAGAAACTCTCTCTAATGCTGAAGAACATGGGTTATTTTCTGGTTTCAAAATCAATAAAAACTGCCCTGCTATTAATCATTTGCTTTTCGCCGATGACCGTTTAATTTTTTGGAAAGCTAACACTACCCAAAGTCAAAACCTTCTGAAAATCCTAGAAGACTATGGGAACACTTCTGGGCAGATGATTAATTTTTTTAAGTCTGGTATTTTTTTTACTCCCCACATTCCCAACAGCAAGGGCAGAGACATAATCAATATCCTTAAGGTCAAAAAAATTAAGCTGAATGATAAATACTTAGGAGGGCCTCTTTTCTCTTTTCACAAATAAATCTAAAGTGGCTTGTTTTGAAAATCTCTATGATAAAATGGAGGGTAGATTAAAAGGCTAGGAGGGCTTCTTTTCACAAATAAATCTAAAGTGGCTTGCTTTGAAAATCTCTATGATAAAATGGAGGGTAGATTAAAAGGCTGGAAGAGTGAATCCATGTCTCCACCTGGTAGAGGCATTATGGCTAAAGTCGTGCTTGAGTCTGTCCCCATTTACTCTATGTCTACTTTCCCACTGTTAAGAGAGTTACTAACATAATAAGGGATTTTTGGTGGGGCAAACTAGGGCCAAAAAAAGGTTTTTATATAACTGGTTGAAGGGGTTTATGTAAAACAAAAGAAAAAGGTGGTAATGGTCTCAAAAAACTTGATATTATGAATTTATCTTTGATTGCCAAGAATGGTTGGAGGTTATTCCACCAACCTAACTCTGTTTTCTCCAAAACTATGAAAAGGAGATATTTTCCCTCTACTAATCCTTTCCATGCTACTTGCAATGATGGCTCTTCTTGGGCCTGGAAAGGTGTTTATAAAGGTCTCATGATTATCAAGGATTATAGCATCTGGCAAATAAGAAATGGTAGTCAGGTTAATATTTGGAAGGACAACTGGGTTTTGGATGATGAAGGCAAACCTATCAGCTTACTTAGGAAAGATGTCCACAGTGACTTTACCCTGGTCAAGGACTTAATGAATGACACTGGTTGGAACTTAGAGGTTCTTAATAATCTGTTTGAGTGGGAGATTGTTAGCAAAATCTTAACTATCATTCCGAAACTTGACTCCGAAGATGTGTTAGGATGGATTGATAATCCCCAAGGTATGTTTTCTAGTAAATCTCTATATAATCACTTTCGAAAAGAAGTATATGCAACCTACTGATATCTTAGCTAACAAAATTGGGGACTTAGCTGTTATACCTAGAGTTAAGTTTTTTATTTGGAAAATGAAAAGCAACGTGTTACCCTTTAGTGGTCTTCTGGCTAGGTACAGGTATCATGTTAATCCCATTTGCACCTTGTGTAATAACCATATTGAAACGGGGGAGCACTCTCTTATGTATTGTAGCTTCGCCAAGGCAGTTTGGGCTCACTGCTCTATCAACTTAGAAACTTTGTGTTTTGGTTTTAACAACTTATCTGATTGGTGTAATAGTTGGTTTTCTAGAACAACTCCTTCCACTCAATGGGGATCTTGGGCTAGTATGTGTGCTACCATCTGCTGGTTTGTTTGGAAAGCTAGGTGCGACTCGATTTTCAGAAATCTTAAGCCTTGCCCTAGATACACAGGATCTCAGATTCTTAGCCATCTGAATATGAACAGTCAGCACCTTCAGAGAGCTGACAATGGTTTTGATATCAGAACTGATGTTGCTAGAGATCAAACCTCTAACTTGAATATATCCTTTGCCTATAAAGCTGTCAATGATGCTGTTACGGGTCTCACAGGGATTGGTGTTTGTATATTAGGTCCAGCTGGAGATACCATTGGCAGGAAAACCAGAGGGTGCAGGACTCACAGCAGAGAAGAGGGAGACTGTTTAGCTGCTCAGGATGCTCTGAATTGGGCATCTCATCTCAATTGCAGAGTTTTCAACTTACTGGGAGATAACAAAAAGCTCATCAAAGCAATGCAAGGAGGAACTCGGAATACAAGCTGGAGAACTAATGAAATGCTAGACAATTTAATCTTAAGTTTAAACTCTTTTGTACAAGTTGTTTGTAAACACATTAAGCATGGTAAACTCACTGATCTCCACAGACTATGTTTAGTCGGAGTGAGATCCCAAAGTCCTCGAGTGTGGGAGGCTGCTACTCTTTCAACCTTTTGTTTGTTCTCTCTTTTATCTATAAAAAAAAAAACCTCTAGTCCTTTTGTTTTTCTTGTAAAGGAATTGTGTAATCTGCTGCTCGATGTATAAATCCTGTGCCATCTTTTCATTTTGTGTCACCTTTTCAACCTGCAAGACGGTGAACATATGATTAGATAAAATATCAAAGCCAATTATTGAAGGATGTACAACTCCAAGTAATAATATGAGCTAATAACATTCTATGAAACCCTGGTTTGGAATTTACATATATACCAATAGGAATGTATATTTTGTAGCATTTGTGGTGAACAGATGAATCGCACCTTCTAATCATCTTCTGGGTTCCTTTTACCTCGTACAAAGGCAAAAACATGGGTAAAACAACAATGGCTGCTCATAGTC
This sequence comes from Papaver bracteatum, assembly GCA_023529315.1. NCBI lineage: Eukaryota > Viridiplantae > Streptophyta > Magnoliopsida > Ranunculales > Papaveraceae > Papaver > Papaver bracteatum. Next base: position 416,957 of record JAJJWX010001185.1, read on the forward strand.
TTATACTAGTTATTCACCTTCTTATAACATTCTTCCCGGCAACGGTAGCTAGAACCTACGAAAAATCAACCTCAATATACCCATTTACTTGTCTTGACCACATAAAAAGCATGCAATTCATTCTTATATCATAGCTACAGCGGCTACTTTATTAATTACTCAGAGGGAGAGCTAGCCTTTTTTTATTCTGTTAATACATCTCAAATCAAACCCAATTTGGAAGACTACCTAATTTCAGTCCCTTGTAGCTGCAAAAATGGCAACAGCACATCTGGGTATTTTTACCAGACATCATATACTGTCAAACCTGGAGATTCATTTGTTAATGTTTCAGACAAAATATATAGTGGGCAAGCTTGGGAAGCTGATGGGGAAAAATCAATCTTTATAGCAGGAAATGATGTTCCTATAAATCTTGTTTGTGGGTGTATTGGAGAAAGTTCTCAACTAGTTGCAACTTACACTGTTCAAGACAAAGATGCATTGTCCATGATAGCTGATTTATTTTCCACTGATATAGGAGAGATTGAAAGACTGAATCCTCAAATGACACAAAAGAAGGGTTTCCTAGATATTGGATGGGTTTTATTTGTTCCCATAGACAAAAATGGAATTCCTGCACGCACGCAAGGTAAACAGAACCCTAATGCTCTGATACCTGTCCACATCTATCTCGTAATCTACATCTCATTTTCATGAACTGTATACCACGTGTTAGAACGCATAAAGAAGTTCATTTGATCCGCCACCAAGCAAGTCTCAGCAACAGGTTCTATTTTGATATTCAACATAATTTTATCGCTCTCTGCTACTAACGAAGAAGAAACAAATGGAAGCTGATCATCGCAATATTGTCAGTTGCAACGCTACTTTCTGCCGGTGCATTTCTAATGATTCTTTTAAAGAGAAGGAGAAACCAACAGCCCGATGAGGAAGATCCTAAAGCTGTTTTGAAAAGCATGGGTCCGCAAAAAACTGCTTCTTTGAGAAAGAAGTGCGGCATAGAAGGTTGAATAGCATTCAATTGGACAAAATTGATAAACAACTGCAGTTTCTACTTGTTGCCTGAATAGCATTCAATTGGACAAAATTGATAAACAACTGCAGTTTCTACTTGTTGCCTTTTACCGATAATGTCTTCATTTCATCAGTCTATTCAATTTATCTATTCTAATAAAGTTGTGTTATAGATGTGACAGCTTTTGAGTCTGAAAGACCTGTTGTATATAGTCTAGACTCTAGATGAAATAGAAGAGGCTACAATGAGCTTCGATGAAACAAGGAAAATTGGAGAGGGTGGATATGGTTGCGTCTACCATGGTGTCCTTGGAGAACAGGTATACTTTGGTGCAACTATCTGGAGACTTGGTAGTTCAGAATCTTCAGATAGTATATTATGTGTATTATTCATGACATTTGATCTCCAGGAAATTGCAATAAAGAAAATGAAGTCTTAACAAATCCAAGGAGTTTTTTGCGGAGCTTAAGGTTTTGTGCAAGACACATCACATAAATGTGGTAAGTTGTAGTCCTAGACTTATGATTCACAGTGAAGCCTTTTTGCTTGCAAGCAAATTTCTTTCTAATATCTTGTGTGTGTTGCTTCTTAGGTAGAGCTGCTTGGATACGCAAGTGGAGATGATCACCTCTATTTGGTGTACGAGTATGTTAAGAACAGATCGCTTGATGAGCCACCTTCACGATCCAGTACTAAAAGGTAATCAGACTACCGAGTGAGAAGGTCAACAGAATACTACCGAAAACTATCTCAATAATCTTGTCAGGAACAAACAAAAAACACCAGAAAAGCAAATGGTGTTATCAGGTGAACTATCCAGCACAAATGCTCAGACTTGTAAGTAACTTGCAACAACAAAACGAGTAAACATGACGCCCAAGAAAATTGTAGAATTCAAAAATATTAAAATAGCAATTACTTCATGTATATCATAAATACCTTCAAGTAACTGTCTAAGAAAGCAGTTCATGCTGGCCAACTGAAAAGATCTTAGAATGTGACAATTGTGGACTTCACAGATACAAGGGATATGATTGAGATGTTTTTGCCTAAGTTTACCTTAACTTTACATAACAAGATTACACCATGTGATTTTCGAGGACATAAATGGGCAACATGGTGCTGGGCAGCTGGAGTTATACTGAGTAGACTTACTCTATTTGGAATGGCTGCCTAACTCATATCTGAATATCCTTACCCTCATTGGAACGAATTAGGCCATCAGCCTCTCTCGTGGACAGCAAGAGCTCAGATGGCAGTTGATGCTGCCAGGGGTACCGAATACATTCATGACCACACAAAGGCACGTCATGTTCATCGTGACATAAAGACAAGCAACATTTTACTCGACAAAGGACTCAGAGCAAAGGTATTGCCTTCACCGTTTGAAGCAGAACTACAGCATCTTCATAGTTCCTATGTATCTTCTTAGCGATTAAGACCTTCCCCAGTTATCTTATGTATGTTAACTATTATAGGAAAAAAGATAATAAAATGAGCACATGATGATTCTAATATATTATTCTTATGGTAACATGTGAATTCTTTGCATAAATTATGTTTTCTACAGGTTGCAGATTTTGGGTTGGTTAAACTAGTTGAGCGCGCTGGGGAAGGAGATATCCAAGCAACACGCTTGGTTGGAACACCTGGTTACCTTCCTCCAGAGTAAATAACAAGTTCCAGCCTTTATTCTATGGCTTCTAATCAATCCTTGTACGAACTAATATGCTTTACTAGCTATTAATAAGAGCCTTATAAGAGTCGCTATTCACAAACTCTTTCTCTTGCTGTTGAAATTGATTGAATTTCAAACAGGTCTGTGTTTGAGCTGCAAAGAACCTCCAAATCTGATGTTTTCGCATTTGGGGTAGTTTTAGCAGAGCTAATAACAGGACAGCGTGCTCTCATTCGAAACAACCAGGAACCTGAGAAGATGAAATCACTGATCTCAGTAGTAAGTCCATTTTCCAAAGACCAGATCAAACTTCGTTAGATAAAAGTGAAGGACCAAATTTTACTGAGCATGAAGAGCTGGGTTGCACAGATACTGGTACGGTATCCAATTCCGGTACGTATAGAAGAATCCGATTCGGCATCTCCAAAAATGGCCGATACGGATACGTAAGGATACCGCATACATAAATATTTGCAAATGCAATCTTATAGGACTCAAAAATGTATTAGAGCATACAAATTCAATCTAATCCCAAAAACACTCATTGTACACCTATATATCATAACATTTCAGTCTCACATTGTTAGCAAACTTTGAAATTTCCTCTCTCAACCCTCATTATGAGGGAAGTAAACTCTTTCATTTTCTTTTTGAGTGTTTCTCCTCTTCACATGTACAAAGCACGTGAAAGCAAGAGAGACCTTAAAAAAGCTGAAGAAAAAAAAAAACCTTTAGAAAAACTAATAAATTTTTGATAAGCCTTTTGGGAAGTATCCGAGGGTATCGTATCCGATACGGGTATTGGAGAATCCGATTCGTGTACGTACATAATTCTCAAGTATCGGCCCAACCCAGATGAAGAGTCACTAGGAGCTAAGGAGGATCATTCTAAAAAATATTTCTAAGATATTACAAACAGCAAATCTTTGATATTCATTTTCTAGCTCCCATCTTATTGTTTTGTGCAACCTGCTTAACAATGCCGTCAGGTGCACGCAACATTTCGGGATAAAGACTCAAAGATTGCTTTGGAAGCAATTATAGATGGTAATCTTAGGAGCTGTTTTCCTATGGAGGAAGTATATCAGGTTTGACACTTACCTATATACCTAGTAGCATACTAGTACTTTCATTCCGGGAGTAGTAGCAGCATACTAATACTTTCATTCCTGGAGAAGAAGATTTCATATCCTCTGATTTAGGGTGATCAGATCTTAACATGTTTCTTTTGGTGTGTGCTTGTCATAATGTGCAAACTTCAGCGAATATCTATACTAATTTACATAATTCATTCATTATTGCTATGTATGGATCCACATATATCTTTTGTGTATGTTATACTTTTTATGATATGTGTCCTTGGTCCAGATGGCGGAAATCGCTGAATGGTGTTTGGAAGAAGAAGCAACAGACCGACCTGAGATGCAAGAGATTGTCGTGATCTTATCTAAGATTCAGATGGCATCAGTAGAGTGGGAAGCCACACTTGGAGGAAACAGCACGGTTTTCAGGGGGCTATTTGAGGGAAGATGATGAAGTTAGCTCTTTATGTACACATTTAAGTATGATTGTTGTAGCATGTTCTTAGGGCGCAGAAACATAGCAACTGATTGAATATTATTACTAATAATCTGAATTGAGAAATAAGTTATAACAAAGCAACACTGCTAAAGCTGTTGTATATTTGGTTAAGGATAGCTCGATGGGGGCTAATCATTTCAGAAGGAAAGGTCCAAACTAGAAATTTGCAGCAGATTCAGGCATGATAAGAGGGCTTAATGGGGACTACTTTTTAAACTACCAACATGCCAGATAAAGCAAAAGATGAATACCATGATAAAGCAGAGCTACATCTAGTTTCATATTCCCGCATCAGGTTCTGTGTTGCCCGAGCGTAGAGAAGACTTTGTGTTGTCAGGAATCCAAAACGTTAGAACCGAGGAAGCAGCTACAAACATGGCTCTACGAGGCGCCCACTTCAAGCAAGTAGCTACACCTATGTGGCTATTCCAGCATGCCACCTATCAAAAAATGAAGTTGCATTGTCACTTTTTCTCAATCAAACTATATCGAGTTGCATATAGCATTTGTATGTATATTTAATGCATTGGAAGGGAAAACAAAATACTACCTCATTTCGCATGTTGATGCTCCATGCATGTAAAGTACCATCTCCAGAGCCTGCAACAATATATAGATGCTATACTTAGTTCCCCAAGACCCCAGATCCAAACAACTACTGTAAAACGAAAGAAAGAAAATCCAATATATACTAGTTTCTAAATTCCAAAGTGAATTTGTCATCCTCGGAACAAAAGCTCTCTTTGTATCTTGAACACTCATGCTAAGGGTGAGTATAAGAAATATTCCCAAGTGAATTTGTCATCCTCAGAACAAAAGCTCTCTCTGTTTCTTGAACACTCATGCTAAGGGTGACTATAAAAAAAATTCCAAAGTAAATTTGTCATCGTCGGAACAAAAGCTCTCTTTGTTTATTGAACAATCGTGCTAAGGGTGACTATAAGAAATATATATAAAAATGAAGCCAATGCATATTCAATCAAATGACAAAATTGTGCCCAAAAATAGGACTTGGCAAATACCGTCTAGTCAATATAACAGCAAATGCACAAAGAATCTGCGAAAAATACTATTGAACCTGTCCACAACAATCTTTCAATGATCAAGCATCACCTATTACTGAAACAGTATATACCTTTTGCAAGGTCTTTTTCTACATTGCAGTCTCTAGACTTCATATTAAGACATCGATTATCAGTGCAATCAATAGTCTAGGGAAAGGCGGTGTCTATGATGGACAAAGGATGACTAGGATTATCGGCCCATTATAACTAACATTAGCTCTTCCCTACTAACCACTTATCTTGGCTCGACCAAACCTAATTCCAAGCTAACCACGCAATGTATGCCCCAATCCAGCCAAACCCTATCTATAGATCGCCCATGTATATTTTTCCTCTAATCTAGCTTTGCCTCCTTTCCTTTCTTATTTCTTATCATTGTTTTCTTCTGGTCCCTTAGCCCTCTAATTTTGTAAAGACACTGAATGAACAGATTATGAGCCTTTCAGTTATCTAGAGAAAAAAAACATTACAATCGAGAAAAAAAGGAATAGGCTTTCAAAAACAATCTGTGAACCTATTACATGGTGTGTACATGGAATAGTGTACAGGAACACCAGAACAATTAGTAATTATATAATGAGGTTCCCATAAAAAAATAAAAAATAATTATAAAATGAGGTTCTTCTTGATTCCACTATGTACGTTTATCTCATTATTTCTTTTAATATTACTACTTGCCCAGCCATTAGAAAGTGGCTCAGCTGATTACTTAGTAAGAAACCGATTCCCGGATCCATTCCATTTTCCATATATTGGAACATACACCTTTCGGTGTATCCAAAAATGATAACATCGATGTATCTCCTGCACGGATCGATCATAAAGAAACTTCTGATTCTCACTTTATCATGCTTGACATCCCAGGTATAGATATATAGTATGTGCACTGGTGAGCATCCATTATCCCTATTGCTATTAGGGTGTTATGGTTTTAACAGCGAACACATTTTCTACAGTTTTTTGAAATTGCTTTCACATTTTGGACTCATCAGTCGAAGGTTTGATTTTTTTTTATTAAAGACTTTACTTTGTTTCCTAATTTCCAAACTGCAGACACATTTCAATGATCTAATTGTCACAAAAGAGGTAATTGCAATCCATCTATTATCCACTGTATGATCAATCGTTCTCAAGCACCTATTTACTACAGACGTAAATGACCACACTGCTTTTGAGAAAGAACGCTCTTTAAGTATATATTTTTCCATTTCTGCTTCCTCATTCCAACATAGTATATGAGTTTCTTCATGTTTCTTGAGAGTATTTACAAAAATAACTTCATTTGTGGTACATATCTTTTATGTCTTGGCCCAAATATATCTGATATTCTATCCTTAAAAACCGACTAATCACAAAAAGGTTGATCCTGTGATACCTAGTTATTTTTTAAGGAACTGTTTAAAATTTTGTACAGAATTATTAGCAGTTTTAATAATTGGTGACGCAAATCATGCAACTCCATCTGCACCTAAATTTGAAATCTTACTTTGGGCACCGGAACTTATAAACCAGTCCCATTTTATTCACTGCTAGAATCAACTGGTACCATCTTTCTTACAATCTGTCTATATCCAAATTTATAATCTTACTTCGGGAAACAATTGGATGCAGCCGATGAATTCACAATTGAAATACTCGAAAGAGTATTAAGAATGCATCAGGATAAATGGTCTGAACAAAGGAAAACTTTTTGATTTAGACAAAAAAAAAAAATTAACAGTACACATCTTTCATCCAACGACATACAAGTATACAAATGTGGCGAGTGTTTAGGACTCAAATATCATGTACGAGTCAACAAAATTTAACTCGATAAAAGAAGCAGATATTTTCTTCTATAACTTATCTGTGTATATCTCTGCTCCTTTTATAGATTGACAACTTCTTTTGATTATCAAAATCAAACATTTCATGTTTTTCTAAATTTATACGACAGAAAACGTAATGTTTCTTTTTCATTTGCTCTTTAGTATATGCAGCACACTGACGTATTGTATTTCTTGATTACACTTTAATAATCATATAGACTAAATCCCTAAATACAGGGTACTACAAAAAGGTTGAGCCCAGCCGTAGGCCGGGGTGATACCTGATTTTGTTCTATGATTAATAACTCAACGTTCGACAAGGCAACAATGTAACAAACAAAGGTTCGGACTTCAGGCGCTTAGTGTTTTCTATTTTCTCAAACTACTATTACTAGAGTAATGGATTTGATTTGTGTCGATTAAGGCGGTTGATTTAGTGATAACTAGCAAGTAGGTTACAATTTTAAGAAAGTTTAACTGGGCATAGTATGAACTAGAATACATGGTAATAGAATAAGTATCAAGATAAATGATTACCAGATACAACATATTTCCCATCAGGTGTGAAGGTTGCCTCTATGGCTACATTGGGAGATGGTTCCAAACTGAAGCCGCATCGCTGCATAACATAATTATAGCTCAAATAATGAAGCATCCGCACCTCCCAGTTACAAAATTTCAGTAATACAGAACAAAATAAAATTTAGAAAGAAACTGATGTACAATTTACTCGATACAAGTCAACTCACCTTCTCTCCACCATAGGCATCAAGAACATAAATGTTGTTGTGAGTCGTTGTCAAAAGCATTGACTTGCCATCATTGCTAAATTTGATATCAGATACCTCAGCTGTATCACCGCCCACGAAAAAAGTGTCGAAAGGACCCTGCATTGTAAAGGGGTAAAAATCAAGATCACCCAACAATGGTATGAAAACAAGGTTAAATGCTGTGAGGTTAGAACCTTATCATAGGAACGTGAATCAAACAATTTGATAGCACCCCCTTCCATTGCAACTGCAAACACAAGACCTTGTTGATCGTATGCCACAGTAGGCCTACCACGTAAGCGTAGGATTCCCTGAAAACTACAACAGTAAGCATAAATCACTATCACAAAAGCTGAACCATAAAACTAAAAGCAGGCAATTGACCAAATATCCTAGTCACTCTTGGGCTATTAACTAGATTCGATTTTCAGACAATCAAGTCGCCCTGGCATGGTATACAGGTACACAAACAGTGAATCGCTTTGATCCACCAACTGATGAGTTTTACCATGGAGAACTCGAATCCATAACAAAACAACTAACACTGTTTTAGGCTAATCTGTTGATTTTACCAAGTTCGGTGTTCACCAAATTATTGGAGAAAATCCACAGGATTAAACAAAAAATAGTTGATGTTTCCTGTATGATACCCCTAAAATGGTATATGAGGTGCTTGATATTCCATATATATTTTCATAGGTTAAAAAAAAATACCATTATCCGCCGACCATCTAGGTAGCTTACTGCTTCAAAAAAAAAAAATCTAGGTAGCTTACATTTTAAAAATGGGTTTTTCACTCTAAGATATGTAGAGTTGTGGGAGAAAAAAAAAACTCTAACCTGGCAAGAATTTACACGGAGATCCCATATCCTAACACTGTGATCTAGTGAGCCAGACATGAAGCTGTCGTTTATTGGAGACATGCAGAGAGAAACAACTCTGGGGACAAAGAGAAAGGACATACATTAGAAAGCAGACTACATATAAAATTAGTCAAACAGTACTAGAAAAGTTTGTACACACTTCTCCTTGTGCCCTTTGAAGTAGCGGAGGCATCGATTGTCATACATTGAAAGATAGCGCAGTGATTCTGGCAAAGAAACTATTACTTCAACAGCCAATTTCATTTCAAAAACCTCAATAAAATCAAATCCAAGACTCCAAGAGCAAAGTTGGGTTACAAACCATCCAAATTGTGTGTTGAAGAGCAGATGACAGAGCTTGGATGATGTGTAAAACATATTCTGTCAGCACCGTGCTTCTTATGGTGTGTAGTCTTCAACAATCTGTATACAGGGAAAAGGAAGTCCATTTACTAGTCAGCACTTTGTCACTCATGTAACCAGAAATAAAACACTACCGTTTTAGCATACTTACGTAGCAGTTGCAATGTTGTAAAACCGCACGGAGTCATCCTCGCTAGCAGTAACCAATAGATCCTCGGTACGATGAAAATCAACCGAATTAATCTTACCACCCTGAAAACACACCAAAATTATAGTAAACAAGATGATTTAAACACATCAAAACACCATTATACGCACCCATATAACCCCTCATCTACAAATTGAACATATTGCACTCTTCATCTATTAAATAAGAGATTAAACAAAATGACACAAAGCTCACAAATTTTGTGGACAAGGCATAGATGCCAGGCACTAACCCAACGGACTGCCCATCCAGCAAGATTTGAGATTGAAGTATGCAAAACAGATATCTATAGGAGCAATGCAAAAACTAGAAAACCCCGATCAGTTCATAGAGTTCTCTAAACAAGGTCTAAGTTCTTAAGATTGCTAAAGTGGTAGCAATTTTAGATCAAACTCCTATATCAAAACTAAAATAAGCACAGAAAATAAATAAGCGGAATTTTTTAAAACTTACGAAGTCTGAGAAAACAGCTGCAATGGACATATTACGAACAATCTGATCATCGAGCTCTGTTAATGCCGTCATTGTTTACTTAAACCAATGTTTAAGAACCGTGGAAGAGATTTTCAATATTGACTATTTAGCGAAACTAGTAAGCTCGTGACAATTTTTAGGGTTCTGAAATTAAACCTAATCTATACGGTATCAATTTGAGCTAGGGTTTTGTAATGACCGAATAGAGCGTAATAGAGCATGAAGAGGTCTAAAATTCTGAGAGGTTTATGTTTACAGGGTTTTTAGATGATTTTCCTCTTTTGCTGCAGTGACTAGGGATGGCGCAGAAGCAGCGCGAAATCAGTTTACACTTTTGAGCTAGACTAGACTAGACTGGCGACATTTTTAGTGACAATACAAGGTTTGAAGAACGAATAAACGGCCGTCAGCGTGCTAATGGCAAGGGGCCGCCGTATTTTTCCCCGGATTCTCTCTCACTTCTTAAAGAAAGCTATTATTGGGCGTCACATTCCAACTAGATTTTGTGCCCGTACTACTCACAGGGCGGATCCGAAAACCATCTAACATCATTTTTTCTCTTCTTTTAACCATATTTTTGGTTTGGCGTGATGCGGCTTAAGTTTTTTTATTTAGCGTGGCTTGGATTCGCTTCGCCCGTCACTTAGGATTTTTATTTTGGTGTGGCTCGGCTTCGCTTCACCCCGTCCTAATGCATTTTTAATTTGGTGTGGCTTCGCCTCGCCCTATCCCGATGCATTTTTAATTTGGTGTTGCTCGGCTTCGCCTCGCCCCGTCCCGATGCATTTTTAATTTGGTGTGGCTCGGGGAAATACCATCATCAGTTTAAGTTTTTTTCTTCAATGCTCAAAGTTTTGGTATTCTCATCTTTTTCTTTGAACTATATTTTTGATTTGGTAAAGCTCGGCTTCGCCTCGCCCCGTCCTGATATGATTTGGTAAAGCTTGGCTTCGGCTCTCCCCGTCCCGATTTTATTTGATAAAGCTCGGTTTCGCCTCGCCTCGCCCCGTCCCTATTTGATCCCGATGCATTTTTGATTTGGTGTCGCCAAGTTTCTGCACAAAATTGGGACGCCTGAATTCGGTTTCGTTAACAGTCATCGTTACAATAAGCCATCCGACTTATATCCTTAGTTCATTACACAAAACAACTTAATGTTCCAAGCATGAAAACATGTACGTATTTATTTGACAATAAAACACATTTCATAACCAAGATTCGGTAAACAAACCCTTTAAAATGGCATCAACTATAATCATAACAAATGTCATCTTTATGATCATAACCATAAACTCCATTAACTCTTTAATTATCTTACCAACAAAACATCAAAATTCTTGAAACTATGAGGTATTAAGATTAAAATAAAAACAAATAAAGGCAGTGACGGCGCAGGTAGATTAATAGTCCAAAGACTCCAATAACATTAATTAGTTCCAAAGAATTGTTGTCTGGAGTTAGCATTGCATATGGAGCAATCAAGCTCGCCATTACAACACGTTGTTGTTTGGTAAACCTAGCTTTCTTTTACATTCAGTATAACCCGGAAAAATATATATTGTCAATAACAAAATTAGATCAAGACACCAACAAAAAAGAAAGATTAGATACAATTTCATTATCCATGATGTTTACCGATCAGCTCGATAAGAATATTTTGATTCCTCATTAACAACAACTCATAACTTGCTAGGGGATACACTAAGTTCAGATGCAGTAGGACAACTCGTAAAAGTTACAGAGACATTCATCTTTTGTACAACCTGGATGACATAAATTTATATACACCAATTTAGGGAGGCACCGAAAATCATGGCAAACATGTTATCAATATAAAAATAAACCACAACTTCACATGGAATCCATAGCCGTGGTAGTGCAACAAAAGATAGAAAAGTTTGTGACAAAATTACACATGCTAATGCATTATGAGATCTAGCATATGATTCGAAAAGATAAAAGTTCATAAATGATTAGCAAGGAAATTCAATTCCCTGGCATTTAAATGATCACATACAACGTAAAATCTAATTTTAAGAGAATCACCTAAAATAAGATGATCTTAGCGTCACAACATTAACGTCCCATTACATATTAGCGAGTACCAATCGCATGACACAAACATTCCACCATTCCATTTACTTGGGAAAAACTACATCACTTGTACTATGGAGCTATAGCTTAAGAGCCGGTATCTTGATCTCATAGAACATTTATCAATAGAGTCGTGGTTCTATATTGTAAGATAAAACTACTTTAGCTTGAAGTAAATTACCTTCTTTCTAGATGTTAGAGTCACAACTTTAAAGTAATATTTTCATTTCAGGTGCAAAATCACTGGCCCTTTATGTTGATCAAATGTTCCCAAGTGTAGAAAAAGAAAGTTGTACAATGTACAGTTTGAGTAATTGAGATCCCTGTAGCAAAAAACTTAACAATAAATTTTTAAGAATTCTAAAAAATAAAAGATATTGGGTATCTATTATATCTGATTGCATGTTGTTTTACAGAAAATCAGCATTAATCTGGAAATCCAGAAGAGACTATCAACTTTAGGCACTCTATTTTGTTGCGCCAAAGCCTGCGGAAGCGTTAGGTTGCACTACTACAATGGTACTCCAATATTTCCAAGAACACAATCACACACACAAGAAGAAAAAGTATTTAACGAGGTTGAATCCTCGGGAAGGAATAAGCAATTTTATATATCACCGTATAGGTTGGAATATACAAAGCTTTAGACGATAAGAAGAGAACTCTTACTTAGTTCTGGTGTGTGATTGTGTTCTTGGCAATATTGGAGTACCATTGTAGTAGTGCAACCTAACGCTTCCGCAGGCTTTGGCGCAACAATTGGTATCAGAGCAAGGTTACGCTCTTGGATACGGGAACTCAGAGCAAGATTACAATTGGTATTTTTCTGAAGATTGCTTGAGGTAATACTAATCTCAAAGGTTCTGTTTTTTATCTATATTTGGTTGTTTAAGAACAATGGTTGACGGGGGAAAACCAGTTGATCCGAACGATTCTGATGGAGAACATTCGGAGTCCACAAATAAAGATAAAGAAACAAAAGAAGAAATACTTCATTCATATAGATCACAACTCAAGGTAGAAAAATTTACAGGAACCAATAACTTTGGTTTATGGAGAACGGACGTAATGGATGCTCTTGTTCATCTTGACCTAGAAGAAGCTCTAGAAGTTCAGCCAGTGAAGATGTCTGAAAAGAAGTGGAACAAGATGAATAAATTATGTCTCGCTTCGATACGAGGGTGTTTAGCAACTGCAGTAAGAGTTAATTATCATCACGAGACTTCAGCTAAGGATCTCTGGGAAAAACTAGAGAAGGAATACCTTGTGAAGAACGTGGCAAATAGGATACATCTTAAAAGGAATTTGTATCGCTATAACATGAAGAGAGGTGCAACCCTGATCGAGCACCTAGATTCATATAATAAACTTCTTGCTGAGTTGGTTAACTACGATGAAAATATCAACGACGAGGAACAAGCTTTGTGTCTGATAAACTCTCTTCCTGAAAAGTATGAACCCGTGATTAAATCATTAATGCACGGCAAGGACAAGATGACATACACTGAGGTTACTACAGCGTTGCGTAGTGAGGAGTTCAGGAAGATGGATCGTGAAGACCTTGCAAGTGAAGCTAATAATGACTTGCTTCTTGCAAGAGGTCGTTCAACAGACAGGAGAAAGAAGAATGGTGGTTATGGTAAATGTAGAGGACGTTCAAAGAGTAGAACGTGACTGCATAAAGATGAGTGTGCTTGGTGCCATGACTTTGGTCATTGGGCTAAGGATTGTACCAAGCGTAAGGCAAGAGAAGGAGATAATAATAATACTGAGGTGAACATTGCTAAAGGTAATGAAGAATCAGATGATGCTTCTGATTTCTCGTTAACTGTGACACCATCAGCTTGTACTATTACAGATGGTACATGGGTATTAGATACTGGAGCAACGTATCATATATGTCCATATCGTGACTGGTTCTCAAGTTTTGAAGAACTTGATGGAGAAGTACGTATGGGAAACAATCATACCTGCAGGGTGATTGGGATTGGTAGTGTTCGTATCAAGATGCATGATGGTATGGTTAGAGAGCTGAAGGAGGTAAGATTTGTACCTGCCATAAAGAAGAATCTGATTTCGCTCTGAACTTTGGAAGCTAATGGCTATAAGTTAGTCGCTGAAAATGGTGTTCTAAAAGTAATCTCTGGATCTATGGTAATCATGAAGGGCATACGTCATCATAACTTGTATTACTTGATTGGGAGTACAACAACAGGGGATGTGTCTATTTATGAACACGTCGAAAGTGCAGCTACCGAGAAGACGAAGTTATGGCACATGAGACTTGCACATCCAGGTGAGAAGTCGTTGCATAGGTTGATTCAACAAGACTTGTTGAAAGGTGCTATCACCTGCAAGTTAGCATTTTGTGAGCATTGTGTTAAGGGCAAGAAACCAAGAACAAGCTTTGGCACAGCTATCCACAATACTAGTGGAGTTCTTGACTATGTTCACTCAGATGTTTTGGGTCCTTCCAAGAATGCATCATTAGGAGGTAAACATTGGTTTGTGTCGTTTATTGATGATTATTCTAGGCGCGTATGGGTGTACACCATGAGGCATAAGGATGAAGTCCTAGAAATCTTTGTGAGGTGGAAAAAGGCAACTGAGACTGAAACTGGCAGAAAGATCAAAGTACTACGTTCGGACAATGGTGGAGAGTACAAGAGTGATCCGTTCTTGCAAGTATGTCAGGATGAGGGGATAAAGAGGCACTTCACAGTTAAGAAGATACCGCAACAAAATGGGGTAGTTGAACGCATGAATCGTACTTTGCTGGAGAATGTACGATGTATGTTATCTAATGCTGGATTAGGTAAAGTGTTTTGGGCTGAGGCAGTTACATATGCGTGCTTCCTCATTAATAGGTTTCCATCAGCTGCATTAGAAGGTAAAACTCCTATGGAGAAGTGGTTTGGTAAACCAGCTTATGATTATGACTCAATTCATATCTTTGGTTATCCTGCATGGTATCATGTTAGTGAAAACAAGATTGATAATCGTGATGTTAAAGGAATTTTTGTGGGTATGAAGAATGGAGTAAAAGGGTTCAAGATTTGGAATCCAGTTGAGAAGAACATAGTCATTAGTAGAGATGTCACATTTGATGAGATGTCTATGGTAAATTCTTGGGGTTCTCGACAGGTGGAGGACAGAAGCACCAGTACTAGTGAGCCTTTGTAGCAGGTGGAGATTGATGCAACTCCACTAATTCCAGCTAAGTCTGTATCTGTTCAGAATACTTCTGAAGAGATTGAGTCTACAAGAGAGGTAAATACTGAAGTTCCAAATGATAGTGACATTGTTGAGGAAGAGGAACAAGAGTCAGTAGAAGATACATAAGCTACGGTCACGGAGACCATAGCAACCAGCAAACCAAGAAGATCAATCAGGAAGCCTGGTTGGATGAATGATTACATTGCTTATGCATTACCAGTTATAGAAGATGGTACTCCTACTTCCTATTTAGAAGTTGTACGTAGTGCAGAGTGTAAACAATGGGAAGGTGCAATGCAGGATGAGATGGAGTCTCTCTATAAGAATGGCACATGGATTCTTATAAAACTTCCGAAAGGTAAGAAGGCCATTGGGTGCAAATGGGTATATGCTAAGAAATAAGGATCTCATGTGAATTAAGTACGCTACAAGGCAAGGTTAGTTGCAAAAGGTTATGCCCAAAGAGAAGGGATTGACTACAATGAGGTGTTCTCTCCGGTGATAAAACACCCATCAATCCGAATTTTGTTGGCCTTGGTAGAAAAATATGATTTAGACCTAGTTCAGCTAGATGTCAAGACGGCATTCTTACATGGTGATCTAGAAGAGGAGATCTATATGACTCAGCCGAGTGGATTCAAGGTTGCTGGAAAAGAAAATTGTGCATGTAAACTAAAGAGATCGTTGTACGGGCTGAAGCAGTCTCCAAGACAATGGTACAAGCAATTTGATCAGTTTATGATAGGCCAAACATACACAAGAAGTCACTATGACCATTGTGTATACTTTATAAAGCTACGTGATGGATCTTTCATATATTTGCTCTTGTATGTCGATGATATGCTGATTGCATCGAATAACAAGAAAGAGATCGATAATTTGAAGTGCAAGTTATCATCTGAGTTTGAGATGAAAGATCTGGGAGAAGCTAAGAAGATTCTTGGTATGGAGATTCAAGGTAACAGAGACAAGGGTAAGGTTTGTTTGTCTCAGAAGGCATATTTGAAGAAAGTGTTACAGAAGTTTGGTGTCTACGAAGGAACTAAATCTGTAAGTACTCCCCTTGGTGCTCATTTTAAGTTGAATGCTCGTATGTCTCCCACTATTGAAGAAGAGCAAAAGTATATGGCTCAAGTCACATATGCTGAGGATGTTGGTAGCTTGATGTATATGATGGTATGTACAAGGCCGGACATTTCACATGCAGTTAGTATGGTTAGCCGTTATATGCATTTTCCTGGTAAGGGACATTGGCATGCTGTGAAATGGATTTTAAGGTATCTTTATGGTACAATTGATGTTGGCTTGGAGTTTGTGAAGGATAAAAGTAACAATCAGTTGTGTGTTGGGTATGTGGATTTTGACTATGCTGGTGATTTGGACAAGAGATGTTCAACTACAGGGTATGTATTTACCATAGCAGGAGCACCAGTAAGTTGGAGATCAATCTTGCAGTCTACTGTGGCGCTTTCAACTACGGAGGCGGAGTATATGGCATTGGATCGAGGCATTTAAGGAGGCTATATGGTTACAAGGTTTACTAGATGACTTAGGAGTTGTGCAAGACCAACTGCCTGTGCATTGTGATAGTCTAAGCGCAATTTATTTGGCTAAGAATCAAGTGCATCATTCTAGAACTAAACATATAGACGTACGATTTCACTTTGTAAGAGAAATTCTTGAAGAAGAAGACATTCTACTTGTGAAGATCGATACCAAAGACAATCCAGCTGATATGTTGACTAAAGCAGTTTCTGGGATCAAGTTTCGACATTGTTTGAAATTGATCCACATCCTTCTGGTTTGGTGAAAGGCCCTTTTTGGGGTAGAGGTTCTTAGGAACCTAGTGGAGGTCATCTAACAAGACCATTTGAGAGAACTACGATCAGGTTTGATTCCTATTGAGGATACGTAGGCAGCCAGTGATGGTTCAATCGACGTTGGAAGATGGAGGTGATTTTATCTATTGATCGTCTCATGCATGAATGCATGATCCGGAGTGGAGAATTGTTGGTAGGTCGGTCAAGGACTAGATTAGGAAATCTAGTTGGTTAAGGAAACCAAGTACTTGTGTCCTAAGTATAGCAGCTTAAGAGGTTTGTCTCTTAGAGCTAAGTTAGGAAACCCTATACTTTTAGGAAAGTAATCCTTGTTAAGGAATGTGTCCAGTCCTATTGATGTGTATAAATAGCCATATAGAGAACTAGAGAAAACGCACCAGAACTAAGTAAGAGTTCTCTTCTTCTCGTCTAAAGCTTTGTATATTCCAACCTATACGGTGATATATAAAATTGCTTATTCCTTCCCGAGGATTCAACCTCGTTAAATACTTGTTCTTCTTGTGTGTGTTATTGTGTTCTTGGAAATATTGGAGTACCATTGTAGTAGTGCAACCTAACGCTTCCGCAGGCTTTGGCGCAACATATTTGACCTTAAGCTTCGCCAAATTACAGTCACTGTAATTATCATTATCATTTTCAACTTCATACCACATAATTACTAAGCTGAAAAGCCAAATTTTCCTAAATAAGATATTCATATATATATAAGTAGCTTATTGAAGAAACCAATAGATAACACTTTGGTAACTATCTTTCAAATAGTTTGACGTGCCAAATATACTATAAACAAACCTAATCTAGCGTCACTCCACTGTTTGTGCACTTTAGAATCCAAACATTTGAAAGATAAAAGTATTTCTTAGGTAAACTAAAGGGAAAAAAATAGGTCTGAAAATCACCTCATCAGTTGTAATTTGTTCAAAAAGCAATTCTCCTTGCGTTATTCTAATAACTGATACATAAACCTTAAATCTAACTTAAGGTCCTCTAATAAATCCCCAATCGTTTTTGGAGGTCAAGATAGTATATTTGGCACGTAACTTACAGTCCTAGGTACATAAATCTGTTCACAGTATTGACTCACGGATATGCAGCTTCTCCAATATCAGGGTAACTCATGATGCCTTCTTTGCTCTCAAAACAATGTTTCATGATAACACCCGTATAACAACAAACAACTGCAAACAGAACCAACACTGCCAAACTTGCCCAACCACTTTCTTTGATTGTAAACTGTGATGATAAAAGGAGTTAGGGTTTGCTCCACCGGTGGAAGAAAAGAGGGAAGAAAAAGAAGTTAAGGTTTGTTTTTAGGTTTTTTTTGTTTTTGTTCCGCACGGAATTTTTTTATTTTCCTATTTATTTTTTCCGGATTTAGTGAGAAAATTTAGGAATGACATGGCGCAAAAAAAGAGAATTTCTATGCAATTTGGAGAGGGCAGGATTATATGACTTAGGATTTTAAAGGAGTTAGATAGAGGGGCTTCACATGGATATCTAATGACTAAAAAGTTAGTTATGGGGTGTTTTGATGAAACAACAAATGTCTAAGTTACCCTCCATCTATAATAAAAACCTAAAAACTAAAATCAAAACCTAATTCTAATTCAAAAATATAATCCTCTTCTTCTTCTACATTTTATTTCATCAACAGTAAATCCTTCCATATTTCCTCTGTTTCTCGCTTTCATCAACTCGAAAAACTAATAAGCGTCGACTGAAATCTTCGTTAAAGATGCGGAAATAACAAATTAATAGAAATGATCGTAATCAACAAACCAATTACGTTTGAAATGGGAAGATTAATTGAAATCAGAAGGAAAAAAAATTGGTTTGCAGAAACATTTAGTTCTCCGAAGCTGTTACGGTTAGGAAAGTAAGAATCCTAACTGTAAATAAATTAAAAAAAAGTATGTGTAATTATGGTTAAGTTTGTAACTGTAAACCCATATACGGTTGGGTTCGACTCTCACAATACCTAACTGTAAAATATACTTGATTACAATTTCTTCAAAAACTTTTGATTTACGGTTAGATTTTCTTTATTTTTAACTAACCGTAAAAAATAAAGTGTATTAATCCTTTTTCACGGGAGTTTAGGTAACAGAAAATATACAGGGAAAGTAAATATATAAAGAAGAGGATTAGGTGAGATTTTTTTGGAAGAGAAAAATCACGATAAGATTTGCTCACTGTTAAAGCATGACCAAGATCACCGGCCTTAATTACCAAATTAAACATGTTTTCATTAAATTAATTAAACTTTCTAGCAAAAAGAAAAAGAAAATTAATTAAACACGTTATATAGATCAATATGCATTAACTAATTCACGATAAACACCTCTCTAAAATCTTTCGTTTTGCTTTTCAAAATTACCAATAATATGAAGTAGCATTTACGGTTGGTAATATTATAACAACCTAAATCCTAATCTAGCCGTAATTGAAATTACGGTTGGGTTTTTTTTTATATCACCCACCGTAACTTTTTATTTTTTAATTAAGTTGTTGTTAGGAGTTCCTCATCACCTAACCGTAAATTCGTCTTACGGTTGGTTACGAATGGAAAAATCCAGCGTAAACCTGTTTAAAAAGCAAAAAAATCGATCTTTCTATATATACTTTGATGGCCAGTTAGTATCAAAATCATTCTTTTAATTTGAGTGAATCAAAATCTAGGGTTTTTTTTAATTGAAAAAAAAACTATGTTTCCTTTTCTTTTTTCCTTCTACTTCTCTTCCTCCTAAAACCCAAAACACAATCATTAATTTAAACTAAAATCAAAATCATTAATTTAAACTAATAACTAATACATTAGATTAGACTAATCTGATATAATAATTAACATTAATTAATTGGGGGTTGTTTAACCATTATGAAAGTATTTCAGATAAGGGGTTTTTGAAACTACTTATGGGTGACCCGTTTTTGTCCTATTAGTGAAACCCTTCTATTGGAATGTGACGCCCCAATAATAGCTTTCTTCTTAAAACCTAGAGAAAAACTTATTATCAATTATTCTTTTTCCATTTGTAAAGACACATCGAAGCATAGTTTTTTTGTTTATGGTAAAATTAGATATAGTTGATTTCGGTTAAAAACTGTTTTTGTTGTTTTTAATAATTTATTCGCGTGATTTTGTCGATTTTATTCGTAATTTTATGGTGTTTATTTTTAACGATTTGTTTGTGTTTGGTTTTCTTAATAAGAGCACATCGGCGATTCTGCACAGGCGAAGATCGGGTTCTTCTTCATCATAAAAATATATATAAGGTTTCGGTTAGTCGTTGCACATGAAGATTTTTTGGGCAAATCACTCCTCTGTCATAGGAGCGCATCTTTCCAAAAATAAAATATATCAAAATTGTCGAATTACTCAAAGAACAAGATATGGGTACTATTGTGGTAGATCGCGCTTTATTTTTCACGATTTATTTGCGTTTTATACCTTTCTTTGCATTTGTTTCATATCTTTAAAAGATGTTCCTCATTTTTATTTGATTACGGCCATTATAAACATGTAAATAAAATATTATAATGGTTGGCATGCGTTTGCGCGTGCTAGAACCGTTGATTTTCATATGTGAGTAATATCGAAAGCATTTTGACTAAAAAATTACTTATTTATCCCTTCAACTTAACCTAATCTAAACTGACCGTGAGTTAATTTGACTAAATCTTAGCGTCATCTTCTTCACATTACCTATGTTACTCCACAGCCTTCACCACTATCAATGATTCTTCCATTACCTTTATTTTGACTAATTCTTTTGGATCACATTAAACTCATACGGAATATTCTTTGCTAGAGCATTGCTCGGTCAAACCCACAAATGTTGTTATCTCAAGCTTGTTGTCAAATTTAGTTGTCAAAACTATATCTTGATATTTTTAGTTTACAATTAGTTAAGTCTCGAACTAGGATATAAATGTAGTTGACAAACATTGGATCACGGCAGTCATCATTGCGTTCTTCCGTTTGAAGGCGAAGATGAACCGAAGCTTTTGGAGAACTTCATCAACAAAAGGTAAGAGAAGACTAGACCTGTTGATGGTGGTTTTTAGTTCAGGGCTAACCTATATTTAATGCGCCATCTCTCGGTAAAGAGGTTGAGCCATTTAAAAGTGATGAGTGCTCAAACCTCTCCACTTACATATGTATTGAACAATTCAATATATTAAATACGCCATCACTTTGTAAAGAGGTTGAGCCATTTAAAAGTGATAAGTGCTCAAACCTCTCCACTTACATATGTATTGAGAAATTCAATACATTTATATGAAATTCACTCAGAATGGTGCGTGTAGCAACAATCCCAAATATTTTGTGAATTCTATTTTCTACCAGCAGTATTCACTAATGCGTGACTTGCCTAGTATTTTTCTATGCTATGTTCCCAGCCGAACTCTCAATATTGACATGACATGACGATTAAATATTCACTCTCAGCAGAGTAGCATGGATCTCCCGAAGTGTCAGTATTGAGATTTGCATGGAAGTACTCACACAAGCTGCATCACTCTCTGGCAAAGAGAATTTTGTATCGACAGACTTTTAAGTTAGCTAGATCGAACACGCTTAAATTCCTTAGGGAAAATATAGACTGCTAATATCAGTCTTAAGAAACGATCACGGCCACACAATTTGGCCATGCAATTCAACAATCCTAGCCTACTCCTGGCAGAATTAGGCGATCATCACAATAACCACGGGAGAGCCCACTAACATCCCGACTGAGCGAATCCCATATAGAAAATCCACAACACTTCGAATGATTGACCCTAATGTGGGTGATCGCGTTGTTGGCAAAACATACTCAAACGAACTAAGATCGGCAAAAACGGTCTCAAAACCCATCACATCCG
Organism: Papaver bracteatum; assembly: GCA_023529315.1. Lineage (NCBI taxonomy): Eukaryota > Viridiplantae > Streptophyta > Magnoliopsida > Ranunculales > Papaveraceae > Papaver > Papaver bracteatum. Next base: position 438,802 of record JAJJWX010001185.1, read on the forward strand.
TCCAACTTAGCTAGCCTAGTTGGAAGGCATAAATCGCATCTCAAACTATCAAAGAAGTATTGGCATGTTCACTGGAAGCTTAATTTCTCCCTTAGTCGATCGACCTGCCCACGGAAATTCCCTGGAGTGTTAAAACATTTGCCCAAACTAGAGCGAACGCGCTATTCCAAAACCCTAGTATGGGCTGCGATATCATACAACTGCCGCAAGTTGATCGTGTCCATCCATCATCGCCATCCTGGTCAGACGACCTAGATCCAATTTTAGGTGGCCAATGAGGTATCGTCGCGTTCACCGTCGACCAACTCCACCCTTGATCGATTGACTTGCTCATGTCAAGCCAATAGCGTGTAGAATCGTTCACCAAAAGTAGGGAGAACGCGCTGCTTTGAAACCCTAATTGGTGTTTGCGACAGTATATTATTGCCGCAAATCGATCACAACCATCCATCTTCGCCAAACGAATCGAGTGGTTTGGATCTAATGTTGGATGGCCCGGGAGATGTTAGCATATTCACCAATGGATCGTCTTGGCACATGGCCAACCGGCCTGTTCGAATCAGCGCCCAGCGCTTTGATTCGACTAGCTAAAATAGGGTTGGGCGCTTGGCCACTAAACCCTAAAATTAAATCAACGGCAGTATGCAACTGCCGCAAATCATCTTCGCCGTCCGACCTAGATTTGATTTCAGGTGACCAACAAGATATCGTTGTGATCACCATCCATTATTCTTTCACGAAGGACAATCGGCCAAGCAACAACTAGCTCATAAGGATCCCAAACGATCTCCCAAAGGTAACTAGTTGTGCTGCTTGCATGTAATTCAACAACAGTCATTAATTGCCGCAAATCACCTCAGTCACTCAAATTTGCTAAGCCGATTTAAGCGGTTCGGATCTAACTTGGATCGACCGATATGATTTTAGAATGGCTACCAGTCGCCACTCCCCTATAGGAACTGATCGGACACTCCTTGGTATGCCTGCGTAGCACCCACCAACTCCCTAAAAAAGGGAGATCGTGCTCCTTTTGAGACACTCAATTCGTGACTGATTCTATCGACCTCTAAAATAATGATGCTCCATGCACATCGATTATTTGGAGATGCTTGTTTAAAAGTGATGCTTTACGTGAATCGAATACGTACGATATTTCATGAATATGGGCTTGACAAATAACTTAGTTATTTAACCTAAAGCGCTACGTGCTTCTTTCAACGGCAAGTCCCACGACTTGACCCATTTACTCGAGACATCAAACATGTCACAAACTGGGGGATACTCACTGGGGTATTGGTCTGGCGGTTTACCCCGTGCGACGTGCAACGCGCCCATTATGAGAAAGTGTCAGGAAAGATGTACTGTTAACAACAATGGGAGTAGTGGGTGAAAGCATGATCAGTTCTCCCTCATAATGGAAACGTGGTGATCACTACTCTTTACACAACCCCACTTCTCCACTTCTTAATCACCTCTACTTCCTACGAGATCAGGGCGTGCGCTCAAATGACTTGTGTAAATAGGTTTTCAACTTATTTTGACAACAACGAGAACACAAGTGTTATCAACACAGTATCCAGAAAACACCAGTTCCACATTCTGATACAAGTCATAAAACATCCACACCTTCATAATTCAACATTTTCATCTCAAACAACTTCTTCGCTTCCCTCCCTAAGATCAACCCATTCTCCTTCACTTTGTGACCGAATTGAATCTGGAACGGCCATTTCTTGGTTTAGGCCAGAGTCTTACATATTGAACTCTCGAATCTAAAATTACTCCCGTGCAGTCCCTTGTTTAGGGTTTGAATTCGTTTCTCATCAACACACCCAAATTTACCAAAAATAACAGAACCAGTTTTTACCCTCAAACAATTGGCGACCACAGTGGGAGATTGATCTCTCGGTTGCAAAATCAGATTCTCAAGATTCATTCCAGTTTTCTCAATTTCAAAAGGGTAGATCTTAGATTCAATTCAATCATTAAATTCAATTTAGTTTCAACAACCAATTTCAATTCCGATGTTCCATTCGCTAAGAAGCTTCACAAAAATGATTTTTCAAGCAATGCTAATGGAAATGCATTGGATAGCTGAGCATTAGTAAATCTCCTAGATGACAGGACCAGAAAGCCGCATAGAGACACAAGACGAGACTACTACTTAGAAGAACGCAATAACTTCTCTCGAGATCCGGATGGAACAACCGCCTTTTCTGCAACACCACAAGTGTTGTATGGAGCAAGCCAGAAATGCCTCAAAGGGTCCACACCCATAAAGAAGAAGTGAAGATTCGCGTAGCCGTTGTTTTAGTATGGAGATAGTCGACAAAAAATTCAACACCAGTGGAGTCCTAGGAAGACACCCAGAGGTCACAAAAGAAAAGGTCTATCTCTATTCCACCACTGCTACCAATTTAATATCGGGAGTATCCGCTATCACTTCATCAACAAAATGTGTAAATCCAGAACATGGTGTAATTCCGAGAATTTGTACATCTACAATAACAAAGGAGGCTTGACACATCTTCAAATCATCATAAAGGGTTCGCCTATTATGTCAACCCGGCCAAGAGCGAGCCCGAGACATCTTCAGATCTACTGGGCCGACACCTCAAGAAGATAACGATGCCCGCGTCATCATGTCGAGAAAGAATCCGCAATTTGGGTGAATCACTCTGCTAAGAAGAATATTTCAGTGAAACAACAAATATCTAAATGATTATGTGAAGAGGTCCAGAATTCAGGCACTGGAGGGTCACGATCCAAATATGACTGAACAACAATTGGTGTAATTATGCATCAATAGGATGGTACATATATATTGTGCTTTACTGAAGAACCTGCGATTTCATACATCCTCTGAAATCTTGAAGTTGCTAAATACCCAGCTATAACAGCACTGCTAGAAAGAACCATGCCTACCAGGAATGAAGAACCTCATGATATTCGTGGAAGCATACATCTCACCAACATGCAATACAAGCTTCAGCCTTCTGTAAGTAGTTTCACTGAAGCAGCAAGAGAAAAACCGCCAACTCCAACTCCAGTACCACATGCACGAATGCCACAATGATAAAACAACGTCCAAGATATACCATATCTGGCTCAACGGCAACAACATCGGTAAGAGACGCTTTCAAAATTTCGTCTCCTGTAAAAGAAGTAGTTGCATTACCGAAGGAGGTTGCACCCGAGACTTAAGAGGTACATACATACTCTGTATGCCAAGAAATTCATCATATTTATACAACCTATTAGTTAAGTCATTCGCATGAGGGAACTTCCCTACTCCTCGAAGACACGATCCAAAGATGATAAAGGCAAAGGAGCGTGGATGGGGACTGCTCAGCACTACCCATCTCAAAGATGTTAAATTTAGAGAGATGCAAGCATGCCATCATTATAATTCCAAGATGTCCAAAGATGAGGACATACTCAAGAGAGAAGGCGTATTGTCAAAGACCAGCGATATGCCTGGATGTCTATGAAACGCAACGTAGACGCAAAGACGGCCTTATGATCAGAAACTCGTACGATCGTCATCAACGCTGGGTTCCTTCAGAAACCCAGCGTGACAACATCTATCAAGTTTAAAGCTCAGTAGATACTCGTGGTCAGGGGACTGTCTCCCTCTTTTCCGTTCATGAGGAAACATCAAGGAAGCTATCGGTTCCATCATCATCTTCTCCCTCTAATAACGGGACGATCTCTACCATTATATGAAGACTGCCATGATCGTGCAAGTAGATACCACACCTCTTCCTGCCAGTCTCTTCTGATCACAGCAACTGATAAGAACCGTTATTGCTTGTTGATTGATATCATCCAGATCTTCACCATAGAAACAACCACTACGGACATAGGTAATCCGAACTTCCGCATATTTTATTTTCCCATGGAGAAGTAATAGAGTCACGTAGGCGAGATGGCGATATCTTTATTATGGTAAATCCACCATACAAGATAGAACCATGTAAATCACGCTTGGGGACTGAGGCTCATCATGAAATTCCTTCGCCGTTAGTCAAGGACTTCTTCAACACAATAAAGACGGTCAATCAAGAAGCATGTAATTTGCAAGGGAAAATCAAACCGAAGGTTGGTCGAATTCTTAACCATTATTGTTATATCCCCTATTTCGAATCACCGGAGAGAGCGTTGCATGCGTTGAGATGTTACAATAGAAAAGGTATTCTTTCCCATGAGGAAAAAACACGACTTGCCGGCCAGTACTATTTGTGTGTCATTTTTCATATGCCATATCGTATCATCTTAGAAGAATGGGAAGAGCTCATTTTTCGAAATCAAGGGTTAAGGGCGCCCTCAATGGAGTTCTCTCCAGAAGTCGCTTCAACGCACACTCTCTCTAGATTCCGTTTCAATGCACTCTCTCTCTTGAAGATGCTTTAATGCTCTCTCTCTCCTGAAGACGCTTCAACGCACGCTATCTCCTGAAGCCGCTTCAACAACACTCTCTCCCGAAGTTGTTTCAATACCTCAACACGCCACACAAACCAACTGTATCATGTCTGCCACATCGCCAGTAAAATCAGAATCGGTATTTCTAGATTTCTAATTTCCTATGGAAGGGGTACGTAAGCTGCAAAAAAGTTTGGATACAACACAAATCTATCAAACATGACTCTGATCAACAAGTGGCGAATCCAAAAGATTTCCGCCTTCATCAATTCGCCAACCACCTTACCAGAAAATGCAATGGAAGTACGTCTTTTGAGAGAAAATAGGCTCAGGATAATTACACCTAGGGACTGCCAGCACAGGATGTCTTCATGTCCCTCAACCAGGTTATTTCTGATATAGCATCATCATTGTCAAAGCTTTACGAGCCGCGGGAAGTTCTCAACATAAAGCCATACACTGCATCAAAGACTCCAAAGTACGCCGCAGAGATATTTTCACGTATCCAGCCGCGCCATCGAATCTAAAATGTAACTGGTGTAGATGGGGAAAAAACGATTTGTTGGTTTTTACGAAATTGGAGAGAAGACCGTGTGGAGACTCCCTGAACCGAGTGAAATGTTGAAACTCATACAGATACACTGCAAGAAGAGAGTGCTTTAAGTTCGAGAGATCAATCTGTAAGACTCTGGCCTAAACCAAGAACAATATCCATTCCAGAGTCAATTCGGTCACAAGAGAGGATGGGTTGATCTGTAGGAGGGAAGCTGAGAAATGCGTGAGATCAATGGTGATCTGAGATTGTAGGTATGTTGTGATTTCAGCATCAAAATGCTCTGAATGATTGAGTTTTTTCTGATTGAGAATGATTTCTGTGAGTTCGTGTAGACGAAACATTATCTGTATGAACTTTGATGAGAAATTGCTCGTTTAGGCGACTGTTGTTCGAATGTTCGAAAAACCTTCCAATTCTTGTTTTTGGTGTGATTCGAACCCAACACATTAAGTGTGGTAGGTGAATGCCCCACCATTGAGATAATTTATGTCTCGTGATTGTGGAGTCAGTTGCTGACTTTATGGGACGTTGAGTCCATGTAGTGCTGAGTTGAACATGATTAGCAAATGTTCTGAAACTCATGAATATAACGTGTCTGCTGAGACGAGGTACCATTATAACCTAAAACGAGCAAACTGTGTTGTTGAATTGTCAAATATTGATAGTTGAACCAATATTCTTTGATCTGAGCAAATATTGCTAGTCTGAGCGAATATTGCTAATTTGAGTGAATATTGCCGGTTCGAGCAAATATTGCCAGTTTGAGCAAATATTCGTTTGATGAATTTATTGGTAGCAGGACCGAATAAAATATTAATTTAATTTACTGACTGCTGGGTCGAGCAAAATAAATAAAAATGTTAATCATGGAATCAACATAAAATCATCAGAGTGTTTGAATCTGCTCAGAATCACATTTCTGCAGAGCTCTGGATTGATGATTTATAGCAAATCAACACAGGATCGGCTACATGGGATGACGGGTTCACCGTATAATGCCTAGATGCTCGAATGAGCAAAAATACCAAAGTCTCTTGAGGACCAGTTGGTGAAAGAATGATTAAATGATGGTTTAATCATTTACTGAAATAATGCTCGTGTGAGTGACAAATAATAAAACATGGTATTATGGAAATATGAAGAACCGACCAAGAGGTCCTGAGACCGGCTCTTGGTGGGCGTGGGACCAGTGGATGGTCGTTTGAGCAAACTTCCAATTGTTTGGAAAGACTTTGAACCTAATATGAGCAATTGAGCAAATTAGGTTAAAATCATTAAAACATGCGGGACCAGCTGTTTGCAAGCCTCAAGGTCACCCTTGGTCGGTCAAGGGGATGTGCCTATGTTACCATAACGTCTGAATTTTGATATTTTTTGGTGCACGTTTGAGCAACATTTGGAGAAAATATGCAAAATCCATGGTTTTGCTGAAACTGGGGAAAATACATGAAATGATGAGAATAATAAATAAAACAGGGAATTACAAGGTGTGGGATCGGTCACGTCTAGGGCATGGCCGGCCGGTTGACAAGCACGGTCCCACATGCTTTCCCAGTTTTATGTATTTTCTCTGATTTGAGGGGAAATTCCATGAAACTGAAGAGTTTTGATGAAATTAGGGAACTTCCATAAGATGAGAAATAAAAATAAAATAAAATAAGGAATGGGAGTATGGGACCGGAAAAGGCCGGCCATGGGTGCGGGTCCCAAAACACTCTTCCCAATTTTATATAATTTTCATGATTTCAGGGAATTTTCATAAAATCAAAGAGATTTGCTAAAATCAAGGTATTTTGTTGAAATCATGGAGTTTTCATGAAATCATGAAACAAAACACCAAATAATAATAAAACAATGGGCGCGTGGGACCGTCTAGGGCATAACCGTCCGGCTAGAGCCCATGTCCCACAAGTTTTCCCTAATTTTCTAATATTTTCTATGATTTTAGAGAAAATACATGAAATTAGGTAATATTAGGGAAAATTCATGAAATCAAGGAACTTTTATAATTTAAGAGAAATAATAAAATAATGGGGACATGAGGTGTGGGATCGGCCACGGCCAAGGCATGACCGGCCGGCCGGCGGTCTCATGACACCTTTCCCTAATTTTATTATTTTTTGATAAAATCATGTGATTTAGATAAAAATACATGAAATTAGGTAAATTCATGATTTTAGAGAAAATTCATAAAATCAAGGAATTTTCATAATTTGAGAGGAATAATAAAATAATAGGGACGTGAGGTGTGGGACCGGCCACGACCAAGGCATGACTGGCCGGCCGGCGGTCCCATGACACCTTTCCCTAATTTTATTATTTTTTGATGAAATCATGTGATTTAGATAATTTCTTTGAAAAATATGAGATTTGCTCGAACGAGAGATTTTTCGTGAGATCAGGGAAAAAATAGTAAAATATGTAAAACACAATATTGGGCGCGGGACTGGTCACATCATGACTGGCCGGCTGGTGAGCCCAGTCCCCTGACGCTTTTGCTAATATTTTATTACTATTATTTTTCCTTCTTATTTTGCATAGGTTCCTCGTTCATTCATATTTTTTGAAATGCTCATTCGTGCATTCAAAATGCTGGTTTGTGCATTATTTGCTAATTACACTTGCACCATTTTTGTCAAGGCTTATTCGATGCTCAGATGCCTGCTTTCGTTGAATATTTATCACTAACCCGTGGAATTCTGCCGGGAAGAACCACGAATTGAAGAGACCAAATATAACAGAGAATTGCAGAATATTGCCGGATATTCAGGCGATTAATTGATGAATCGTAGAATATTGCTGGATATTCAGACACTGGCTTGTAGAATATTGATGGATATTCAGACGATTTAAGATAATTAATTGATGGGCTCTATACTAGAAGGGCTTCCTGTCTAGGAGCATTAATCATCTGAGGGTTGAGCAAATATGAACTTGCTGGAGTGTCATATTCCTCTTGCATAGTCGAGGAAAACCTGGTTGCATCCCGAAGACGTTGTCGCTCTATACTAGCAAGCATGTTGTCTAGGAGCCGCCCAATCTTTCGATTCTATACAATATGAGATGTGCAGTGGCCTCGGCTAGAAAGCTACACATCTACATCTTCTCTGAAAGACTTTATCCATCAGAGGTGGCATGATCTTTCATGCATGGAGACATGAGTCTCAATACTCATCTGATTTCCGAATCCGGAGTAATTAATGAAATTGCTCAGTATTCATGAGATGTGCCGTGGTCTCAGCTGAGAGACTACACATCTACATGTACTCTGAGAGACATCCTTCTCAATCAGAGATTCATGGAATGAGCTTTCATGCTTTATTGAGAGACATGGGCCTCAATACTCATCTGGTTGCCAAATCTGGAGTATAGTTTTACAATTTTACCCTTTGTCAAAAATCCACCATCTACATTAAGTCCTTTGCTTAGTGAGGGACAGCCATGTTCCATAGTCTGCATTGAATGGTGATTTTCCAGGTACAAATAGAAATAAGTAATTGAACTTATTCATAAGATAAGATATTACCGGATTTCACCTGAATGAGCAAACCATGGTTTGAGCGGAAACCTCAGTGGCATAATGGAACATCATCCAGTGAACATAAATTAGTATAGAACCGCTGATTTGATGACAGAATCTTGGTCGATTTAGGATTCATGGGTCCGTCCCATAAAAAGAAACTTTGTTTTAGGAATTGACGCTCGTTCGTTCGTAAGTTTAAGGAACAAACAAAATAGACCCGAGTCTAATGATATAAAATTTTGTCTATGAGCTTTCATGAAAACCAAAATTTTAACTTATAAATATGTGAGTTTCATAAAGTGGAATAAACTCTCGTTTCAAAGGTGGATGCTCGTACGAGAGAATTTTTTTTTTTTTTTTTTTTTTGAATAGACGTGCATCTGTTATTAATAAAATTTTGTTTATGAGCTTTCATGGACAATTTTATCTTCGAGCTTTCAGAAATATTTGAAAATATACTCTCGCTTCAAAGACAGTTGATCGTGCGAGGGAGCAAAAATATATGGATATATTTTCAAATTTACGTGAGTTTCACGTTAAATATATATATTTTGTAAAATCAATGTTTTGATTTTGAACAATTGTTGAAAGTAGACAATTTTACATGGTAAAATGATGTCTGTGAGTTTTTAAAATTGTAGAATGGTCGTTTGTCCAATTTTGAAGAACCAGTGAATGTTCACACAGTAAAAATTTGTGTAGGTTGTTCACAATTTTATTAAAATCAAGTCATGATTTTGAATAATGAATTTTGCTCGTCTTTGCAAGTTTGACAAAACGAGCAAGTTTTCGAAATTCTGATGCTAATATCACTACAACTAGTGATATTGTAAATAGGTAAGAGTTGGATCGTTACCATTTTGTAGACGCTGATGTGAGCACCTTTATTCCATGATTCATTGTTCTATCGAAGCTTGTGCTTTGTATGAACGATGTGCTGAAGTATCCACTTTGCGGGACTGACTGACCCCCATGATGATACTTCCAAAGATGGTGTTTCCATTATAACATCTCTACGGACGAAACTTTTAAGAAGTGGTACTTCTGGAACCTCTGAGTGATGGAGACAGATTCTTCATATTTCATTGGATTTACCATAGGATGATTGTGAAGTGAGATACTGGATCAATGTAGACTCCACGGAAATGGAAGAAAGTCTACAGGAGCATAAAACCCATAAGTAAGGACTACAGGATGCTAGCAAATGACATGTAGTCCCCAGCCGTTTCTTTGACGAGTTGTTAGCACTCCTTGTGTCATGACTTTGCCCGTGAATTAGGATCATAAGACCAAGGTTTGTTATTTCTTTTAGACTTTTGATCCATCATTTATGTCTTTAAATTATTCCCGGGGTAAACAATTCATGAATCCAGCACTAATGAAGAAGTCGATGTAAGTATTCCTTTTCGTGCAGGTGATCGTGGCATCTTCTTGAATGATAATAATTGTCATTGATGAATCCAGGAAGAAATCATTGTAGATAAGAATCATGTTGATGAAGCGTGCTCTTCTTTGGGATATGAAAATATGGAGAATTCCTAAAATCCCAAACCGAATGGAGTTAGCGGCATCGTCAATGGAGATTCCTGCACTGCCGAGCCAGAAAACTTCAGACTTCAGTATTTTAGCAAAAACACCGTGGAGTCTTCGTCCGAAGTCGTATTTTCGCAATCTGCATGTGTATCTTCAAGCCCAGACAATTCCCAATCTTTCTCAGAGAATATTTATAAGTTTTGATCACGTTCAGGGTCTGAAAAAGGCAAAACAGTAAACCCTCATGAGACTTTCAGAACTTTTTCAGACTGTACGTTGTCTAATGTTTTGAACGCATCTCCTTGCCAGTTCATCGGATTGTTATAAAATTTTGACATGTTGTAGAGGACAACCATACAAAAATAATTGTATATAACTCATCCTCAGATTCGTTGTAGATTTCTCCCAGTTCGTCATCTTGTACAGGGCAGAGTAAAGTCTCTTCAGACGAGCTTGCCGCAAAAACGTTTCATGACTTTAATGCTATTTTATTATGCCCCGAGTATATAATGATGAACCCTGATGATGTTGGAATGCTTGTATAATGTATTTTATGATCTCATTTGGTCTCATGTTTAGATTGCTCTAACCTCATGTAATCTTCGTATTAGGTGCCAAATACCGAAGTTGCGGATATAGAAACCAATAAGGATAACTCGAGCTTCCCTAGAGTTATTGATGAAGAGACAACCATCCTTGCACTTCAAATATATGAGAAGGTTATCACTGAAGTTATGGAAACCTCAATTGTTGTTGCTTCAGTGATATAAGAAATCGAGCCACCAGTAGAGAAGACTGAAGAAACTGTTGTAGTGGAGCGTCAGTCCCCAGCATTTTGTTAAACCTCTTCTTTTCATTTTTTTTTCTTCTGGAAAGACCTAGATAGAGGACCCGGATAGAAAATTGATGTAAAGATCCATGTGGTAGAAGCTGGAGGTACCTTGATGAAGAACTTAGCGAAAAGACCTGGGGAGATCGATCGACTGTTGGGTTACGAACCTGTGTACAAATTTCTGCTTGCATGTTGTATGCTCTGGAAGCTAGAGGAACCTCATACGACGTCGGAATTTGATGTTTGACCCAAATTTTGAAGCTAAGAGACTGAGTTATATCATTAGACAAGAATCACTCAATTTGGAGTTATAGAGATCAGCCAACAAAGTGTGCACATTTGTAATTTGTAATCCCGTACAAAATTTTCAGGTTTTGTAGACCTGACGGTAAAGGCCATATCTTTCAGCTCGTATGTTCGATTAATGCGCCCTTTTGGTATGTTGTAGAAGAGACATAGATGAACATCTTTCGTTTAGTAAGCATTGTCCTATTACTCACCCATTGATACTTTTTTGCAAACCCATGGCCTGGAGTGTGTTGTATCTCCTTTGTAGAGGTGATGAGAACATCTTTCATAAGACTTTGGATTATGCCCACCAGTCATGCCAGCTTTGGGAAGAGTTTCATGTGAGCATGTTATCAGGTTTGCACATCTTGATATGAATCATTAGCTCTTTTAGAGAAGTCTGCTTCATGTGCAACACTTCAGAGAATGATTAGTTGATGAAGCCCTGAGGATGTTGCTCTTGAGTTGTTGGTGCTGAAACCATCATTGATTACGCTCCAGAGATCCTTGTCGATTTATCAGATCATGGATGGTGTTCCTCTAGAGGTTATTGTTGATGCTGATACCATGATTGAAGTTGCTCCAACGATCGAAAAGGCTAGAACCGTGATTATAGATGTGATCTTTGCTCCTTCCTCCATTGAGCCTACGAACTAGTTGATGAGTTGAGCGCCCGAAAGATGAAGGTGTACTGAGAGTTCAACCTGAAGGCTTCTGAAAGCATAACTTTACCATGAACTGGCTTTGCAAATGAGTCGACATTATTGCGGTAGATAGCATCAGCAGTTTTCATACTGGATGTGATTGGTGAAGAGAGAAAGTTCCTCAATCATGCAGGGGTTTGTGATGTAGAGAAATCTTGTTGATGAAGTTTCCGGAATCACCTCAGGATGCCCAGTGTATATTGAAGGAATTAGTGCCATCCATGTATGAATGATGTTGCATATGCTTTGGAAATCTTATCATGGAATAATGAAGATTTATCGACTGTAGTTTAGTTACACTTTGACCGTGTTGGTGTTGAACCAATGTATCATCGTCGAGATATTTATTCTGAAACTGTACTCTTTGATTGGGAGTACAATTTGATGGATTTAGATGCTTGAGCATTGAAGCGTATATTCCTTAAGCATCGAATGTCTTAGGGGTTTGACCATATCGGCCCTAGGGTATCTTCTGTTGATTCAGCATCCCTTTCGTTGCAGTAGAGGGATTCGACCCTTGTGTCGACATCATAGCTTTATGATTTTGTGGAACACATGGACTTGCAGGATAAATGCCCAAAGTGTTCTTTGCCATGTTTGGACGTCAGTAATGAATATTTCAGTGTTTGATTCGGAGAAATGTCAGATTCAACCACTTGGTAAAATACTAATGTGGTGAAGCTACCATTCATAACGTCTTGTAGAGTTGCTAGCACAATTAAGTCCCCGTGCTAGGATAGCATATGAGGAAATAAATGACATAGACATGGAATGAGACTTTCCTGAGTGCTGAACCTCTTGATGAATGTCTATGCATCTTTTGCAGGTTCTTGATTCAACCTCGTCAAGGTTTGAAATTCCTCAAAGTACTCTGATGATGGAATGTTCGTCAAATCTTATGGATCAGAGCTTTCTTTGTTGGAGAGGTGTGTAACTAAAGGCGATTTGTAAGTACCCATCTTTCAGCGTGGATCCACGCTCGTCTTAAGGACATGTCACATGCTGGATCTTCCTGATTATGTGAAACTTGGTTTCTGTCCAGGTTGAGCTTATGTTCACTTTGAGAATGATGTAGCCATAAGTACTCCTGAGCGCTCCTTCAAGGTCTCTGATTAATATGGAACATGTGTATCTTCTTGCCGAGTGATGCATGTGGATCCGATGGTTTTCAGTGGAATTTTGTTGATGGAGGTGTCAGCATCGATCAACGTTCTTCCAAATTCGTTTCTTCTGAGATTGACTGTGGTAAGCAGTCCCCAGTCGTACATATCTTGGTTTGTGGCTGGAGGCTCAAGAAGTATCTTCGGAATGGACTTCTTGACACGATGTGGTTCAGTACTGTGGACATGTCTCTCCTTAGTGCCTCCGATAGGCAACGCAATTCACGTTCAACCAAGGATTGAACTGCCTCTTTGATAGGTTATTCCGAGAGTGTAAAGGTTCTGACTGAGAGAGGATTCTTGTGTACTCCCTCAGTCCCCAGTTCTTGTGGATCAACCTTCTCTTTGAAAATGTGCTTCAAAACTCCGAAGTCGCTTGTAGGATGATTGACGAACCTGTGGAAGCGGCAGTAATGAGGACTTTCCACATCTTCTTCAGTTGGTTCTTTCTTGACATATGGCAACTTGATTGCACCATCTTGGACTCAAGCATCCAGGAGTCCGGTTACCTCTTCATTGGAAAAAAGAAAGTCAAGTGCTTCTTGATCAGGAGCTCTTGTGCGTTGGTCAGAGGCTTGTGCATCTTGCTTATCCTTCCTTTGTGCAGGAGCTGAGTTATGCTTGAACGACGGCTTGGCTTTCCGTTTGCTCCCTTCTACTGTTTGTGGAAGGCTGGAGGTTTTACTGCTTCTTAATCAGACGTCTGCTACCTCGAATGTCTCACAGTTATTCAGCCTTTGTAGCTTTTGTCCTTTCCAGCAGAGCGGGTGCAGTGGTTGCCGATCTCTTCGCGTCTTCATGAAGCTCTGAGAAAGTCTGGAATCGAAGATTTTCCAATAAAGCTCTGTAAATCGGGAGCATGCAGTTGATGCACAAATCTACCAGTTGGTGCTCCATGACATTTGGATCATGACAATCCAGGGCTTGGAATCTGAATCTTTTCACATAGTCATTGGGATTTTCACTAACCCTCTGAAACATCCTTCCAAGGTCAGAGAGAGTGACTTGCTCTGACACGAAGAAGTACTTCATGTAAAAGGCGTTAATCATTTCTCCCCAATTTTTGATAGTCCCTGGTGCGATGTTGTTGTACCAGGTGTATGCTCTGCCTTTCAAGGATTTTGAGAATTCCTTGAGATGTAAGACATGGTTATGTTCATGTTCTCCCAAGGCTTCAAGAAAGCGAGAGACATGTTCTCGAGCATTTCCAGTTCCATCATACAGAGTAAAAGTTGGAGAAATGTAACCTTTAGGAAGGGTAATCCTCTGTGTAGCGGCAAGATAATGAGGTTGGTGACGATGGACATGTGATGTCTTGTCCTTTCCACAGTTCTACAGAAGACGCTCCAAGTCTTCAAGAGTAATGACGTTTGATGACTCCTTTGATGATGGATCACCTGCAGCTTTGCCGACTTCATCATTATTTACTGTATGAATTAGAATTACCTCAGGATCATCATATGAGGATTTATCCTTCTCTTTTCCCTTTCCTTGAATTTTCTTCGACATTTTTTCAGTGAGATTCTTCAATTGATAAAATAGATTCTTCTGTGCTGCATCCATATCTGTCTGATTCTATGCAAAGATTTCTTGCGCTTTGATGGGATCAACAATAGTAGGTGGTTGGTTTCCTCTGATTTCCTCAGGGTGTTGGCCGAACAAAGGACGACCCTTTGTGTGAGGAGAGTAATATCACCACCATTAGTATTTGTGATCGGAATTATTTCCTGAATGTCTTCATTACTGTTGTTGTTGTTGTCGTTATTGCTAGTGCTAGCGTCGTTGGTGTTGGAACCTATGACTAACCCAAACCTAAGACCAACCATCTTGTGAAACCGAGAGATTAATCTCCTACTGTGGTCGCTAATCTGTAGATGGGGAAAAACGATTTGCTGGTTTTTACGGAATTGGAGAGTCGACCGTGTGGATACTCCCTGAACCAAGCAAAATGTTGAACCTCACATAGATGCACTGCAAGAAGGGGGTGCTTTAAGTTCGAGAGATCAATCTGTAAGACTCTGGCCTTAACCAAGAACAATAGCCGTTCAGAGTCAATTCGGTCACAAGAGAGGATGGGTTGATTAATAGGAGGGAAGCTGAGAAATGTGTGAGATCAATAGTGATCTGAGATTGTAGGTGTGTTGTGATTTTAGCGTGAAAATGCTCTGAATGATTGAGTTTTTCCTGATTGAGAGTGATTTATGTGAGTTCGTGTAGACGAAACATTGTCTGTGTGAACTTTGATGAGAAATTGCTCGTTTAGGCGACTGTTGTTCGAATGTTCGAAAAACCTTCGAATTTTTGTTTTTGGTGTGATTCGAACCCAGCACGTTGGGGCATTAGGTGAATTCCCCACCATTGAGACGATTGATGTCTCGTGATTGTGGAGTCAGTTGCTGACTTATGGGACGATGAGTCCGTGTAGTGCTGAGTTGAACATGATTAGCAAATGTTCTGAAACTCATGAATTTAACGTGTCTGCTGAGACGAAATACCATTATAACCTAAAACGAGCAAACTTTGTTGCTGAATTGTCAAATATTGATAGTTGAACCAATATTCTTTGATCTGAGCAAATATTGCTAGTCTGAGCGAATATTGCTAATTTGAGTGAATATTGCCGGTCCGAGCAAATATTGCCAGTTTGAGTAAATATTACTCGTTTGATGAATTTATTGGTAGCAGGACCGAATAAAATATTAATTTAATTTACTGACTGCTGGGTCGAGCAAAATAAATAAAAATATTAATCATGGAATCAACATAAAATTATCAGAGTGTTTGAATCTACTTAGAATCACGTTTGTGCAGAGCTCTGGATTCAAAACCCTAATTTTATCGAAGTGATAATTTATTGCAAATCAACACGGGACCGGCTACATGGGATGTCGGGTTCACCATATAACGCCTAGATGCTCGAATGATCAAAAATACCAAAGTCTCTTGAGGACCAGTTGGTGAAAGAATGATTAAATGCTGGTTTAATCATTTACTGAAATAATGCTCATGTGAGCGACAAATAATAAAACATGGTATTATGGAAATATGAAGAACCGACCAAGAGGTCCTGAGACCGGCTCTTGGTGGGCGTGGGACCAGTGGATGGTCGTTTGAGAAAACTTCCAATTGTTTGGAAAGAGTTTGAACCTAATATGAGCAATTGAGCAAATTAGGTTATAATCATTAAAACATGCGGGACCAGGTGTTTGCAAGCCTCAGGGTCACCCTTGGTCGGTCAAGGGGATATTCCCATGTCACCATAACGTCTGCGTTTCAGTCCTGAGAATTTTGATATTTTTTGGTGCACATTTGAGCAACATTTGGCGAAAATATGCAAAATCCATGGTTTTGCTGAAACTGGGAAAAATACATGAAATGATGAGAATAATAAATAAAACAGGGAATTACAAGGTGTGGGACCGGTCACGACTATGGAATGTCCGGCCGGTTGACAAGCACGGTCCCACATGCTTTCCCAGTTTTATGTAATTTTATGTATTTCCTCTGATTTGAGGGAAATTCCATGAAACTGAAGAGTTTTGATGAAATTAGGGAACTTCCATAAGATGAGAGATAAAATAAAATAAGGATGGGAGTGTGGGACCGGCAAAGGCCGGCCACGGGCGCGGGTCCCAAGACACTCTTCCCAATTTTATATAATTTTTATGATATTAGGGAATTTTCATAAAATCAAAGAGATTT
This sequence comes from Papaver bracteatum, assembly GCA_023529315.1. Taxonomy (NCBI): domain Eukaryota; kingdom Viridiplantae; phylum Streptophyta; class Magnoliopsida; order Ranunculales; family Papaveraceae; genus Papaver; species Papaver bracteatum. The sequence goes on from JAJJWX010001185.1 coordinate 455,522, forward strand.
GTTAAAATCAAGGTATTTTGTTGAAATCAGGGAGTTTTCAAGAAATCACGAAACAAAACACCAAATAATAATAAAACAATGGGCATGTGGGACCGGCTAGGGCATAACCGGCCGGCTAGAGCCCGATCCCACAAGTTTTCCCTAATTTTTTTATATTTTCTATGATTTTAGAGAAAATACATGAAATTAGGTAATATTAGGGAAAATTCATGAAATCAAGGAATTTTCATAATTTAAGAGAAATAATAAAATAATAGGGATGTGAGGTGTGGGACCGGCCACGGCCAAGGCATGACCGGCCAGCCGGCGGTCCCATGACACATTTCCCTAATTTTATTATTTTTTATAAAATCATGTGATTTAGATAAAAATACATGAAATTAGGTAATTTTCATGATTTTAGAGAAAATTCATAAAATCAAGGAATTTTCCTAATTTGAGAGGAATAATAAAATAATAGGGATGTGAGGTGTGGGACCGGCCACGACCAAGGCTTGACCGGCCGGCCGGCGGTCCCATTACACCTTTCCTAATTTTATTATTTTTTGATGAAATCATGTGATTTAGATAATTTCTTTGAAAAATATGAGATTTGCTCGAACGAGAAATTTTTCGTGAGATCAGGGAAAAAATAGTAAAATATGATAAAACACAATATTGGGCGCGGGACTGGTCATGGCATTACTGGACGGCTGGTGAGCCCAGTCCCCTGGCGCTTTTGCTAATATTTTATTACTACTATTTTTCCTTCCTATTTTGCTTAGGTTCCTCGTTCATTCATATTTTTTGAAATGCTCATTCGTGCATTCAAAATTCTAGTCTGTGCATTATATGCTAATTACACTTGCACCATTTTTGTCAGGGCTTATTTGATGCTCAGATGCCTGCTTTCGTTGAATATTTATCACTAACCGTGGAATTCTGCTGGGAAGAACCACGAATTGAAGTGACCAAATATAACAGAGAATCGCAGAATATTACTGGATATTCAGGCGATTAATTGATGATTCGTAGAATATTGTTAGATATTCAGACGCTGGCTTGTAGAATATTGTTGGATATTCAGACGATTTAAGATAATTAATTGATGGCTTTATACTAGAAGGGCTTCCTGTCTAGGAGCATTAATCATCTGAGGGTTGAGCAATATGAACTTGCTGGAGTGTCATATTCTTCTTGCGTAGTCGAGGAAAACCTGGTTGCATCCCGAAGACGTTGTCGCTCTATAGTGGTAGGCATGCTGTCTAGGAGCCGCCCAATATTTCGATTTTATATAGTATGATATGTGTCGTGGCCTCAGCTGGAAAGCTACACATCTACATCTTCTCTGAGAGACTTTCTCCATCAGAGGTGGCATGAGCTTTCATGCATGGAGATATGAGTCTCAATACTCATATGATTGCCAGATCCGGAGTAATTACTGAAATTGCTCAGTATTCATGAGATGTGTCGTGGTCTCAGCTGAGAGACTACACATCTACATGTACTTTGAGAGACAGCCTTCTCAGTCAGAGATTCATGGCATGAGCTTCCATGCTTTATTGAGAGACATGGGCCTCAATACTCATCCGGTTGCCGAATCTGGAGTATAGTTTTACAATTTTACCCTTTGTCGAAAATCCACCATCTACAACTAGGGACTGCTCATCGCATCTCATTCCATACAACCATACAAGATTTAGAAGACGGTTCAAAAGATATCGCTTGGAACGAAGTCCTTGAAGATATCCCAAAAAGCAGCCTGCTTCAACATTGAGACGGTGGCGCAGTACCCAGTGACAAAAGCAACATGAATGAGGGATTATTATTTGATCAAGCCCTGGCTCCATCCGCGTGAAACAAAGACTACTAAACATCAAAGAAGTGTTGTCAACGCCAGGGCCAAGGGCGCCTTCACATCCTCTCCGGAAGCTACTTCAACATCCTCTCTGGAAGACACTTCAACATCCTCTCGATCTGCTTCAACATGCTTTTCGGAAGATACACCAATGTTCTCTTTGAGAGCTGCTTCAACATCTTTATCAGAAATTGCTTCAGCATCCTTTTAAGGATATTCCTCATGATAGGGATTGCCCACATCAGAGTCGAGGATTATGACATCGTCATGAATAGTTTGAGATCCCAAACCAAACGTATACCTAATCTACCTGGGGCCAACCGATATCATGCTAGGGGAACGCTTACCTGGATGCCTCTTGAACATGAAATGTTCCAAGGACAGGCCGACCCATCTCTCCTAGTAACATATAACTCTGTCTCATAAGTTTTATCTTTATTTGTCACCATCTAGTGCTTACCCCGTAATAATGTCACTATTACGTACTAAGCAGGGGACTTAATATTGATGGTGGTTTTTAGTTCAGGGATAAAATTGTAAAACCTTGTATTTAATGCGCCATCTCTCTGTAATGAGGTTGAGCCATTTAAAAGTGATGAGTGCTCAAACATCTCCACTTACATATGTATTGAACAATTCAGTATATTCAATGCGCCATCGCTCTGTAAAGAGGTTGAGCCATTTAAAAGTGATGAGTGCTCAAACCTCTCCACTTACATATGTATTGATAAATTCAGTACATTTATATGAAATTCACTCAGAATGGTGCGTGCAGCAACAATCCCAAATATTATGTGAATTCTATTTTCTACCAGCATTATTCCCTAATGCATGACTTGCCTAGTATTTTCCTATGCTATGTTCCCAGCCGAACTCTCAATATTGACATGACATGACGATTAAATGTTCACTCTCAGCAGAGTAGCATGGATCTCCCGAAGTGTCAGTATTGAGATTTGCATGGAAGTACTCACACAAGCTGCATCACTCTCTGACAAAGAGAATTTTGTATCGACGCACTTTTAAGTTAGATCGATCGAACACGCTTAAAATCCTTAGGGAAAATCTAGACTGTTAATATCAGTCTTAAAAAATGATCACGGCCACACAATTTGGCCACGCAATTCAACAAGCCTAGCCTACTCCTAGCAGAATTAGGCGATCATCACAATGACCACGGGTAGGCCCACTAACATCCCGACCCAGCGAATCCCATCTAGAACATCCACAGCGCTTCGAACGAATGACCCTAATGTGGGTGATTGCGTTGTTGGAAAAACATACTCAAATGAACTAAGACCGGCAAAAACGGTCTCAAAACCCATCACATCCTTCCAACTTAGCCATCCTAGTTGGACGGCATAAATCGCATCTCAAACGATCAAAGAAGTATTAGCATGTTCACTGGCAGATTAATTTCTCCCTTAGTCAATCGACCTGCCCACGGCAAGTCCCGAGAGTATTAAAACGTTTGCCAAAACTAGAGCGAACGCGCTATTCCAAAACTCTAGTATGGGTTGCGACATCATACAACTGCTACAAGTTGATTGTGTCCATCCATCTTCGCCAGCCTGGTCGAATGACCTAGATTCAGTTTTAGGTGGCCAATAAGGTGTCATCGCGTTCACCGTCGACCCAACTCCACCCTTGGTCGATCGACTTGCTCATGGCAAGCCAAAAGCGTATAGAATCATTCACCAAAATTAGGGTGGATGCGCTGCTTTGAAACCCTAATTGGTGTTTGTGGAAGTATATTACTGCCGCAAATCGATCACAACCATCCATCTTTTCCAGCCGAATCGAGTGGTTTGGATCTAATTTTAGATAGCCCATGAGATGTTAGCATATTCACCAACGGATCATCTTTGCACATGGCTAACCGTCATGTTCGTATCAGCACCCAACGCTTTGATTTGACTAGCCAAAACAGGGTTGGGGCGCAGTCCCTAAACCCCTAAAATTAAATCCACGGTAATATGCAACTATCGTAAATCATCTCCGCCATCCAACTTCGCAAGACGAGTTGACCGGCCTATATTTGATTTCAGGTTACCAACAAGATGTCGTTGTGATCACCATCCACTCTTATTTCACGGGGGACAATCAGCCAAGCAACAACTGTCTCATAGGGATCCCAAACGACCGCCCAAAGATAACTAGTTTTGCTGCTTGCATGTAATTCAACAACAGTCATTAATTGTCGCAAATCACCTCAGCCACTCAAATTGGCTAGCCGATTTAAGCGGTCCAGATCTAACTTAGATCGACTGATAGGATTTTAGAATGGATACATGTCGCCACTCTCTTATAGGAACTGATCGGCCACTCACTGGGATGCGTGCGTAGCACCCACCTACTCCCTGAAAAAGGGCGATTGTGCTCCTTTTGAGATGCTCAATCCGTGACTGATTCGATCGAGATCTAAAACAACGATGCTCCTTGCACATCGATTATTTGGAGATGCTTGTTTAAAACCGATGCTTTATGTGCATTGAATACATACAATATTTCATGAATATCGGCTTCACAAATAACTTAGTTATTTAACCTAAAGTGCTACGTGCTGCTTTCAGCGGCAAGTACCATGAATTGACTCATTTACTCGAGACATCAAACATGTCACAAACTGGGGGATACTCGATAGGGTATTGGTCTGGCGGTTTACAGCGTGCGGTGTGCAACACACCCATTACGAGAAAGTGTCAGGAAAGACGGGCGGTTAACATCAATGGGAGTAGTGGGTGAAAGTATGATAAGTTCTCCCTCATAATGGAAACGTGGTGATCACTGCTCTTTACACAACCCCACTTCTCCACTGCTTAATCACATCCACTTCCTACGAGATCAGGGCGTACGCTCAAATGACTTGTATAAATAGGTTTTCAACCTATTTCAGCAACAACGAGAACACAAGTGTTATCAACATAGTATCCAGAAAATACCAAGAACTGATAGCTTACATTCTGCAAGCCAGTTGCATATTCTAATACAAGTCATAAAACATCCACACCTTCATAATTCAACATTTTGATCTCAAACATATTATTCGCTTCCCTCCCTAAGATCAACCCCTTCTCCTTCACTTTGTGACCAAATTGAATCTGGAACGGCCATTTCTTGGTTTAGGCCAAAGTCTTACAGATTGATCTTTCGAATCTAAAAGTACTCACGTGTAGTGCATTGTTTAGGGTTTGAATTCGTTTCTCATTAACATACCCAAATTTACCAAACACAGCAGAACCAATTTTTACCCTCAAACAGGACCACCTATTTATCAAGTTATATTCACTTTTATATCATTAAGATGCTATCATATAAGTAATTAGACTATCATGCATATATAAGAATTTCGTGTCAAGTTTATCTTGGCAATTAATTCTCGAAATATAATAACTAAGCTTAATCAACATTTTTTCATACTTGATGAATTTCGGATAAGGACAAGTTATTATTCACAATCAAAATCATGATTCAAGTTTTATCATTTAAAAATAGCCTGGAACAGTGATATGTGTAATAGATGTTATTCGGGAATGTTTCTAATCCATTTAGAGAGAAACATAGAACTATTATAGATTCGAATACAAGACGGTGTTATCAGTCTTACAAACTGGGAAAACTGTTATAAGTCTGAACCCGTATTACATGTACTCGTACACACAGCGGAGTATCTATATGTCGACTTGCAGATTTTTGGTAAGCATATACTTATGCACATCCTGTAAAAAATATGTTTAACTCGATAATTGTATCGGTACGCATACCCGTATGCAAACCGAAAAGGAACTGTGGTCACGGAACCGGTTTGTTATCCATACCGGTACATGTACCTGAAAAGTTATGTATTAGGGAACTCGATTGTGTATCCATACTGGTACATGTACCAAAATAGTTTTGTGGACTCCGGAACCTGTCATAGTCATAAGGTATCCATACCGGTACGTATATCTAAATAGTTATGTGGATTCTGGAACGTGGTTTGGCTTAATAGTTTACAAACCAGTATACGTATTGTGACTGACCTGACTCACAAATGGCTATGGTATCTGTACTTTCTATACATACTAACCACGTCAACTATTTTCAAGTGCGGTAAAATTATTTCTACGAGATAATTTGATCAATTCTCTAAAAACACTAGAATTATTTGATCACATGATTGTGAATCAAGGTTAATGTCTTGAGTGTTCATGAAAATGAATATTAAGCTTATACGTTTAAATCAGCTAGTTTTGGCTAACCACGTTGGACATAGTCTTTATACACGGTTCGATTATGGTTTCATCTAACCAGAGTGTATATCTTGTTTATGTAAATCAGATTCAAAGATTCATCTAACAGTGGATATTGATTGCTTGGTTCCAAAGCTATTTAAGCTTAAACCTAAAGAAATCTATGCTTTGAATGTCTATAAAAGGGGAACTTCAATCAACTGGGATTTTTTGAATCCCGACACTACTTCTTGGTGTGTCCTAGTTGTAGCTAGAGTCGTCCTCTTCCTAATCCTTTTAGGGTTTAGTGACTAAAAGGACTTCATAGGGATTCGTGAAGCCAGGTCCAGTTATTTTTTCTTGATAACTCGAGTATCCTGATCTTGATCGATTATTGAGCTGCTCACTTGATCAAGATAGATAGAAATCATCAAAGTTATCTTCATATCAAACTTTGTTGATTCCACAAGTTTTATACTTGTGAGGTGAATAATAATCTAGGTTGCATAAGTCTGGATTTTGAGGTTAGCTAGACTTTGTCTATTGCTATCGATTTCTATCACCTTTGATCAAACTTTTTTATTGTAAAGGAAATAACATATAGGTTTAATCTGTGGGGGGAAGATTGGTTTAAAGTCTTTAATTGAGTTGAAGCAACTCTTAGTTGGTGTAACATCGTTTAAGGGAATCAATTTCGTGGAGTCCTACTGGGATTCAAGAGGCGTAAGGAGCGTGACTGTACCTTAATCAGTGGGAGACTTGATGAGGGATCAATTACATTCCGATCTGAATTTAATTGGTAGTAGGTTAGTGTCTATAGTGGCTTAATACAGTTTGGTGTTCAATATGGACTAGGTCCCGGGGGTTTTCTGCATTTGCGGTTTCCTAGTAAATAAAACTTCTGGTGCGTGTGTTATTTCTTTTTTCTCATTATATTGTTTATCTTTATAAGCAGGTTATGCGTTAATTAATCATAGTAGATACACCTGACCTTGTTTTTTGGATACAACTTGATTGATTCTTGGACATTGATCTTTGGTGTCGTCCAAGTTATCTCTTTGTAATTAGGTTTACGGACTTGGTTCTGTAAATGTTCTAATTGCGAGAGAAAGTGAGAGATAACTCTAGATAATATTCCTTGACTGATTATTGAACTTTCGGAATTGTGTTGAGTTTGTCCATACATATTTCCTAAGAAAAAGTTGGTGGTGTATTTTGGTACCCCCGTATTTTCATTCTCAATCCCGGACGGCTTTTTCATGATCTTTATTCTTTTCAATTAATGTTAAATCTCTAACCAACTTTTATTTCTCCTTCACCAAAAACCCAGTCTTAAAATAACAGAGACAAAATAACAGTCTTAATAGTGCAAACTCATATTATGTTTTTATTTTTCCATTTTTGAATATGTATTGATAAGTGTACTATGTTATGATTTGGAGAATAAAGAAAGAAATTTTATATGTTAAATGTATGTATGATGGTATTTGAAGTATAGAAAGAAGTTTGAGAAAGAAAAATGGTTAAAAAGGTGGAAGTGGGAAAAACTGTTGTCCGCTGATAATTGATTTGCTTCGGTTTTAAGTTTTCTTTTCGTCTCCTGATTCATATAAGAAAAGTCATGGCTTTAAAGAGTCCTTGGAAATGGTATTATGGAAACAGTAAAAGGTAGAAAAATGGTCGGAATGATTCTAGAATGTTATTTAGTAAAGAAAGTAGGCCATCAATTTTATGTATAAAATAAATTATTGTTATACCCTCACTTGTCTTTCAAGCAAAGATAAGAGTTTTGGTCAAACTCAAACTCTTATTTTATAAAGATAAAATATGCTCGATGGACCATCATAAAATACCAAAATCTTCAGAAATTGTCGCAGACGACATGGCAACACGAGCATGCCACCATGGTCGGTTCTTTGGCATCTAAAAGCCGGTCCCACCTCCATCATTGATTAATGACCTAATTAATCTTCTGAAGTCTATATTTTGGTTCAAACTCTCTCTAACAACTTGGACTGTCATCCATGCACCATAAATTGGTCCTATGACCACCAATATCCGGTTCCAACACCTCTTGGTTGGTCCTCCTTCTTCCATAATTAGGTTTTACTACTTAATGCCTAACAAAGAACTATTTTAATTAAACATCAATTAATCATCCTTGCATCAAATACTCTGCAACTAGCACTTGGGTGCTACATGGTCGGTTCATCACCACCATGGACGGTCCCATCTCATCCAGGGTTTATCCTTATTCAATCATTGGTAGATCATCCATCGATCAAAATTAGGGTTTTGAACTTAATGCACTGCAGAGCATAATTTTGATCAGGTTCAAACACCAATAATTTATATTGATCTAGCAATCAATATTTTACTTAATAATTTAATATTAGGTTCAACTACCAATATTTTATTAATATTTCAATTCATATTTTAACTAATATTTTATCGATTCAACTATCAATTGCTCTGTAAAGCAATATTGATTCAACTATCAATATTCGAGAATCAATATGAATACTGATCCAGCTATCAGTATTTCATTAGTCCATTGATCAATACTTAGTTGGTTCACTAACCTGGTTCGACGATTATCTTAGTATTGTAATCTCTCTGCTTGTCATTCGACTTACTCATGACATGTGGATCGAGATGAACCTTCTATGATCATTCAACAATGATCATCTTCATATGAATTCCTGTAATATGCTTGACACATCAACATAATGGTTTATGATCAATTCAGCAATCTCATCAAACCTATGCTTATCAGTCGACTATCAGCTTCAGCTAGCACATTGATGTCACAATCATCAGTCAATCATCAGACTCAATATTAACGGTCCACAAAGCATATTGTTATCTTAGCAAGCACTTCATGCTTCATCCATCATAACCATAAATTATGAACTATGTTCAATTCACCAGTTAAGACTCATGGTCTAACTTGGTCAACGATTGACCACATAAAATACATATGCAAAGTAGACTTTCACATGAGACATGCCACATGAGGGGATATTCACTAGGGTTTTGGTCTGGCGGCCTACAATACGTGCGATGTGTAATACATCCACGATGAGAAATGTGAGTAAGCCATACTAGCAGTTGAAGGGATAAATGGAGTAGTGGATAATCAACCAAGTCTTCCACGCAAAGTGGAGCAGTTTTTATACATGATTCCCACTTCCTCATTCTTCCACTCTCTTCAACCATCACCGCTTATAGGAGATCGATGTGATGAACTTCAACAATAAATAGGTTCATTAACCTATGACTTGATAACTTAACACGACTTAAGATTACCGACCGTCAATTATCAAACATTTAAAGAAACTTTATCTCGTCTGACATAGAGAAGTCATCTCCAACACATCACTCAAAATCGACCAGTCTCTTTTTATCTTCACATATTCTCAGCTTCCCTCCCTACAGACCGACCCTTTTCCTTTCTTGTGACCGAATTGAATCTGGAACAACCAATATCTTGGTTTAGGCCAGATTCTTACTAATTAGTCTCTCAAACTCAAAGTACTCTCGTGCAGTATATTTGTTCAAAATATTTTTCTTCATAAAGCACTAGCTTCCTCCACCACTTTTACCCAAAAAACTAGTAAACTGTTTTTGTCTACGGATACACATATGTCATATTGCCATGGTCTTCATATAAGAAGATGCATAACAGTCATATTAATCACATCACAAAGAACTAAGTCTTCATATCCCGGGAAATAAAAATGTATAAGACATTGATGTGTAATATCTTGAGATAAAGAGTTATTAACCCAACCAACATAGTATGGATTAGGATGATGAGTAACTAGTAAACCCAAATTCTGAACAACATAACTAGCAAATATAGTTGTCCATATACCCACTGTCAACAATCATGTCACATAACTTTCCTCTTATTATGCACTTTGATTTAAAATATTGTTTCTTTGTGAATATGATTGTTGGTTCATTAAAAGTGAATGAATAATTCCCAAGTAATGTGTTAGAGCACTACACCATATCCTGGTTTTAGCAACACTTCATTTTCGGAGGTGTTCAATGGATATAGACGTTGCACACCTAGCAACATTAATATCCATTGCGCATTAGATTATATGTTGCACAAATTATTTATATTTCCTTTACTAAAAAAAACCAGTGGGTACAACGTATGCCAACGAGTACAACCGTTGCGCGGAGATTGGGTTTTTTGTAATATAAAGTTTTTTTATGGTTTTTTAATAGTTAATTTTGCTTTTAATTTTCTGATATTGGTTTTAACAGTTTATTTATTTTCTTGAGAAAAACTTAAATATCAAAACTCGTTTTTCTCTCTCTCTCTTTCAAAACCTTCAGAATTTATTTTTCGAAGAATCAGAAAATGGAAACCTCTTTAGGTGTAGGTGAAAAACCTGAAATTGATACCTATATCCTTTCACCATTATATCTTAGTCGAGATTTTCTTAGGTTTCTTTCTCTCTTTACTTTCTCTCAGTCTCTCTTTTAAAAGCCATATTTTTAAACCGAGAATAGTTATGAAATCACAGTTGATTTCCGCTGAGAAAACCAATAATCAAAACCTTTTCTTCTAAAGTTTGATATCCTAATCGAAACCTGTATACCATAAATCTAGATCTACCGTGTAGCAACTTGAATTATTTTGAAACCCTAGAAAATATCGAAGAAAATCATTAATCTTATTTCCCGGCAGTTGGTTGATTCTGACAGACTTTATCGTCAGGTATAACCCTAATTTTGTCTCGAATTTTGATGATATTGGTTGATTTTAACCTAATTGTGTGAATCCTATCTCGCATAATTAGTGGTTTTATTTCGGTAGCAAAAAATTTGGTAAAATTGTGTTTGTTTTTCTGTGTTATTTCTAGTTTCAAAGCATGGTAAATTTAATTCATTTCTATGAATTATTAGGTTTTGTTTATTTTGTTTTGTTGAAATTGTTTCAGATTATATTTGTGAAGAATCATGCATTTGAGGTTTTACTGCTTGGAATATCTTTGAATTTAGGGTTATGTTGTGATGAACCAAATCACATCTTCTTACTCGACAAATGTTTGACGAAATTCCTCAGTGAAGTTATATTGTTATTTTTACTGTGATTTTGATGAAATTATTAATGGGTTTTGTTTGTGTTGGGGGTTTGAATGAAGGGGTCATGGAACATCTGAGGTTGATGGAGATATAGTAGCAACTCTGTATGGAGTTGTAGAGAGAGTTAACAATCTTGTTTATGGTGGTACTTTAAGAGCTAGTTAATCATAAATAAAAGGCTCAAGTTTTTCTTAAGTTTTATATAGGTTTGTGTTATCTCACATATTTTCTATTCAATTTCCTTTCGGTTTTCTTGTTACTTATTTTTTTTGTTGGTGGCTGTAAGTTTTGAATTTAAGTTGGTTGACAAAATTACTAATAGGAACAGAAGATGACAATGGTAATATATTGGCTTATAGGGAATGGGTGTCTTCTTGCTTGGAACATTATGTTAACAATGCAAGATTACTGTGAGTACTTACTCCCGGTATGTCTTTTTAGTTTACCTTTTGCCTTACTTTTATGACATATATGCTTCGAATTTAGCTTAAGTGAAATCAGTTTGTATGAATTTTCATCCTCTGCCCTTGGATATAGTTGGATGTAGCCACATATGGTGGAGGAGGGCTTGGGAAGTACACTAGCATCTGCCTTATTGTAGAAATTTTTGGAATTGCATAGGGGTATGTTGAGGGTGGGATGTTCGGGGATCCCTCCTTCATGTGCCATGAATTTGTCCAAGTAATTTTTGTTAACAGTTCAATTTATTTTTTCTCTAGCTTACTAGTTGTTAATACTGTAACATATTTTTCATTAATTGACTTGTTATTGTGGGAAAATGCAGTCTTAGTTATGCTCTTGCTGATGTCACTGCTGAAGAAAAAAATGCTTCTGAATTGGTTGGAACAATGGGAGTTGCTTTGTCAGTTTGCATATTTCCTGGACAGGCCACATCAGATATCTGGGCCCAGGTAAAATAGAGCTTAAGTACATGATATTAACTTTCTATAGTTTTATACTGGTAAGCAACAACCATAATCTTTTCATAATGTTTTGCTGCAGAAAACTCAATATGTGCCTATTACAAGAGAAAGTAGAGTCGTGCTCTTGATTAATGGGTGCATTCTGTTACTCTGGTTTGGAGGATTGTGAACTTTTTGACTAGGGTTTGTGAGCCGGAAACTCTTCACTTACAAGAACATATGAGTCCTAGCCAGTGTTTTACTAAATCAGTAGAGATTTCCTCGACTGCGTAGGCATGTTAATTTTGCATTTTACTTTAGAAAGAATTCTTAAAATTGGCTTGTTGATTTTACTTTAGAAAGAATTCGTTATATATGCATGTTTGGTGATTTTCTAGTTACATATTTAGGATTGTTTTCAGTTTCTTAGAAGAATTATGCATTGTTGATTTTACTGGATTAGATTTCGCTATATGTTTGAGATGCTTGTTAGAATTTTATCGTGGGGTATGTCTAATTGATCTGTAGAAATATAAAAGTGATGTTATACGATTTCTACATGTTTGAGATGTTATCTCTTTGTTCCTTTTGACTTTCTACTTATATAATTAGTCCACATTCTTCTTTAATTAGCTAGCTTCTCCGTGTATCCTTCCATGGAGTAATGTCTCTTGCTTCATATTAGACTTCAGAACTGCAGATGATCTAGTTATTTTAGGTACTTAAGCTATTTTGGAAGGAAAAAATAGTGTTAATAATACTAAATTGTTTGGGGTCCACATGACTTGTGTTGTAAATCATAAAAATGATGTGTTTTTCAGAAAGGTACCGTTGAACTCGTCTTGGCGAAATCAATGCTATAATTACATCAGAATCAAGTGAGTGATAATTATGGTCAAGAAGTCTTTAAAACACACTTGTTCAACAATGATGGTGTTGTTATTTCCAGCTTTTAGTTGTTTTTTATTATCTTACTGCGGATAGTGTTTGCAAAATTAGGCTTCAGTATCTCTTGTAATCTTAAGTTTAAAACTATATAATTCCATCTGATATGTTTCATACTTTTCTAAGTACCATCTGTTGTTATTGTTCATGATAATAGTCCCTTTAGTTTTTTGACATTTGTGTTGTGTGCTTCATCCTCTATGCTCTTTTTGGTTAGGTATTCATTTGATGTTCTGATTGGTGCTAGGCTGACCTTAATGGGCTAATACTTCTAAGATTCTGATAGATCATCTTTTTTTGTGTAGTCATCTCCGGTACAGCTTATGGACGTGCCGTACACATCGAGGAGTGGAGGCCAAACCCCAGTGGCGTACGTGGAAGTATGTGTTTGATTCCTGATTCCCAAACTATCAGATTCTTATTTATTCTTTCTAGAAAATCGTTAATATTCAGAAATTCTGTCTGAACATCTGCATTATATGACTGTTTCTGTTTTATTAACCCCTTCAACTGCTGCTATAGTCTCTTACTTTTTGTAGAATGGTTGTCGTTGAACAGAGCAGATGACTGTATTTTTACCTTATCTTAGAAGCCCTTTTGTGATGAACTTGCAAACCTTACATGTGATCGGGATGATCAGAATCTTTGCTTTTTCCTCAGGGATAACATTCTCATTAGGATCATAATAACGACTCGTGTCACAGTAGCACATAGCAATAAATTCAACCTTGCCCTGACTTACCTAGATGAGGGTAGGTAAACTATCAAATAATCATTGGTATAGAAGTTGCTAATCAAGCAGAAAATACTCTTGTAAGAAAATCAAGCATGTAGTTCATGTGTTAGAACTCTTATCTGAAAGAAAATAAAATCTGGGGTTTGCCTCTTTTTTTTCTTTTTTTTTAATCTAGGTAGATTTCAGATGCTTGAGTAAATGCTTAGCTTAACAATCGACTTCCAGTTGATTCTAAGCTATTATTTCCTTTTGATGCTAGCATTTGGCGAAATGATTAATCTTAAGATTCTTAGCAATTAGTATTGTGTGTGTGCGATTATTACTGATTTTACTTCATTTGGTAGAGGTTCTGAAAATCTATAGCACTGTGAAATCTATGTTTTCCAGATGTTGTGGTTGTTGCTGTTCAACTCTAATCTAACCGGTCGGTATGAAGTTGTTGGACAAGTACTTAATTAAATGGGATATCGCACCCAGAAGACAAACAGCTTGTGGTGATCTCCCAGGTTTGTCACTCTCGAATAAAATATAGAAGTTAGAACCGTTTTGGTTTGTTAAACCAACTTCTGCACTCCACCACGATCTACACTCTGCCCACCTTCTTACGTTTTAGGGAATCATTCCTCTCAATCCTCTTCTCTTCTCTCTGTCTATAATAACCATTTGATCTATATTCTCTTTTCGATCCCATTTCATTTTCCTATGTAGTTTGATTCAGAAGTTCCAATCAGTCAAAAAAAATTTTTGTCCATCTCTGGACTCTATTGCATAGTTCAAAATTTTTTATGGATGAATTAAAAGAGTATGCAATAAACAACGACGTTTTGCTATATGATTGTGAAACTGATGGCAATCAAGTTCAATTGCCTTGATTTTTTTTTGGTAAGATTCTGAAGTCGTTAATTATTTGACTCACTTTTGGTTAATATATGTAATTATTTGCTCGTGTTGAAGAGGGAATTTTTGTATTTTAGTTGTATGTTGTTCAATTGCATGTAACATTTTGTCTCCTCAGATGAGGTATTCAATGTTTTTCTAGCTTCGGTGTGAAGTATGTGAAGTATTGTACTAATTTTTAAGTGGCGTGATTACCTTTCTCCTGCATGTCTTTCATCCACTTATCATGCAACTATCTACATTATCTGAAAAGTTGGATATGTAACAACAAATCAAATGCAATTGATGCAAGTTTTATAGACTGATCCCTTTCCCACATATTGAGTTTGCTTTTAGGAGATAATTTTGAAAATCCTAAGTGAAACTGAAAGTTTATCTCTTCTCACAAGATCACTCAATTATGCCTTTACTATGGCTAGTATTGCTTTTAGTGGTTATTCTATGGTGTTATATACTTATATCTGATATGTGAAGTTGGTTTTTTAGTTTTTTGGATGTGGGCCACAACCAAATCTAAAGATTTTAGTGAACCCTTTGTCAATGAGGATAACTTTAAAACTGAGTTCATTCTGATAGGTTTATTTGTAGGCCTACTTTTTTCTCCATTTAGTCTTCCTGATGTGGGATTTAATCATTACCCTTTTCTGTTTCTTTGGCGCATGTAAATCGTTATGCAATAACCTTGTTTTTTGTAACCATTTCCTGCATAATCACAGGTGTCTGCTGGCAAAGAAAAAGAAGAAGTTTGCCAGAGATCCATCTGAAATGCAAAATGTAATTTGTTCTCAGCCCCCATATGGCAGTAAGCTGACTTACTATGATTCTATTTATACTTGCTTTTGTGATGAGTTCAAATTACATGATTGACAATTTCCAATAGCTTTGTGCAATACCGTAACAATTTACACTCTCGAAGCAAAACTTACACTCTCATCTACCATTTGACGTCAATACAAATTTTTATGATTTTTCTGTGCAAGGGTAATAATATTTTTCATGTGGATGCTCATTAGAATTAAATGATTAACTTTAACCGAAGAACAAATTATTACAGGTAATCCCATGTATGGAACTTGCAGTTCTGGACCAACTTTGAAATTGCTTTACATCTCGACTAGATGGTGGTTATCTCACTACGTCAAGCTAACATGAAGCCTTGGTAATATTAGTCTGTCGAGTTTTCTGATGTTAGACTAGTATTCCATTGTTGAGACTTGCTGATATGTATTTTGTGACGTGGTATATCAGTTGACAGATTATCACTTCGAGCCAAATAAATGAGTTGTTACCCTTCTTGTGAAGCTAGAAAAGAAGATATTATCCTTCTTGTTAATCTGATAAAGCAATTTCCCGGTGATACTATATCTTCCTTGCTTGCTTCTAACACCTTTAGTCAAAACAAACTATACTCTCTCTCTCTCTCTCTCTCTCTCTCAGGGTACCTTTTTTATGTCTCTCTCTATCTCATCCTTTCATATTTCATTCTGAATTTCAGGAGTTTCAGCCTTCAGGAAATGGTCAAGCTCCTAATTGACAATAATCTTGTAGACAAAGATGTAGTAGACACTTGTAACTGGCGAAATGGAAGTGGAGCATGAACTAGGTAAATCCTTACTAGTACCTTAGAAGTTAGAAGTTTCAGGAAACCAGAACCACAAAACTGATTTTGTTTTTTGCCACTGCCAAATGACGAGGAACATGAGAAAAATGAAAAATGATGAGTTTTCTTCTTGTTTTTGTCAATACGAAGAGATTTTGCTCCTCAGTTTTGTTTTATTTTGTGTTGTGTTGTAGACCTTTACACTTGATAGTTGACAGTTATTCTGGTCTCTATTTTCTTGCAAGATATTTCTTTTTTTTTACAATGTTGATCTTCAAATGCTTTTCCGCCATCTCACAGGGATAATCACCTGACTTCATTTTATAAACAGGAATTCATAACACTTGGAAAAATGGAGGAACATAAAGCTTCAGAATCTTGTGAGTTGGGAGTAAAAACTTGCACGTTCTGTATAATGCAAAGGAAGTGCAGTTGTCCTTTCAAAACTTTGTTTCTACGGCTCGGGTTTAATATCTCAAGTATCCTGGATTTTGTATCATCAGAGCAAAAGACCGTCCCTACATCGAGATATTTCATACTCAACAAGTAAAACCATCCCATCAGAAGCTAATAAAGATGGAACTTTTCCAGTGTTGTCCCATATTGCTGTCCAGGTAAAACAGTTTCACTTTCTCCATGACATCTGAGTTTTCATATGTTTGGCATGGATATCAAACTCGGATTAGACTTCCCAGAATTATTTTGCACAAAACACCTGAAAATTATTTGGATATTATCTAGCTACTTAATTTGTTGATATATGAATCGTTCTTGATGGATTGTGATGATAAATAATTATTCTTGGTCTATTGCAATTCAGGAGCAGAAATATGCCGGAAAATGTGCCGGCGGTAAAAAAATTTAACCTAAAAATGAATTTGCAACGGATATAAACGTTGTACAATTATACGTTGCACTAATTACTGGAAATGAGCAACGGATGTAATTGTAACCAAATAAAAAAAGCGTTGACAAAACCAAAATGGGACACACAAAAGTGTTATTCTATAAATAATATCTGTTGCACTAATTATTTATACGTTGCACAAATAAGAAAAGGTGCAACGGTTGTGCAACGTTTATAAGCGTTGTACAAATTAATTTGTGCAATGGATAATGTGTATTGCACACCAATGCGCAACGCCATTTTGGCAACGTTTATTTCCGTTGCACAAATTATGCGCAACATTTATAAACGTCCCTAAATGGACATTTTGGTGTAGTGGAGCATAGCTCGGTTGAACCCACCAAGCATTGGTATGTCAAGTTTGGTTGTCATATTTTAGTGAACCAAAACTCATTTAAGAGTCGCTTGATTTAAATGTACTAGAGTCAACTTCGTATAGGTTAGCTTGAAAGTATTAGGGTGAGACATTACAAGTATTACGAAGACTTGAAGAAGTGAAGAAGTACGAAGCTACAACCACAACATCATCCTTCCACTTGAGGTTAGTGATACTTGACTTGAACTATTTCATTCCCTAACTTATCTTTCAAGTGGTGCATATTGAAAACATAAAACTGCGAAGCATGAACACTCTAGATAGACATAGCATTAAGGAATACAATATGAGGTTTATTTCTTAACCATTAAACTTTGTATACGAGACATCGACATAATCGTATGAATGCTAATGTGAGTATATATGGGTATGAGGTGAGGATTTCATCCTAGGAAACAATGTTTTTTCATGTGTTTTAAGGAAGTAAGTTCATGATATGTGTTATGAACCAAAAAGGAAATTGCCAGGCGTTATTGGGATTGTTCTTCATTGCATATCTTATGAACGATCAATATGTGTGATTAGTATAACTGCTCATGACTTGTTTGTGTTCTTGGTAAAACTATTCACATGAGGCCTGACTTATGTATTGGAATGATTTTTATTAGTGAAACCAATCTTAAGTAATCACCTGGGGTATGATCGGGTTTTTGTGTGTCTGACCAAATTTTGGAGAGGGGAACCGATCCTAGTAAGAGACTCTACGTAAGAAAACCCATGGTAGTCAGAAATTATCTAACATTTTTAGAATATTTCTCTAGTCTACATAGAGAATCATCTTCACAGCAGTTTAACACATCACATCACCAACATATCAATTTTCATTGATCTCCATACAATCTCAGCTTCCCTCCCTACAGACCGACCCTTCTCCTCCTCTTGTGACCGAATTTAATCTGAAACGTCCATTGTCTTGGTTTAGGCTAGGGTCCTACAAATTAGTCTCTCGAAGTCAAAGTATTCCCGTGTAGTACATTTGTATAAAGGTTCGGCCGATTTTCAACTTCAAGCACCAGCTTCAGCAAGCACTTTCCTCTTCCACCACCTTTTACCGGAAAGCCCGTGAATCGTTTTTACCCAAAAACAATATGTATTGCTTATTTTGTGAGATTTGTTCTTTGTTATCATACTTCTGGTGATTAGAATGGATATCTCATATGTTTTCATAGGTTAAGATCTTAACTCTTTGTGTCCGTCACTGGATAAAAGAGGAGTAAACTATTTGAGAATTGCAACATTGATCTTCCCACGTTGAACTTAATTTTGTGAATATGTTGCATGGACTCTGTAAGATGTTCTCCAGTAATCGGCTTTCCTTCTTGAATGCGTAACTGCAGAAGAATAATTTTGAAAACTTTAATCTTTATTTTGTACATGGTAAGGGAAGATATAATTCTTATGCTGAGTCATATCACATAAATTATCCTTTTTTTTCGTAACTGCTCTAGAGAATAATTTTTGTCGATGATTATTTTTCTCACGAAAATAATGTATCTTGGTGCCTCAAATATTAAGATTGTTATTTTTAACTTCTTTGTTTGGAAATGGCGAGAAGAGAGAAAAATAATGGACTCATATATACTTTGTTAGTAACTGGCGAGTAAATTTGTTAATTTCTAAAGAAAATCATTCTTATGCGATTAGAGAAGGGTCGCTCATATGGTTCTTTTTGGAATGGCAACAACTGAGGGAGAGTTCGATCCGAACTTCTGCTTTATTGTCATATTTTTGTGAAGAGTGTTGTTGTGGGATGCTTGTACCTATATATCTCCTTGATGAAGACGCTAAGTTTACTTGGTTAAATCGCCTAAATAAAATTTGGAACGTGTTTTCTAATCTTGATTGATGTGATCTCAATAATGTTGTTGTAGTAAAAGGTTCGTTGAGACTTGTGAAATAAATAGATTTTAGACTTATAAAACTTAAAAATAAAGAAAACTTAATTCAAGATTGATTTCAAAATATTAAAAATAACCAAGACACT
This sequence comes from Papaver bracteatum, assembly GCA_023529315.1. Classification (NCBI taxonomy): domain Eukaryota; kingdom Viridiplantae; phylum Streptophyta; class Magnoliopsida; order Ranunculales; family Papaveraceae; genus Papaver; species Papaver bracteatum. Next base: position 475,023 of record JAJJWX010001185.1, read on the forward strand.
AGAGTCCACTATCACACATGAATGAATGATGTCAAATATTTCATAACTCTAATTAGCCTTTAAATCCTTTATTTCTTAATTCACAAATGATCAAACAAATTCTCAAATATTAATTGTATTCCCTAAGCATAGACTATCAATTGATTAAACAAAGTATAATCTATCAAATTGAATCACAAGTAATTAAGAAAATTATGTAAACATTTAAAAACTCTGCAAAAGCAGTGATTGAGTGAATTATAAATTAGAGAAAATAAAATAGTTACCCATTATTCATGTGTAAATAGCTTCATCCATTTCCTTGATTATGCGAGAATTTAGCCTCTCATCATGATGAAAACACACTAAAAAGTTGATTTCATTTGTGTTCAAAAGTGGTTAACAAATGATGAAATTGGGAGAAAATGATTAAAACCGGGTTTTTGTAACTATTATAATTGTTGCAAAACTGTGTTACAAAGAATGATAAATGTATAGTGTCACTGTCACTGTGGCACTACGACCCTCCAACTTTTGTCGTTGTCACTGTTGATAAACGACGGTCTTCAGAAGTATTATGTTCTTCGTGTTCTTCCTTCACGGCAGCATCAGCAGAATTCTCCAACTTGATTTCTATTGCTCTATTCTTCTCCCAAACTCTCTGTCCCCCCTCCAAGACATACCAAAACCCTTTATATACCCGCATCATCCAGAAAATCTTCGTCATAACTACCAATAATTTTTTTTTTAATTCTCGGGAATATTTTCCTTCTTTATTTAATTTTCAGCCAACCACAGGTGTAATTCATCTCTGCACGCGTTATTCTTCAGCTCAAACAATACAACACGATTCAACTATATGTGTATACGTCTCAGATGACGTTGAACTTGCAGCAGCCACATTAAAACTTTCCGAGAATAATTCGACCTCTGTTTTGCCGAGTGTATTTTTTTTTTACACGCGTCTTTTGAGCTGGCTAAGTCCAAAATATTTCGCAAGATCAAATCGAATCAAACAGGATACACGATGTCCAAATCTCCATGCAACTGCCACCTATACCTCAAAACCAAAACCCGAGAAATAACTCTCTCCCTATTTCACCCATCACCGGATTATCCAACCCAAGTTTGTTGATTTGAAGGCCTATACCATCCCTGTTAAGCCCAAACAGGTCTACTGAAACCAATTATGGCGATTGAGTCTCCTCCAAAACCTCCAAAAATCCGAACCCTAATTCTGATCGGTGAGAATCCCTTTTCCCGCCACTTTTGAATTTTGAAAGAAGATGACCTCCCCCTAACAGATATGGGGGTGCGAATAGCAGCTGGCGCCCTGGGGGTGCCCTTATCCAAAGTGAGGTGCCTTTAGTACTTTTCTCCGGGGGTCCAAATAGCACTTTTTGAGCAACTTTTTCCACACAAGTGTATTTCTCCAAAAACACCTACACAAACATAAAAACACCAAAATAAGTACAAAAATCGAGACTAACAATAGAGACACTGAGGATAATTCAGACACAAAAATGTGTCTATCATTGATAACTCTTTTATTTTAATTCATTACGATCCCTGTTTTTCGCCTTTGCCAATCTTGTTGAAAAAAAAGGGGAGATTATTTAGTAGTATTATGCTACAACATATGGATTTTCGGAGCATTATGTAAGGGTAAGTGTATTATAATCTATAGGTTTTACCTATTATGCAAAAATAGTACGTATTGACTAAGGGTGAGAATACATCACTGTAGTATTGCTTCAAAGTTGTGGTGTAATTGAACTTTGAGGAAGGGAATTATGTTATGTTTTTGGTATAACAACCATTGAGTTAAGGATTTTTCATTCAAGAAAATCTCGAATAGAGGAATCTACGTATCCCTACGCCTACTATTAATCTAGTCTATGCACGTGAATCCTAAGATAGAGTCCACTATGTTAAGTTGCTTCAACCGTTGTGAAGACTTCTAGTACTCAACTTTTTTGGATCGTATTCTAAAACAGTAAACGACTAATCTATTTTCGGTAACCGCTCTATCAATCTCATAAATCAACAAGTTAATCAGAAATATATGTTTAGTTACAAAGATTTTTCCATTTAATCAACCGGTTTGTATCAACCAAGATATACAGACTAACAAAAATCAATTTTAGTTCACAATCTATCATATTCAAATTCTAAGAGGAACCATCAAATGATAGATCAAATCGATCTATGCAACACGTTATATCATAGATAAATAAACTCCTGGATCCTAGTCAATCAAGATGTGCACGAAATATAATCACAAAGATCAGAATACCAATCAAAAAATATTTAATCTTCAGTCCTCAATGTACCTGCACAAACAACTTGGTTCCCTTGTGATTGATCATGCACATAACATAATCTATTAATAATAGATGATCAAAAGTCCTATTTTCATATCTTCAATCAATAAAGATCAGATCAGAACTAGTTAAACCTTGATATCTAGTTCGAGTGACCTTATATCAGAAGAGAATAATTACATATTAAAAAAACTAGGTGGAATCAAGATTCAACTTTATTGTTAGTCAATCAAATGAATAATCGAAAACTAAAGTAACAATACGATTTAGTTTTATACAACGGTACTACTAAAAGATTCTTATTCCCAAAGAAGTCTTTAAAAGACGTGCATATAAGAGATTTCACCTAATTAGATTACTTACCACTTTCAAAGTATTACAAGAATACTACTAGTGTGCTTTTCTCACACTAAACGCGAAGTTCTATGCGTTATGGGACAAGTTCATAAGTAGAACAAACTTCATTATTTTAAATGACTAAGGTAGTTTGGACACCAAGGAACTTCATAACCTAAAATATCAAAAGGTATACAATAAATACAAAAATTAGTTTTCACTAAATTCCAACTACTGTCCAACTACTATACCAAAATATCTTGTGGATGACAACTCAATATTAGCCAGAATACAAGTATACTTTAATGACATATTGTTTGCGGGTGAAAAGAGTTTCTGCTGATTTGGTAATTTTGGGTGTGTGGATGAGAAAAGAGTCAAGACCCTAAACAATGTACTGCACAGGAGTACTTTTGATTCGAGAGATAAATTTGTACAATCTTGGCCTAAACTAAAAAATGGTCGTTCCAGGCTTGCTTCGGTCACAAAGTGAAGGAGAAGGGTTGGTCTTAAGGAGGGAAGCGAAGAGTGTGTTGAGACTAGAATCGTTGATTCTGAAGGTGTGGTTGTTTATGACTTGTATCAGAAAGTAAAACTGGCAAGTAGCATGGAAAGCTACCAGGTGATTTCTAGATACTGTGTTGTTGCCTACCAAAAACCTGTTGTTTGGTGAAAATAGGTGAAGCCTATTTATACAAGTCATATTGAAACATACCCTGGTCTCGTAGGAAGTGGAAACGGTGGAGTGGTGGAGGAATAGAGTAACGTTTAACTATTAGACGTTACGCTTCCATGATGAGGGAAGTGAATTCGTGTAACCGTCAGTCATTACGCTTCCATGATGAAGGTAATAAATTGTTTACACCGTTACTTTTCACTACCACTAATTGTCCTACTTTATGACACTTTCTTGTAATGAGGGCATTGCGCGCCGCACGCTGTAAACCGCCAGACCAATACCCTGATGAGTATCCCCCAGTTTGTGACATGTTATATGTCTCGAGTATTTTCGTGGAAAACGTGCAGCAGGTTGCTATGTGTGACAAGTCAAAGTCAATAGACTTTGCCATAGGAAAATAACATGTGATGTTATTATGCTTTCTTTGGTCGGCCGCATAAAATTTACCACAAGTCAGTCAGTTTGGTGGCGAACTTGAATGGCTAAGATTACATCTCATGAGGAAGGGTAGCCGTTTATTATGGCCACATCTTTGTTGAATAGCATAGTGGCGCCTAACGTAGCTGTGGCGTAGCGGGTTGCCTGGGGTTGCCGCAAGTCCGTTAGTTCAGTGGCGAACTTGGATGGCTGATATTGCATCTCATGAGGGAGGGTAGCCTTTTATTATGGCTACCTTGTGTTGGCGCCTGATAATGGCGCAGGGGCATTTTGGTGTATGCCAGTGGTAATGTAGTATGGCTGGCATGGCTCGTGCATGTCAGTGGTACGGTGGTGCAAGTGGCGCATGGCATAGCCATGTCCACTATATTTAGGTGGCTGGTCGCCTAAAACTTTCTACAAGTTTTTCAGTTCGGTGGCGAACTTGGATGGTTAAGATTCCATCTCATGAGGAAGGATGGCCATTGATTATGGCCATATCTCATTTCATAGCAAAGTGGCGCCATTGGCATAGTGGCGCCTGGCGTGGCCATGGCATAGCGGCATGCTAGTGGCGTTGTGGCATTGTAGCATGGCCAGAACTTAGGATTTGTCTCTGTGGCCAAAGTTAGAGCTTGGCGTCGGGCCAAAGTTAGGGCTTGGCGGCGTGGACAAGGTTAGAATTTGGCACCATGGCCAAATTTAGGGTTTGGCAACGTGGCCAAGGCTAGGGTTTGGCGCCGTGGCCAAATTAGGGCTTGGCGGCGTGGCCAAGGCTAGGTTTTGGCGCCGTGGTAAAATTAGGGCTTGGCGGCGTAGCTAAAACTAGGATTTGGCGTCGTGGTAAGAATTAGGGCTAGGCGGCGTAGCCAAGGCTTGGATTTGGGGTCGTGGCCAAAGTTAGAGCTTGGCGCCGTGGCCAAGGCTAGGGTTTGGTGCCGTGGTAAAATTAGGGCTTGGCGCCGTGGCCAAGGCTAGGATTTGGCACCTTGGTAAGAATTAGGGCTTGGCGGCGTGGCTAAGGCTAGGATTTGGCGTTGTGGTAAAATTAGGGCTTGTCGGCGTATCCAAGGCTAGGATTTGGCATCGTGGTAAGAATTAGGGTTTGGCGGCGTGGCCAAGGCCAAAGTGGCATGCTATGCGGCAGAGTAGCATGTTTTCATGTCGATCAATATGTTGTTGTTGTAAGGCGTATTTGGATTTCCAGTTAGTATGGTGGCACGACAGGGTGCGTTTGGCCTTTAATGTATGGTGGCAAGTTTAGAGCTACTTGATTGGACAAGGAAAAGGGCCGGCCAAACATAAGGCACGGCTACACTTCTGGTGAAAGTGTAGAAGCTTTAAAGCGACCTGATTGGTCGATTAAAATAGGGACGACCAAGCATGGGCGTGGCTACACTTCTGGTGAGAGTGTGGCAGCTTTATAGGGACTTGATTGGTCGATGGGAAGTAGGGCCGGCAAGTATGGGCACAGCCACAACTTATATGCGTGTGGGTAATTTGAGGCGACACGATTGGTCGAGAGAAATATGGCCTGTTTAGGAAGGGGCGTGGCCAATAGAAAGTGGCGCTAGTTGGCCTAAGGCATGGACATATCTCTCTTTGCTACTGCTGCTTCCTATTTTCTTATTCTGATCAAGGTTTTGCACCTGCTAATCCATGGCAGATTAATTACCTAGTTTTCCTAGGTTTAATTTTGACAAGCAAGGTCTGATATACTGCGCAAGGTGCAAAACCCTAACTTCCGCAAGTTAATCAGGGCAATTGATTGAATTCTATGTGTTGACACATAGTCCTTTTAATTTCATTGTCAGAGAGCATCATTCTTTTTCTGATTGAATACCTTATGCAAAGACCTTATCCTTGATACTTGGAAATTCGTGCTACTCTGCTGCGAGTGAACACAAATCGTCATGCCATATCAACATTAAGGGTTCAGCCGGAGAACATAGCATAGATGTCATTCAAAGAAACTAATATTAAGTGAATATAGACGAGGCGCCGAAATTTACAGAACATATGGGATGATTGCTACATTCGCCAGTCTAGATAAATTTCATGTAAGTATATTGAACAGCTCATTAAATATGCTGGTGTAGAGGTTAGCACTCACAGCACCGTTTCCTTATAGAGTGACGTCACATCAGATGTAAGGTTTTACGATTTCAACCCTAAGCTAAAAACCATCATCAACATTAAGTCCCCGGCTTAGCACGTAACAGTGGAATTGTTGCGAGGTAAGCATGAGATGGTGACAGACAAGAGTAAAATCAAAAGGGCAAGAGGTGAAGAAATTTCCAGGGAAATTCGACTAACCATTGGTGCAAAGCATGAGGAATTCGTGATCCTTGTGTTGGCGGCTCTGCGTAATTCTGACTTCGCCATAGGGTGTTGGCGTCTGAGACTCTGTCTATTGATTGGCAGAAATGGCACTACAATTTGGTCCACGAATCGGTCAATGGCGCTAGCTGGCTAGGTCACGGAATATGTGGAGATGGTGCTTGGATTCAGTCCATGGAATGATGGAAACTGGCTTCAGTCCGCGGAAAGGTGAAAGAACTTTGGCTACCAAACAATAAAGATGGAGCCGGCTAGGTCGCAGAAAGGGAAGAGATAACGCTTGGCTTGGAATGGGGAAGGTGGCGCTGCTTTGAACGGTGGACATGGAGCTACTTTGAACGGCGGGGATGGCGCTGGTTTGAGCGGTGAAGGTGGTGCTTCTTTGGATGTCTGACCGTTTTCTCCCGTTCCACACTAGGGCTTCGATGAGAGACTTCATCCGGTTGAGGCTGATTTTTGGCCGCCGTGTAAACTCATTGTGCTTGCTCGGTATCCGTTTCTATTTAGGGTTTCTGCAGTATATATGCTGGTGCAATTAGTTTATATTTCTTAGTTCAAGACAAAGACTTACTCTGTTGAATCCATATTTCCTTCATCATGTCGAGCAGAAGCGAATCATCTTCAAGTCATCTAGATCCTTCAGTCAAACGCATGCGGCTTGCATCCAGAGTATTTCTCTAGCCATATCCTAGTTTTCACTTTTCCCATAACATTCCTTTTCTCTCCTTTTCTCAGCATGGACAAATACCTAATTCTGGCGACAACTCTCCCGTCCGGATCATTCGAGTTAAGAATATCATACCGGTACGTTTTATTGACCAATGGATATTTGTTTGTTACTACCAGCGAGTAATAAAAAGGAGTTTCCTTTGTGCAGAGATACTCATCTGGAACACGTGTGACCATCGTCGATGATAATGATCTGACCACCCCCTCTCCTTCGAATCCGAGCATACCAACTGCTGCAGATCTGGAAAATGCTGATTTAGGTGTCTCTTGCCATGAATATCCCAATGCAGGTTTGTCATTTGAAATCTGCATGAATTGTTTATCTTCTAGCTACCGAAAAATTGGTAGGTTCCTAGTGCGAAAGGAATTCGTAACTCTGTACACGAATATATGGAGAAGATATGGCCATATTGCCACCAGGAATGTAGCGCAGCATTGTTCATCTACCTTGGTTACCACAGTGAACTATCTCCTACCCATGATTGTTGAAATGGAAGGCACATCCATCCACGATGTCACGGAATCAACTATTGAAAAGTGGGAAAACATGGTGTCTACCTGTGAATCCCTTGAGTTTAATGCAAGTTGGCTGCGGCGTCGTCTTGACATCGTGAAGGTTGATAAAGCCGGTATCCTTGCCAATGTCATTCCTGCCACAAAATCCACTTTGGAAGAGGAGAAGGCTCTGATCGCGGAATCCCAAAAGGTGGAAAAGGCAATCCAAGACTTGAAGAGTAGGACTGAAAGATATCAAAACAGGTTGAAGATGATGCTTTCAAGGAACTATAATCTAGTGGATGGGATTTTCTGAGTTATGTAATTATGAGACACATGGTTTTCCTTCTAAGTCTCGAATATATATATATATATTCTTGGTTTTGGAGAATTAAGAGAATTTTTATTAATATGCTTCGATTAAATGAAATTTGATAACTGGGATGTGAATGAAATAGAAAAATGCCTGCTAGCCATGCCATGAGACGGCGAGAGGTGGGGTAATTATTAGGCATAGTATGCCTTGAGCCATTTTCCATTGATGACTACCTCCAGTTTTCCTCCCTCTTCCTTGATGATCTTGTAGTATCCACTGTTATACGCTTTGGTGACCACATAAGGCCCTTCCCATTTTGGAGATAATTTTGGTGCTGATATGTCTTGTTGGATGTATTTGGCTGTCTTCAACACCAGATCCCCTACTTGAAAAACTCCAGGTTTCACAGCTTTGTCATATGCTCGGGAAATTCTATTTATGTATGCTTGTGCGTGATGTTCTGCTTTAGCTCTTCTGGAATCCAAAGTGTCTAGCTCCGCTACCCTGGCATTCGATGTTTCGGCTTTATTCTATTGGACTCCACTTGCCTCTACAATCCTAGCTGATGGGATTTTAATTTCCGTTGGGAGAATGGCGTCTGCGCCGTAGATGAGAGAATAGGGGGAGGCGCCAGCAGAGCTCCTTGGTGATGTCTGATATGCGCTCTGTCATAATTTTACCACGACGCCAAATCCTAGCCTTGGCCACGCCGCCAAGATAAAATTCTTACCACGATGCCAAATCCTATCCTTGGCCACGCCGCCAAGCCCTAATTTTACCACGGCACCAAATTCTAGCCTTGGCCACGCCACCAAGCCCTAATTTTACCACGACGCCAAAACCTAGCCTTGGCCATGCCGCTAAGCCCTAACTTTGGCCACTGCGCCAAATTCTAACCTTGGCCACGCCGGCAAGCCCTAACTTTGCGCATGGAGCCAAATCCTAAGTTCTGGCCATGCTACAATGCCACAGGGCCACGCCACAATGCCATGCCTACGCCACTAGCATGCCTCTATTCCATGGCTACGCCATGCGCCACTATGCCAATGACGCCACTTTGCTATACAATGAGATAAGGCCATAATCAATGGCCATCCTTCCTCATGAGATGCAATCTCAACGATCCAAGTTCACTACCGAACTGACAGACTTGTGGCAAGTTTTATACGACCCGCCGCCTGAATCTAGTGGCCATGGCTATACCATGAGCCCCTTGCACCACTGTGCCACTGGCATGGATGATCCATGCCATCCATACTACATTACCACTAGTGTACGCCAAAACGCCCATGTGCCATTATCAGGTGCCAACACAAGGTAGCCATAATCAACGGCTACCCTCCCTTATGAGATGCAATCTCAGCCATCCAAGTTCGCCACTGAACTGACGGAGTTGCGGCAAGCCCCAGGCAACCCGCTACGCCAGGCACCACCATATTAATGGCGCCACTTTGGTACACAACAAAGATGTGGCCATAACCAATGGCTACCCTTCCTCATGAGATGTAATTTCAGCCATTCAAGTTCGCCACCTAACTGATGGACTTCTGGCAAGTTTAGGCGACCGACCAAGGAAAGCCTAATAGAATCACATGCTATTTTCCTATGGCAAAGTCTCTTGACTTTGACTTACCACACATAGCAACTTGCTACACTTTTTCCACGGAAACACTCGAGACATCAAACATGTCACAAACCGGGGGATACTCATCAGCGTATTGGTATGGCGGTTTACAACGTGCGGCATGCAATGCGCTCGTTACAAGAAAGTGTCATAAAGTAGGACAATTAGTGGTGATGAAAATTAACGGTGTAAACAATTCATTACCTTCATCATGGAAGCGTAATAACTGATGGTCATACGGATTCACTTCCCTCATCATGGAAGTATAGCGTCTAACGGTTACACGTTACTCAATTCCTCTACCACTCAATCATTTCCACTTCCTACGAGAATAGGGTACGTTTCAATATGACTTGTATAAATAGGCTTCACCTATTTTCACCAAACAAAAAGTTTTGGTCGGCAACAATACAGTATCCAGAAATCACATGGTAGCTTTCCATCTTGTTAGCCAATTCTACTTTCTGATACAAGTCATAAACAACAACACCTTCATAATTAAAAATTCTGGTCTCAACACTCTCTTCGCTTCCCTCCCTAAGACAACCCTTCTCCTTCACTTTGTGACCGAAGCAAGCCCGGAACATCCATTTCTTGGTTTATGCCAGGATTATACAGATTGATCTCTCGAATCAAAAGTACTCTCGTATAGTACATTTTTTAGGGTCTAGACTCGTTTCTCACCCACACACCCAAAATTACCAAAATCAGCAGAAACTGTTTTCACCCACAAACAATTGGCGACCACAGTGGTAAAACATGGTGTCTACCTGTGAATCCCTTGAGTTTAACGTAACTTAGATACGACATCATCTTGACATCGTGAAGGTTGATAGATCCGATATCCTTGCTAATGTTATTCCTTCCACAAAAGCCATTTTGGAAGCGGAGAAGGATCTGATCGCGGAATCCCAAAAGGTGGAAAATGCAATCCAGGACTTGAAGAGTAGGACTGAAAGATATCAAAACAGGTTGAAGATGATGCTTTCAAGGAACTATAATCTTCAGGATGGGATTTTATGAGTTATGTAATTGTGAGACACGTGGTGTTCCTTATAGTTCTCGAATATATATATTATTGGTTTTGGAGAAATAAGATAATTTTTATTAATATGCTTCGATTAAATGAAATTTGATAACTGGGATATGAAGGAAACAGAAAAATGCCTGGATAGCCGTGCCATGATACGGCGAGGGGTGGGGTAATAGTTAGGCTTAGTATGCCTTGATCCATTTTCCATTGATGACTGCCTCTAGTTTGCCTCCATCTTCCTTGATGACCTTGTAGTATCCACTGTTATACGCTTTGGTGACCACATAAGGCCCTTCCCATTTTGGGGAGAATTTTGGTGCTGACATGTCTTGTTGGATGTGTTTGGATGTCTTCAACACCAGATCCCCTACTTGAAAAACTCCAGGTTTCACAGCTTTGTCATATGCTCGGGAAATTCTATTTCTATATGCTTGCGCGTGATCTTCTACTTTAGCTCTTACGGAATCCAAAGTATCTAGATTCGCTACCCTGGCATTCGATGTTTCGGCTTTATTTCGTTGGACTCCACTTGCCTTGGCAATCCTAGCTGATGGGATTTTAATTTCCGCTGGGAGAATGGCGTCTGCGCCGTTGTTGATAGTGGATTTTAGTTCATGGCTAAAGTTGTAAAACCAATTTTTATGCAGTCGTCATGCAAAGGATTGGGCTATTTGATAAGTGATGAATACTCTCAATAGAGTAACATGAATATCCAAGTATCAACAGTGAGGCTTGCACGAAATATCCGTACATGCTACACCATTCTCTAACAAAGAGAATCGTCTCTCGGTGTGTTATACTAGCCCGATCGAGCATATTTGAACCAAGACTATCCACATCAGTCCCAGAGACGATCATGACCATCCAACTTCACCAACATGATTGGACGGCTTAGATCGGATCCATAACCCTCAGGAAGGTATTGGAATATTCACCACTGACCCAATGTGGGCCCCACATGGTCGGCATCCCCAAAAGGGAAGCGTGGCTTGCCAATTCGTCCAGCCGAAGCAGCGCGGACGTGAAACCCTAAATTAGGGTTTGCGGCACATTACATGTGTCGCAAAACAGTCTCAACTATCCATCTTAACAGGCATAGATGGAGGGTGTAGATGTAGATTCAAAGGGCCCAGAACATGTCAACACAAACACCGTGGGCCCGCCTACATGCATGACCGGTCGGTCAAGACCAACTATGGTTAGTCTTCCCAATTCGTGCGCCCCAAACTGGGTATGACACACGGCCGAGAAAAACCTAATTAGGGTTTGAAAAATTACGAGCGTCCATTTTCACCTGATCGAATAAAGGGTCTAGGAGTCGATTAAGCAGGTCCAGTGAGTATCAACGTGATCACCGTGGGCCCATCTATCTCCACACCCGATCAACCAAGGCATATCATGCCTGGTTTCTTCGATTCGCATGCCCAAACTAGGCGTGGTCACATCTCCCAATTGCAAACTAATCTCGACCACTCAACTTTGCCGAAAAAATTGAGTGGCTTAGATCACGTTTCTACGGGATATTAAGGTATGGATGTGTACACCAGCCCACGTATGTATACCAGACTAATCTTCCAAGACCGACCAAGCTTGGTCGTCTCGAAACGCGCGCCCGAAGTAGGCATGATGCGCGGCTTTTGCGGCACCTGATTTATGTTGCAAATTGATCTTGACCACTCAACTTCACCGGACAAATTGAGTGGCCTAGATCACACTTTTACGAGACAATGAGGTATGGGCGCCTACACCGTCATGCTGTCTACACGCATGCATGATCGGCCTGGATAAAATCATGTCCCTAGCTTGGATTCGACCAAGCTGAAGAGTGATGTTTGCGCACCTCTTCATAAACCTTAATTCCACCAACGGTCGCAGATGAGTGTCTCAAAGATCATCTTGTCCGTTCAAATTCACCTGCTTGGTTATACAACCCTGGTCAGGAGTTAACTGGTCAATGAGGTGTCACGGTGATTATCATCCGCCACTCTCACTAGTAGAAAAGGGGGTAATCTCAACCCACCACCCTGACCCTCATCACCGGTCCATGTACCGTAGACCGGTCAAGACGGTCTAGGATATAATAATTTTTCGGACTACAACCCAGATGGTTAAAAACAGTCGCTGTATAAATTTTTTAATTACCCTCATGTCCCGGGATTATTAACCCACACTGAGACGGCTAGACCTAGTTGAATCAATGATTCTAGTTTAGGCGGGAACTATAACCCGTTTCCCTCCCTTTCCCACCTCGTTAGTATCGATGGATATATATCTCCCCACATCCTCTCTCTCTCTCTCCATTAGTTCACTCACAGAGAAAAAAAGAAAAACTAAGAGAAAAAAACCCAGACATCCTAAAATCTTCTTCTTCTCTCAAACTCCATCAATGAAATCTAATTAAGCCCTTATATTAGAAAACCTCATTTATATTAACCTTTTACATCTTGTGTAGCAATTAGGTTTGATTTTCAAAATCATCAGGTAAATCTACAATTTGGGTTTTTCGATTGAATTTTTTTTTTCCTTCTCTTTTTCTGTTACTATCGATTTCCTTCATGGGTTTTAACAATTGGTGTTTTGTTTGTTTGTTTCAGGTAAATCTCAACAGTTTCAGTTGTAGTTCAGATAAGGTACAGTTAGGGTTTTTTTGATTGAAGTTATCTTTTTCTTCTATTTTTTCTTTTAATGAACGATTTCGTTCATGGGGTTTTAATTTTTAGTGTTTCGTTTGTTGAATTCAGGTAAATCTCAACAATTTTAGTCGTAGTTCAAATAAGGTATAGTTAGGGTTTCTGATTGAAGTTTTCTTTTTCCTCTCTTTTCTTTTAAATGATCGATTTCCTTCACGGGGTTTTAACAATAAGTGTTTTATTTTTTAATTTCAGGTAAATATCACCATTTTCAGTTGTAGTTCAAATCTTTATCAGGTACAGTTAGGGATTTGGATTTGGATTTAAGTTTTCTTTTTATTTTACTGGTCGATTTTGTTCAAGGGGTTTTAACAATTGTTGTTTGGGATAATTAGAGTTTGGTACTCAAGTTTAGACCAACACTAGGCTTTGGTCGAACATTTGTCCAACGTTAGGCCTTGGTACCTGGACCAGACGTTGACCCTTGTTGACTAGGTTAAGTCCAAATTTCTTTTTAGTAATATTTAGAAAATTAATATAAAATCTAATTATTAAACAGATTACTATAATACCCTGCAGTTTTCTTAATATTTACAAAAAAACTCAACATTAACTACTAACACTTCAGTTAAATATCCGACCATCCAAACCTATCAGAATCTTCATTCTTGGTAGCAGTTAACTTGATAGCAGTAGCAGTTAATCATTCCTCACCTAAATTGACCAAACCGTAGCTTCCAGATCCACATCAAACTGATGGTCGCAGAATCTCCTCAAGATCGAAATCTAAGAAAACCCATTTCAATTCTTGCCCCTATTCTTCTGTATCTTAACTTGAATCCCTAATTTGAACTTCTCAACTCCATTACCGACTGTTGTATCATATTTTTCAAGTTCTTCACCAGATTTCACCATCAGACCCTTAGATTTCAATTTCTCTTTGATTCGACAGCAGCAACAACAATCTCAGCCACTGTTATTTCTTTCAAATTTTCCAAGAATAATTGATAAAGAACACAACACCATCTTCTACAATTTCTTCTTCAAACCCTCAATTCATCACCAACTCAGTAGCAGCAAGCTCCATTCATCCCTTTCCTTTCTATTTCTTCAAATCCCCTTCTGAATATCGACCTCCACCACAACAAATTTTCTCTCAATCTCTGTAAAAAGCCGCAGCTGTATTTCCTCACTCATCTCTGTCAAACCCTAGCCAAAACCAGTCACGAATTCAAATATTTCTTTTCTTCTTTTTGATTCGAATTTAGTACCCATATTGAAATCTCAACTCAAACCATATTAAAACTCAATTGAATCCATATTGAATAATCGATTTTGTTGTGAATCTCAACTGAAACCCCTATCGAATATAACTGAAACCCCTACTAAATCGATTATGTATGAGCTTAATTGAAACCCATAGAAGAATCAAAACCCTAACCGAACCCTAATTATTTTTTGTAACAACTGAACCCTAATCATTTCTGCAACAACAATAGTAAACCACATAACCTCTGTATGCCTTCTTCTTTTATCAAAATCGATTCTAAATATCTGAAACAGTATTTTCTTCGTCATTCACATCCAAGTAAATCAAATTCTCGTACATTTGCGTGATGGGTTTCAACGAAAAAAAAAAAGAAAAAAAATTATACAACGGAGATTATAGATTTGATGGCTGTAGCAGAGAAAGAAAAAGAGTGGAGAAGAATTTGTGGTGTGAATAAACCACCTCCCACTGATACATATGAAAAAGAGAAGGATCAGAAGTAGACTTGTAAACCTGGAATTTCACAATATTTTCATTTTAGAAAATTAAGTAAAGTTTGGTCATAAACAGTCAATGCAGGTCAACGTCCAGTCCAGGTACCAAGGCCTAACGTTGGACAAATGTTAGACCAAAGCCTAGTGTTGGTCTAAACTTGAGTACCAAACACCAATTACCCCTTGTTGTTTTATTGATTGATTTCAGGTAGTTACAACTTAAGTTACAGTTCTGTTTTTCATCAGATATAGCTGATTTGATAGTTGGTTAATTTATGAGTTTAAATGTAGTATGTGGATCATGTATTAGGGTTAGTTAAGTTATGTTGTTGATTTGGTTTGTGTATCATGTTTTGGGTTTGGTGTTGCTTGAACAGAATTATGTTTTAGGTTTGTAACCCTTTTAGTATAGTTACCCATGTTTTAATGCTTCTCTTATATTGTTTTAGATAGTACTCATATGTTAATGCCTGCTATTCTATATAGCCTTTACTGATGTCATGTGAAATTTTATGCACTTCAAGGTGACTTTGTAGTAGTGTTTGTAGACCTAAAACTACCCCATGCCATTGTAGATTCAAGACTTAAGTTTATGTTCTTTATTGAGATCAATATTTGGATGTCCTAATTATAATTTTGTTAAGCCCCATCGGTCCAGTCATTTGATTCTAGTTTCATTATAGTTTGGCATGTGTTAAATGTATTTTAAATATCAGTTTTATATCTTATTGGCAACATGATTCCTATGGATAGTTAAGTTTTAGATTTTAGTGTTATTGAATGACTTGAATGATCTCAAGTATACTTTATGATTTAGAATGATGTTGTTTTTTATTCCAAGCTAGCTAGGTCTGTATTTTGGTGGTTAATTTTTCAAATTGATATTTTTTCAGGTAACTATGCCGAGACATCCTACAAGTAACTGTTCCCGGTATGCAAATACTAGGTCTGCAAGTACTACCCCTAGGTCAAGTGCATCTAACTGGCCTAGGGCTCTGCTCAATTCACAAGGGTCTCCATCAACTGATGGTGGTCATGCTGCTGCAAGTCCAAGTGAAGGGATTCATCATGTGTCTTCGTCAAATGGTGATAATTCTCCAATCCATGGCAATGAGAATTAGGCTGAGGGAAATGGATGGCATGCGGCTTTTCATCAAGAAAATATTTAAGCTGACAATACAGAGGAAAGCGTGATTAATGGTAACATACGACATTCTATTTCAGTTTCCTTTATGTCATATATATATATATATATATATAATGCTATCAATTGACCTTCCATTTGTTTTGTTTTCTGTAGATGATCACCGTTTGGTCATTCAATTCAATGCTCTGAGACAACCAATAGAGGATGGTTCTAAGAAATATGCTACCAGATTTAGAACAATATCCAGGAATATTGTCCCACTATGTATTGAGGATTGGAGGTCTGTTCCATGTTGTCTCAAGGAAGAAATCTGGAGATCCATGTGAATGCGGAAACTTCAAATAATGAACTTGAGCAAAACTTCCATTCAGCTAAGTCAGTTACAAACTGACTCGTTTCAGACTAAAGTATCCATCTGAGAGGCAATTCAGCCCATTAATCTGAGTAAGCTACAAAACTGACTCGTTTTAGACCACAAGCTTCTTATCCAGAAAAAGGTAAAGCTCTCTCGTGCACGTACCATTTCTCATAACTCGTAAAATTATTCTCTCTCAACTTCTGAAAACCTTTCTCATACGACATTAACTCTCATCTGCAGATTTAATCATTGAATTGATCTGCAACATCATAATTCACAACAAATTTATGAGGGTACATACTTACTAGTCAGGGTTTTAGTTCTGCGAAAAATTTGTTATAAGGATTTATGAAGTAAAGGAATGATGATTTGATTTCAGAACTCAAATATCCATCTCAAGAAGCTATCACGGTAAACACTTCATTCTTAGTCAAAATTTGTTTGGGTCTAGCCTAATTGATTTGAACTTCAGTTGGAAAGTTAGGGTTCCGAGTTTCTAACTGCTTTATGTATCTTAAATTTTTTTTTTTTTGGGGGGGGGGGGGGGGGGTTCTGCTTAATAAGGTCAAAATAAGTAAGTGATGAATTTGATGAGTAGTAACTTGTTGTAGGATTTGATTACTCTGTTATCATAGATTTGTATGTGAATTTTTGGGTTTTGTTGTTCATTGTTAATTACTCGGTTATTATTCATTCTTTCTTAGTCCAATTTAGATGATTAATTGTTGTAATTGAACCTCCTTTATTTTTTAGGGGGCATCTAAGATCACCATGGTCTTTTAGGAGAAGAAAACATCCACTTTTGAATCAACAGTGGAAAAATATATTCGACGAAGATGGGAAATTCAGGGATGGTGGAGTCAAGTTTTTGAAGAAAGTTCGCAGTGGTGTGAGTTATTTTACTTCTTCCATATGCTGCTTTGATTTTTTAATATTGCATTACTTAAAGCTTTCCGGTAACTCTTTGAGTTTATTTTATTTTTCGAATAAAAATGTTGATTGCATCCATTAAGAAATGAAAATTTCATGCGTGCTGGACCACCAGACAAGTCGTACATAATCGGTTGGATAGCATTTCTATGTAGAGCATACTGACCAGTAGTTTGCTAATAGTGTTTTAAATGGTCAGTCCACTTTTGAAATACTTCATTCCTCTACAAATTCCAGCTTTTGCTCTCTATAGCCTGCTGTTATGGACACAACCACTCGATACTGCAGCTATACATGTACATACTACACAAAAATTAAATTTTTGAGTGTGAAAAATTGAAAATCGAATCACATTCAACAGTCTAGATCATCTACTTATTATTGTAAATTAGGCTGCTATTGAATTCAGAAGTAATCCCACTAAACCAAAAGTTGAAATTTTCCTAAAAGTTGTTTATGAAGTTACTTCAAGTTTGGAAAAATCTATTCGATGAATATGAGAAATTCAGTGATGGTGGAATTAAGTTTTTGAAAAAAATTTGGAGTGGTGTGAGTCATTTCGTATAGACTTCATTATTTTAAGCTTCATTGATGCAGACCCTTATGTTATAAGCTTCCTTGATGTCAGGGAACTACCTGAATGTGCATCATGAAATATATGGAATCATAATATTTTGTCGAGGTATGTATATTCGCAATTCTCATCATTACTTTGCTGAAGTTTCTTCATTACTTTGCTGACTTTAGCTCAATCTTGTATATAATTTGTTAAATTATTGTAGCTATAGTTTTTATTTTAACTTCTGTTATTTTGTTCACCTGCATTTTCATACCATCTTTGTCTTAGCAAAATAAGATTAGTCTTGTATTATGTTTGGCATAGTAAATATTCTATTGTGCTTCTCAGTTTAGCAGTTCACTAACATCTCTAAATAACCATCTTTAGACTGCTGAACGTTTTTATTGTGCTATCCATTCCTGATTAATACATGTTGTAGAAGTAATTATAGTGGAAGGCATGATTCTTCTAGTTGACTACATCTCACAGTTTTCATCAGAAAAGAGATACTCAATCCAGCATCAGGAACCAGGATTCTGTTTATAAGTGTTGTGTGTTGTTTCTCTGTTGATTACTTGTTGCTTTAACTCAACATTTGGGTTAGTTATAGTTTTTAGAATTCAGTTACCAGCTCTTGAACATTAAACCTGCAAAAACTGACTTGTCGTCATCTCAGTTATATCTCCTTAGTGTTAACTGACTCCTGAGCTGTGTTAGGTGTTAAACAGCTGTTGTGTGGTGTTCTTTAAACGAAAATTGCATCTGTAAGGTGGTAAGCATTGGAGTTGTTCAGTACTTTGCATATCATACCTTATTATACTTTGCCATAATTGGTTTAATTTGGTGAAATGATATAAATTTGAATGTCTGCCATCATGTGTGTCATATTGTATGTTGTGCTGCCATCATATTTTAGCTTCTTGGTTGTTAAGGACCTTAAGGTTTGCTATGCGTCTTCGATTTAGACACATTTATGTGTTAAAGTGTTTAGTTTCTCTAGACGTCGTCGGGTTATTTCTTATGTTAGTGCACTGTTTGATCAAAACTGCTGGTGCATAATCAAGGTTTTGACATTTGTTTGTGAACTGGAAAATGATCTATTGAGTTTTTGTTTGCAGTTATTGGTCTCCTGCTTTACTAAGGCTGCTTCACATGAAGATTATCTCACTATCAGGGTATGTCTTTCTTTGATGTTTCAGATTATAAGTTGATTAATGATAAGATAAAAGTTGTCTGAATTTTTCAGTTGAGTATTATGACCTCTGATTGGGTAACTTATTTTTTCAGTGAAGGTACACCATTATTAATCTATCATTCTACAACCGAATCTTAGAACTTAGTTACTTTTATTGTTGTAAGAACTTGTATTGCTCTGAACCTTTTATTTGTTGTAATTTGAATACTTTTTTTTTTTTTGTAATTTGAACATGAATCAATGAATGTAATTTGGTTTCCATTTGAGTTTAATCTGATTCTCATTTGAGTATAATTTGGTTTCAATTTGAGTTAAATTTTATTTTAATTTGGTTTTCAGTCAGGCCAGACAGATTCATTCAGGTAATTTGAGCCTCTCTTTTTTATATTAAAATGTATATCAAGGACCGGCTACGGTCAGTCATAGCACCTTGACCGTTAATGTCGGTCGTTGAACCGCGACCCGCTTAGTCACGTCACAGTTGAAAAAGATGCTTTAACAGCGACCCTTTCTTCGACCGACAAACCAAGTCATAGAAACGAGTTAAATGACTTGCTTCAGCGGTCGCGAAACTACTGATTTCTACTAGTGATCATCTCTAAAACAGACTCCATTGTAAGATACTTCTTTAGAAATTCCAATGGCTACAGTTGTAGCCTCACCCCATCTGTAGTTACATTCCTAAAAAGCATACATCTAACTTCGTCTCTTCCAGACTCAACAACATTATCATCTCCTTCTTCACCCTGTAATACTCATAAAACTTAAACCCCTATAAACATTCATACAACATCAATATCATCTCATTTCATCCCCGCACCTTATAGCACCACCACTAAAATCTACAACAACTCATTCATGTAATCTAAACACAACTTCACTATTCAACCATAAATGTTCTAGCTTCACAACTTCACCAACATTAGTATCACTAATTGCATACTCTTCTCTCATGTGAATTATACAAGATATTTAAACTATCTTCATCTCATCACAGATTCTAATCAATAAAACTCAATATACTCAATCGAAGATTAAATGCTAACTAAATCAATTCAGAGAAGCAATTACCTCAAACCATAATAGCTTCATCATCGCCAATCCCATCTTCCCTGATTTTCTTTACACACCCTAATCTCTTCAGTTCTTCCCCAGAATAACTCCAACATTTAATTGACTTCATCCTGTTTCTCAATAGACCAAACCCATCCTTAATTCTCCATATTCATTACAAATCCAACTCCCAGTTCATCTTGAGAAAACCCTAGCTCGTCGATTCACCGAACCAACTTCAAAACTTCGATTAAATACCAACCCCTTTCGTTCTGCATCACCAATTCGAGCCTTAATTTAATTTCTAGAAAAACCCTAATCTTCTCAGATCTTCACTGAATTCCTAAATCAACGGCTAACTCTTTTCACTTGTTTCAAACACACAAAACCCATCATCAATTGATCGACTTCAAGCTAAAATCCACATAATTCTTTGATCAATTCCTAACTCAGAAACCCTAACTTCTAATTCACTTCCTTCTTCGAGTCTGAATCAACAGCAGACAACAATACCACCATCAACTACTCCATAATCATCTCCACCTCCTGCCGATCACGAAACCTCCACTTGATATCTCAATCACTCGTAGAAAAGAAAGAACATGGGAAGAGAAGAAAACAAAAGAAGAAATTGAAGAGAGAAGAAGAAAGAATACTGAAGAAAAGAGAATGAGAGTTATCCTCTAGATCGACTAAGGATAAGGCCGACCAAAGATACTGACGGCACCCGACCAAAAGATAAGGGCATTTAGGTCGGTTTGAGTGTAAAAAGGCTAATCTTCCCTCCTTACTAATCTGATGATATCTTCTTTGTCCGATGTCCGAATGACATGTTCGAGTAGTCCGATTCGCATAACTTTTCGAGTCTTATCTAACGGTACTAGTTTTATATCTAGATCGTTGTTAGATTAATTCCTATTAATTAACGTCCATGTTAAACTAATCGAGTTATTATCGGCTAATTCGTCACTTGACTGGTCTAAAAGTGTTGACGAGCTTGAGGGTCCTTACAATATTAACCTCTTAGGGATTGGTCCGACAATAGATCCCCATGTAGGGATTGGTCCTAGTATAAATACTTGTTTAAGGGATTGGTCCTAGAATAGACCCTCTGATTCCTTTTAAATGAAACAAGTTTCGCAAGTCTAATGTATCATCTGATACCTGATATAGAAGATCGATTATTTCCAAAGAATCTTTAAAATGGAATAACATATTAGATGTGAAAATCTTTTCAAATCTGACCAGAATTACTTAATTAAGGATGACACCTATGTTTGGTATGTGTTTAAAAAATTATTCTCGAGCATATGTACTCATCCTATTTGAGAACATATACTAAAGGATGTATCCTCAAACCAGATCTCAAGATAAAATTATGAAAGCGTTGAGTGGAATGGCTTCTACTGAAACTATCAATCTTGATGATTCCTTTAAGAAATCTGGTTGCGAAGATAAAGGAAAAGAAAAGGAAGATGTGACTCATCTTCTTATCCAAAACAGTTTGGATGCTAAGATTGACATTTTCAATCTTCGACAAGTCCTCCTCAGTACTATTGAAACACATCATAGACATGCAGCATTACTAAGAACTGTTATCCGTAACCAAAGGAAGCTAATTAAACTTGGAATCGGTAATAGGGAGTATGCTCGGAATATTAATCGTAAGGTTAATGCCTTAGCATGTGAACATAATCAAGGTACTGTGTGCAGAATCTAAGAAATCAGTCGAGATGCCGTTGATGAAGATCCTGAAAAATTTGAGGAAATTGAAGATGATCTTTGAAAAATCTGGTTGAAGATTAAATTTTCCAAACAAAGTAGACATCGGTTTTGATTTCTTTTAATTATTGTGTAAGGTCTATTGCTGAATAAAACTATCTATTATTTATAAATAAAATTATTATTATTTATTTTTTTGTGATAGTTTTTCGATTACATGGCCTGCGCTTGAATGCTTTATTTATTGATATGTGTTATGGGATGTTTGATTTCAGTTTTCTTAACCTTAATACACGATCTCATATGATGTGTGAGCCTTTATGGTTTGTGTGGCTTTTTGATTTAGTGGGATTAAGTTCTGGCCCATGTTGGTAGGCTTTATCAAAGGATCATAAGGTGTTCCTATTGAAACTCATATGTGAAAAAGTCACAATATGTTGAATCGATTTTGGTTTAGCATAAAAGCATATATGTTTCGGGGGTTTTTCAACTTTTGTTATGCATTAGTTAAAACCGATTCAACTTTTCTCTGGTAAAGGTTGTTTTTGTTGTTGTTCTTTTGTTATTACGAGAGGATGACAACACAATGGGAGAGAGTTCTAACTTGAACTTGCGCTTATTGATATTCCTCCCCAAAAAATTCGGAGAAGAGGATGCGGAATCTGAGGTAACGAATTTTTTAGTTAATCGTTTTCCTGTTTAAGAAAAGCTTGAGTTTATTGCATATATATTTTGCTTTTGCTTAACAAAATTCGGTAAATTGATTCCATTATGTGTGTATGGATGTATGTGTGTGTGTGATTCAATTTTTTCCGGTTAAAAAAAACTGGTTTGATATCTTCCTTTATTGTTTGGTATCAATTGTTTTAGACTTAACGAAATTCGGTGCAATTGCGGTGCTTTAATGTCTATGTTTGTTTCAATTGCTTCCGATTAAGAAAAATAATTGTGCAAGTCAATTTATTTGGTTTGTGTGCATTGTTTATGGCTTAACAAAATATGGTATCATTTGTTTAGTCCAATTCGATTCCGGATAAGAGAAACTAAGTTAATTCTGATCTTAGTTAGACTTATCAAAAGTAAAGGATTCGGTTATTCAAGCCTAATCAAATGCCTTGACAAGAAATATTAGTTAACTAACCTAGTATTTATCTTGTTTAAAGTGTAAGGTATAAGTTATTATATAAATAATTAGTGCCTGATGAGAAAAATAAAGTTAATTCTGATTTTTATTTTGGTCTTATCGAAATAAGCGATTGCATTTGTGCAATCGGTTTAGCAAGGGAACTAAGTTTATTAGTCTATTTGTTAAACTATGAGGGAAAATTGCTTCGGGCAATTGTTTCCCTAATAACATATTAAAACCAAATTACTTGTAGTTTCGGTTTTGGCATTGGTAATCTAAAGTGGTATGTGAAACCTTCGTGTTTAACTCTTATAGGTTGTACAATTCTTTTAGATTGTAAAATCCTTTCGGTTTTGGTATTTGCTCAGACCTTTGTCATTTTGTGACAAAAAGGGGGGGAATTATATGGAGTACATGTGATTTGTAATCACTAAGGAAATGACAATTTTGCTTAAACGTTATATCTAACGAAAGAGTAAAACATTGACTAAGGGGGAGAAACATATCATATGATGATTGTAGTTATTTGGACCGTGGACCAGTCAAGACGGTCGTAGATATAATAAATTTTCGGAGCACAAATTAGAGCGTTAAAAACGGTCGTTGTATAATTTTTTTAATTACGATTATATCCCCAATTCATCAACCCACACCGCGACTGCGTTACCTAGTTGAATCACTGCTACTTTTCTTAGGCGGGACCCTCCTTTTCTCACCTCGTTATTATCGATGTAATAAATATTATGGAGACTGTAAAAATGACCATATTACCCTTATTGGAAATAAGTGCGATAAATATTATGGAGATTGTGAAAATGACCATACTACCCTTATATATCGAAAATAAGTAAAGTAAATATTACACTCTTTGAAAATGACCATATTACCCTTACTGGAAATAAATGCAATAAATATTATGGAGACTGTGAAAATGACCAGACTACCCAATTAAGTGTAATAAGTAAAGTAAATATTACAGACTGGGAAAATGACCATATTACCCTTATTAGAAATAAGTGCAATAAATATTATGTAGACTGTGAAAATGACCAAACTACCCTTATTGAAAATAAATAAAGTAAATATATAACCCTTATTGGAAATAAGTGCAATCAATATTACAGAGACTGTGAGAATGACCAGACTACCCCTATCAAAAATAAATAATATAAATATTACCTACTATGAAAATGACCATATAACCCTTATTGGAAATAAGTGCAATAAATATTATGGAGACTGTGAAAATGACCAAACTACCCTTGTCGGCAATAGGAAAAGTAAATATTACAAAATATGAAAATGACCATATTACCCTTAGTGGAATTAAGTGTAATAAATATTACAGAATGTGAAAATCTCGATAATACTTATTGCACTTATTTCCAACAAGGGTAATATGGTCATTTTCACAGTCTCAATAATATTTATTGCACTTATTTCCAATAAGGGTAATATGGTCATTTTCATAATAGGTAATATTTACTTTATTTATTTTCGATAAGGGTAGTCTGGTCATTCTCACAGTCTCCGCAATATTTATTGCACTTATTTTCGATAAGGGTAATATGGTCATTTTCACAGTATGTAATATTTACTTTACTTATTTTCAATAAGGGTAGTTTGGTCATTTTCAAAGTTTCCATAATATTTATTGCAGTTATTTCCAATAAGGGTAATATGGTCATTTTCACAGCCTGTAATATTTACTTTACCTACTTTCAATAAGGGTAGTTTGGTCATTTTCACAGTCTCCATAATATTTATTCCACTTTTTTCCAATAAGGGTAATATGGTTATTTTCACAGTATGTAATATTTACTTTGTTTATTTTCAATAACGGTAGTTTGGTTATTTTCACAGTCTCCATAATATTTATTGCACTTTTTCCAATAAGGGTAATATGGTCATTTTTACAGTATGTAATATTTACTCTATTTATTTTCAATAAGGGTAGTTTGGTCATTTTTATAGTCTACATAATATTTATTGCACTTATTTCCAGTAAGGGTAATATGGTCATTTTCAAAGAGTGTAATATTTATTTTACTTATTTTCGATATATAAGGGTAGTCTGGTCATTTTCACAGTCTCCATAATATTTATTGCACTTATTTCCAATTAGGGTAATATGGTCATTTTTACAGTCTGTAATATTTACTTTACTTATTTTCAATAAGGGTAGTATGGTCATTTTCACAGTCTCCATAATATTTATTGCACTTTTTTCAATAAGGGTAATATGTTCAATTCTGATATATTTCGTCCTCAGTTCATCCCGCTAAAGAAACTCAGGTTTAACTTTAGTAATATTTGAACATGTGATGTTCAATTCTGATATATTTCGTCTTCAGTTCATCCGAACGAGACACTTAGGTCTAACTCTGGTAATCTTTGAACCTGTGATGTTCAATTCTGATATATTTCGTCCTCAGTTCATCCGAACGAGAAACTCATGTCTAACTTTTGTAATATTTGAACCTGTGATGTTCAATTCTGATATATTCCGTCCTCAGTTCATCCGAAAGAGAAACTCAAGTCTAACTTTATTAATATTTGAACATGTGATGTTCAACTCTGATATATTTCGTCCTCAGTTCATCTGAACGAGAAACTCAGGTCTAACTTTAGTAATATTTGAACATGTGATGTTCAATTCTGATATATTTCGTCCTCAGTTCTTCCGAACGAGAAACTCAGGTCTAACTTTATTAATATTTGAACCTGTGATGTTCAATTCTGATATATTTCGTCTTCAGTTCATCCGAACGAGAAACTCAGGTCTAACTCTGGTAATCTTTGAACCTGCGATGTTCAATTCTGATATATTTCGTCTTCAGTTCATCCGAATGAGAAACTTAGGTCTAACTCTAGTAGACTTTGAACCTGTGATGTTCAATTCTGATATATTTCGTCTCCTGTTCATCCGAACGAGAAACTCAAGTCTAACTTTAGTAATATTTGAACCTGTGATGTTCAATTTTGATATATTTCGTCCTCAGTTCATCCGAACGAGAAACTCAGGTCTAACTCTAGTAATCTTTGAACCTGTGATGTTCAAATCTGATAAATTTCATCTTCAGTTCATCCGAATGAGAAACTCAGGTCCAACTCTAGTAATCTGGGAACCTGAGTTCGTAAATGCTGATACTTTATAACTTCAGTTCAACTTTCAATTTCTCGAGATTAATTACTGGTTATTCTAATTTGTTTTCATTATTCAGATTCATACTCTTTCTTATTTATTATTTGGATTTGGTGTGATATATGCGTCAAGATATACGTAAACTACTAGATTTTTCTTCCCAAAATTATGGACCCTATATTACAATGTCACATGGTTCGGTAAGTGATAAGTGATAAATTGCACCACCTAATTTAAAACAAGGAGAGCCGTCCGATGAGCTTGTTTGTGACACGTGGTAAGAAGTTAACCATTTGATCTTCTAAAACCAATCAGATGGATGTCGAAGACACTAGTCGTCCAGCTCTACTGCAATGTAGTTAGATTCTCGATGAACGACTGGAGATGAAAAATTAACGGCAGAGATGAATGAATGGATAACCCTATCTCTTGTTTTTATCACCTCACATATACTTCCCCAAAACTTACTTCATTCACATTATTTCTCCGCCTCTGTCTCTTCTGGTTCTTCTTTCTTCTTTCTTCATGTGCAGAGAAAAAAATCATTCTCCACTTCTCTTCTCTTAGGTTGTTTCTCCTACACCAGTTAATCTTAATATACTTCATCTTTTTCTTTTTCTTTTGTCCTCTACGGATACCTCTATTCACAGTCACAGCTAGCATAACTACCATCTCCATCACAACGAGAAACACCATCAAGTCCACCACCTTCTTCTTCTTTTTATTATTATTGTTGTTTTGGTGATTATTAATTTTTAGATGATTGAATTGGATTTTGATTTTGATATGTTTGTTTTAGGGTCTTGAATTGATTTGTCAAGCTCCTTAGTGAAGAGCAACAGAAATCAATAAAGATGTTCGATTAAGAATTAGGGTTTGTAATTCTCAGTATCACTTCTTCATAAATCTTATGTGATTTTTTAAACCTTAATCTTCATTTAAACATCACGAGTGATTAGGGATTTTGTTTTTTGCAGATTTGGTTTTGATATTGGAGTTGTTTCTTACAAGGTGAACGCCTTTTTCATTTAAATCTAGGGTTTTATTAATTTTACAATAAGAGATTGATAAAGTTGAGATTAGGGTTTTTGTTTTTATTGTGTTTGGATCTGTAGTTCTCTAACTATTTTTCCTTCTGTAAAGATTTGTGCAGGATAACCATGGAAAAATTGGATTATGACTTTTTACTTGCTTATTATCATGTCTTCCATATATCAGTTGTGTTTGATTCATAAATAATTTTTTTTGTAGCAAAAGTCTTGAAAGAAGTTTAATCTTTAAAAGCAGGTTTCAATGAAGTTTAGCTTTTGGCGATAATTGATGTTTGCTCTCTTTGTCTGTATTTGTCATTTGTTTGGTGAATGGTAATAGATATTTGTCCTGCATAAACTTATTTTGAAATATTTGTTGGTCATTTTTTTTAACATCAATTTATATCAACTAGAAATTATTTTGAAATCTTTGCTAATCTTAATATACTTCATCTTTTTCTTTTTCTTTTGTCCTCTACGGATACCTCTATTCACAGTCACAGCTAGCATAACTACCATCTCCATCACAACGAGAAACACCATCAAGTCCACCACCTTCTTCTTCTTTTTATTATTATTGTTGTTTTGGTGATTATTAATTTTTAGATGATTGAATTGGATTTTGATTTTGATATGTTTGTTTTAGGGTCTTGAATTGATTTGTCAAGCTCCTTAGTGAAGAGCAACAGAAATCAATAAAGATGTTCGATTAAGAATTAGGGTTTGTAATTCTCAGTATCACTTCTTCATAAATCTTATGTGATTTTTTAAACCTTAATCTTCATTTAAACATCACGAGTGATTAGGGATTTTGTTTTTTGCAGATTTGGTTTTGATATTGGAGTTGTTTCTTACAAGGTGAACGCCTTTTTCATTTAAATCTAGGGTTTTATTAATTTTACAATAAGAGATTGATAAAGTTGAGATTAGGGTTTTTGTTTTTATTGTGTTTGGATCTGTAGTTCTCTAACTATTTTTCCTTCTGTAAAGATTTGTGCAGGATAACCATGGAAAAATTGGATTATGACTTTTTACTTGCTTATTATCATGTCTTCCATATATCAGTTGTGTTTGATTCATAAATAATTTTTTTTTGTAGCAAAAGTCTTGAAAGAAGTTTAATCTTTAAAAGCAGGTTTCAATGAAGTTTAGCTTTTGGCGATAATTGATGTTTGCTCTCTTTGTCTGTATTTGTCATTTGTTTGGTGAATGGTAATAGATATTTGTCCTGCATAAACTTATTTTGAAATATTTGTTGGTCATTTTTTTTATCATCAATTTATATCAACTAGAAATTATTTTGAAATCTTTGCTAGTCGTTTTGCTATAATCCCGGATGATGCAACTTCACTTATCCGGAAGAATTCTAAACTCACTTTGGCAAGACCCATGGAACCTGACTTTGAAACAGCTAACCACGTTTGCTCTTACAAAGTGAAAAGCTCAGCCAAGCTTGAGGAATACATGATGGTGAATATCCTAAAATTCAAGGCTCAACCTGTATACAAAAAGATCTTGGAAAATCCTACTTTACCAGCATCACCAAGAAGTACCCCTCATCTACCAGAGTTTCAGGTATACCTTTATTTCAAGTTGATGATGCAGGGATAGATTATATGGTTCCTTGTGCTAACAACAATGTTGATTTATTCAGGAGTTTCATTTGAAAACATCGGAGAGAGCTGATCAATGTTATGTGCGTGCCCACCTGTATTTTATGTTTATCAACAGAACCAGTGATTGCTCTTATTTAGGTCTTTGACTGTAGAAAATTGCTCTTATTTAGGTCTTTGACTGTAGAAAATGTATTTATGTTTATCAACAGAACCAGTGAAACCCCCACAAGCTTATAGAACTCCAGACTCCTTGTCTCGAAACAATGTTATGTGCGTGCCCACCTAAGTAAGTATTATAGGGTTGATGGTGTATGCTTTTGGTTGTAATAAAGTTGTTTGAAAGCTATTGTTGTTGGTTAGAAAGGATGAATGGCTAAGATTTTGTGTGATTTTTTGATTCTCTATAAGATTCTAACTATAGGATATCTATGCGATTCATGCTTGCAGGGTACAATTGGCTATAAAAGGGGTGGGAAATAACCTGTAGAATTATATAAAAGGGATTTGCCATTCGTGTTTGTAAAGTTCACAAGAGTATGAAACACAACAAATGTTTCGTTACTGCTGGTAACATTTTTTCCCATACTTTATTCATTCATTTAGATCTTTCTTTTGTATCTTGGTATAAAGTTCATATATGTGAGTTCTTTTGTGTGTATACTGCTAGTTTTTAGTGATCTTTCAAAACAGAGCTAAATTTGACTGCTTTACTAATTTATGGTCAATTATCATGGCATTATCTCATTCATAACTTACATTGCTTTTATTCATTTATAAATCCTCATAGAAAAACTGAGCAATTTTTTTCCCTTTTAAATGAAATAGTGTGGCCTATTTATTTGGTTTTGTTTGTTTGGTCTGCCATTAGAGGGTTTGGTTCTGTCAGCCACAAGGGAGACAAGAGGCTGGTGAAAAGAAGGAAAGTTCCTGAAAGCATTCTTAATCCATGCCTCTGAATGAACTCATACTAAATTAGTAAATTTGTGGTTAAAAAAGAATCTGCAATTGTGTATTCTAAGATATTTGCCCTCCGTTTTTTGCAGATACATATCTTATACATTCATAAATGAATTTTAGAGAACTCGTGATTATGAACTTGAACTGGTCTTGAAGCCCAGTTTCAAAATATTTTTAGGCCAGATTTTCTTTAATTCCAAGTCATTTTTGTCCTTTTAGGGCTTCTGACTAATTTTCTCAGTTAACAAATTATTTGTTTTTCTTATGTGTAGATCATTATTGGTGTCGGAGCAAAGCCTACTGTCCAAGGTTTTGAAGCTGTGGGGTTGGATACAAAAGTTGGGGGAATACATGTCACTGTACTGGTTATTATAATTCAGTTAAGTTGTTAAATGTCATCAAATTCTTACATGCAGTTTGGTTGTTGGACAAAATAGCCTGAACCTTGGTTGCTTTTGCTTTTATCTTTTCTATTATTTTATTTGTAAGCTAATGAAGAGTGTTTTACTTGCATCTGTGGAGATTTCCTCAATGTTGGACAAAATATCTATGGATTGGATGGCTGAGGTTAAGGGACCTTCAAATTTCAGTAAGTGTCCATAATCAAGAGTTCATTGTAACTGCTCAGATTATATTTCGCTTCTATTATATTATTTGTAAGCTGAAGGTAATGATGAATGAATGATTGGCTTGCAGGTGTAGAGTCTTCCGCAGTGATAAAGGATAAGGCCGAGGTTAAGGGAGCCTCAATTCCAACATGAGGCGATAGTCAAGATTTCTTTATAACTGCTCGGACCATGCATTGTTTATTCCTTCCATGTTCTGTTAGCTTTGCAGGTGGTCGATGTAGTCTAATTCATTTTAGACGAAGCATTGTTAATTAGTTCTCTTGTTAAAAGGTTTAGATTGTTGATGGTTTAAATGCTCATGACATATTGACTAATGATGTGGTTGTGTATATACATACCGCTTTACGTTTTCGAACACATGATCTGATAGACCACTTTGAATCCTTAATGGTTTGTGGTATGTCATGTAGTACCATCCTGGTGACCTCATATGCTTGGCATGCTTGGTAGTTCTTATGCAATAGTTGGCTATTTTGATTTGAGTTTACTAAAGAGAGGTTTATTAGTGATGTGTTTGTTACTAAATTTGAGCCTTTACTCTGATTATTTGGTACTTATATACCGGGTTCATAGATCTAGCCTTCCTCGCTTATATTTCTTGTTAGATACCCTTGACCATCATATTCTTTCATATGCAGTGCAATTAGCTATTGGATACTGATTTCTAAGCATGAAGTTTCATAGTTCTCTTAAAATTATTGTCACTGTGATCTTGAACATTCAAGTCTAAGCATGAAGTTTTAGTTGTCTTAAAATTATTGCCACTGTGATCTTGAACATTCTGGTATTTGCAATCCATTACGAATAATGACACTTGTTTGCTCCTATTCCCTGTAGTGCAGTTGGATTGCAGTTGTCATATTTGTTTCTTGCTTTCTTAGTCTTCTTATGTAAGATGGTTCATTAACTTTCTTGTTTGAAAATTCAGGGAGAAGTTTGGCCCCATGATTCTACAGGGAACCAGATGTTGAGGTTCTACAATGGTGAGTTTGAAGTCCCCATCCAATGGCTTGTTTTTTTTTATATTCTCCTCTTTTCTGGTCTTGTTTACTGTTGATTTTGTCTATTCTTAAACTTTTTGTTTAATTATTGACTCCCTTGAGTAATGGGAGGTTCCCACCTGCTTTAAAATCTATAGTGGATGATGGATTGTTACAGGTTGGCAGGCATACAACTAATTCACCGGCAAGATGCAGCTAAAGATCTTTGCTCCGAGAAGGGGAAGGTAAACGCAGCAATGGTGCAACAGTTCAAAGTTCAGACTGCCTTTATCTAGAACAGTGTAAAACTCTTGTTCGTGTCTGGAAACACAACTTGAGTCAACTAGGCAAAATTCCCTTGAAGGCTCTTATCTTAGGTTTATATGTAGGTCTCAATTGTATATACAAGGGATTGTGTTCTTTTATTCAATTTGCCAATGGAAAATTTTGTTTCTGTTGAAAATTTCAGTTATTATTATATTATCTTCCTAGTTGTTTAGTGCAGAAAGTGCTAAATTGCTATCACTAGTTTTTGGGTATATCTCCATGCATCTGTCTTATGGTAAAGAGATTAATATCGTGACCTCCCACATTAATCAGCTAATGGATTTTGCTGTGTAGGTACACCATTATGAAGTAGGAACAAGTTCTTCATCATCGGAGTTTATATTTTACTGTTTTAGTTCATCGTTTTGTATACATGTCCTGTATCTCAGTTACTTTTCTTGTAATGTTACGCTGGTCAGAACTCCAGATTTTAATCTTTTTATGTAATTCAAACCAATGAATCAATGATTGTTAAATTGAATGATTGTTAGTGTGCAAGTTTAATTTGTTCTCATTTTAATTTGATTCTCATTTGAATTCAAATTTGAGTTTCATTTGAATTTGGTTTTCATTTGAATTCAAATTTGATTTTCATTTGAATTCTAATTTGAGTTTCAATTCTGTTTAATTTCAGATTTAGTCAGATTCAGTCAGGTTAGACAACAATCTGAATCTATTTTTTTTATATTAAGAATTATATCCATGACTGATGGAAGACAGTCATAAACTTTTGACCGTTATAATCGGTTGTTGATATAAGATTTTAAACGACCCCCAGACACGTCATAGTTAAAAAAGACGCTCAAACAACGGCCCTTTCTTTGACCGACAAAGCAAGTCATAGATACGAGTTAAATGACTTGCTTTGACGATCGCGAAACTGCTGATTTCCACTAGTGTGGTGTACCCTACAAATTTTACTTCATTACATACAGACGACCAAACAAACAAATCAATCAATCAAACAATTCTTTTAATTATTAATAGCTTTTACTAATTAATATTTATCTCACAACCCAACCCAGTTCTAAACTAATCTAGTTCACTAACTGACACTGGCTATTCCTATTATTTCCCATATAAGATATAATAGTGAGCTCTGATACCAACACTGTAGCGCCCCCTAAGCTAGCAGCTGACTAATCCAAGAGATTAACTAAATAAAGAAGTACTAAGAATCTAAATCATTTACTTAAACATTCAATTTAGAAATTTACTACATAAACTTAACCCAAAACTAGCCCCGCTCATAAATATATATATATATACAAGAGCTCCTCTCAGATGATACATATACAATAGTCATTTGTTATGCAAATATAAACAACATAATAAACATAGCAGAAGATAACTAATTAACGGAGTCAACTCCTCGAAGATTTCGCTGTGCAACTCTGATCTGTCTCTGAAACTGAAAGTGGGAATGGGTGAGCACATCATCCCTAAAAGGGGTGCCCAGCAGGAATAACAATTAACTTTTAAGTAATCATATGCAAGATTTGGAAAACAATACATGTTTTCCGAAACATTAAACAACGACCAAGTCACTGGAATAAACAAACATGTATAATGGACAAACTCCTTCTTCAAACAATGTATTATATGGTGTCAACCAGTTACACACCTATTTTAGCTATTGATATCACCAATACCATGATGACCCACTGTAAGCAAATAAAAGTTGAATTCATGTAGGTATAAATGTGAAGGAGTGTATCCTATATACCATAAGTGGAAATTCTCATTTCCCATAACAATTCATATGACAAACAAACATTACAAGTCCTTTCCAGATCATGGAAATATTAACAGAATCAACATAATGCAATTTAAACAAAGCATGAAATGCACGAACAGACAATGCATGAGTTTGTTAAGCATAAACTTTTTTAAAAATAACAATAATGGTTACAAAAGAGTCAAATGTAATTCCCACCTCTTTTGATGACAATCCACGCCTACCTTAAGATCCACGATCCACTGGATCATCCTTTGAATTGATCGTTGTTAATAACAAACTGTTAATCACACAAGTACTCCAAGAGATTAGCCAAAAGGCTCATACAAGTCTAACTAATGGTTCTAAGCCCAAGTATAATAAAACAGCCCATTAATCCAAGGCCCGGTCAAACTGAATCAATTAACGGTCACAGGTCAACTAACAGTCAACGTAAGTCAACAATCAAGGTCAAGTCTAGGGTCAAGTCTGGTCAAAGTCCAAGGTATAGTCAAGGGAATTATAGACTAAATCGGTCCACTGAGTCAACACGATTCAACTCAGTCAGATTATTGAGTCATCTAAACAAAACTGAATCAGACTGAGCAAGTTCAGTCAGACAGGTCAAGTATTCTTCTCATACAGCTGCAACTCTATCTTTATAACTCTAATTCAAGTTCAACTTCAATCTATACATTACATCGGTTCATTCATTCCTAAACAAACTTCATAATAAATTACAACTGATAATTTAGTTTACCTGCAAAATGCAGCTCTAAGCAACATTCCTTCAACATTCAGCTAGCTATAATACTAATCCACAAACAACAACAACAAAAACAACAACAACATTAGGTCTTCAACCTGCACCCACAATTCCCTTAACAACCCCATAATCTTGTACATACTAAACCCAACTT
This sequence comes from Papaver bracteatum, assembly GCA_023529315.1. Classification (NCBI taxonomy): domain Eukaryota; kingdom Viridiplantae; phylum Streptophyta; class Magnoliopsida; order Ranunculales; family Papaveraceae; genus Papaver; species Papaver bracteatum. The sequence goes on from JAJJWX010001185.1 coordinate 509,101, forward strand.
TAGTTCCATTTCTAAACACAGACTCTCAACAACTGTCACTTGATTTAACCCAACATTCATCTTCGCTATAAGAAACCTCTACCAATCCCCTAAATACCAACCACCTGTGCCAACCTACAGTTCTGATACAACTACTAACTACAATGCCACAGCTACAGCCAAACTTCAACAACCTAAATATATATCTAACTGTCGCCATCTCCAATTCTAGCTGCATTCAAAAACAACAACACCACCTCTCTGAACTTCCTCAAACCAAACATATACACAACCATAAAAACTTTCCCTTCCGTTCTGTAAATACAACTCCAACTAAAACCACAAAAATCTTATTACCACTATTAGTGTAGGACCAGGATATCGCCACGACAATTCTGTGAGAATCTAAAACAACATTTCTGCGAAGTTCTCAACAACACTCTACGAGCGTCACAGGGTAACTCAAAGAATGACGTAACGGATGACGATAACAAAAACACGAAAAGAGCATGACGATTCTGCGAAGAATACAACGTCTGCAAGAGTTAGCATTACAACTACCGCGAGAGCATCGCGAGCCAGATCCGAAATTAAAGGATAACTTAGTTGTCATCCACTATGTACTTACCCTATATAAAGAGACCCAGTAGATTTAGAGAGATGATGATGTATTTTTGAGTGGTTAGAAAGTCTTGAGGAGAGAGAAAATTCAAGAGAGCGGTTGTATTCTTGATTTCTTCCATTTCTTGTAAACACTTCTGAGAATCAAATAATAAAGTGTTGTTTTTAATCTCCAAATATGTGTTAATTATTGTAAATTCTTATCAAGGGTGTAGTGTAGGATTTCCTGCAACTACATTTTGGCGCCCAAAACAGGGACTGGATGTGTGAAAATCATAGAAGAGGTGAGATTGAAGATAAGAATTATTCAAGATTGAGAAGACGATTGAACAAATTGGTGAAATAGTTGAAGAATGATTAGAGCCAAGGATAATTGTAGGAAACTGGAGTGTAGTATGATAACAATAGAAATTATCCACAAATTCCATGAAAACATTAGGGGAAGGATACATAAACGAGATTCCGAAGGAAGTAAAATTATGACGGTGGAGAAAGTATCACCCTTGAATGATTGGGAAAAGCAGAAAATCACATTTACAGTAGCAAAAATACCAGAAGAAAATTTAAATCACACATCTCCTTTGGTAATCACGGTATCTACTGTACCAATGAAAAGGAGAAAATCAATAAAATCTACGGAAGAATGGGCCGTGAATAGAACTTTGGTGGACACAGGAAGCTCTGTGGATATAATATTTTATCATGCATTTAAGAAAATGGAATACAAGGATGAAGAAATGTCTTGTTCAACATATCATATTCATGGCTTTGGAAAATCTTTAACAAAACCTAAAGGTGAAATAGTGGTACGAATTCCGCTAGGAGAGATTGAAACACAAGTAACATTATGTGTGGTAGACGTGGAATCGCCGTATAACATGATATTGGGAAGACCATGGATACATGCAATCAAGGATGTAGCATCAACATTGCATCAATGCATCAAATTTCCTATGCCCAATGGAATTGGAGAAATTAGAGGAGATACCGATCTTGCGAAGCTGTGTTATCAAACTGAAGTGAGACATTATGAAGAGCGTCCAAAGCTGCGAAAATCTCGCAGAAAAATGGTGAAAGAAACAAAGAAAAAGAAGAATTTAAAGTTTATATGATAAGAACAAAAGAAGGAAAAGGAATACCCAGCAAAATCTCGCAAGAAGGAGATGAACTCGCGAGAGTGGTGAAAACCTCAACACCAATGGGAGAGCCTGAAGACAGCTACACCGCAACAGAGCCAACAAAATAAGTAAATATTGGGAGTAAAGAAAAACCTAAGATGCTGAAAATTGGAACGAAGATGGATGCAGAAGAAGGAGAGCGAACAGTAAACCTCTTGCGAGAGTATAAAGACATCTTCGCATGGAATATGGATGAGATGCTTGGAATAGACCCATCAGTTTCATGTCATAATCAAGAAATTAACAAGGAGGTAAAACCATTTAAACAAAGGATAATAAAAATCGCAACAACATACCATTCCCAAATAGAAGAAGAATTACAGAAGATGCTTGATGTGGGAATTATAAGGCAGGCAAAGTACCCGGAATGGATTGAAAATATGGTGGTGGTTCCAAAGAAGAACAAAGGGATAAGAATATGTATAGATTTTACTGACTTAAACAAAGCTTGTCCTAAAGATAGCTTTCCATTACCAGATATTCCTCAAATGGTCGAATCAGCAGCGGGAAATGATAGAATATATTCATTAGATGGGTATAAAGGATACAATCAGATTCCTCTCGCTGAAGAAGATCAAGAGCACACTTCATTCTTTGCCCCAAGAGGATTGTACTGTTATATGTTTTACGAAATGCTGGTACAACATATCAAAGAATGGTAGAAAAAGTGTTTGCAAAATAGATCCACAAAACATTAGAGGTATATGTAGATGACATGTTAGTCAAAAGTAAAGAAGCTAAAAACCATGTGCAAGACTTAAAGGAGATTTTCGATCAGATGCGACATTTTAACATCAAGGTGAATCCCGAAATATGTACTTTTGGAGTAGCTTCAGGAAAAATTTGGGGTACATTGTGTCAAAGGAAGGAATACAAGTTGACCTAGATAAAGTATAAGCAATTCGCGACATGCCAACACCAGCAACAGTAAAAGATGTGCAAAATTTGAACGGGCTCTTAGCCTCGCTAGGAAGATTTATCTCGCGATCTTCAGATAAATGCAAGCATTTCTTCAACATACTTAAGAAGGGTACCAAATTCAAGTGGACAGATGAATGTGAGAAGGCTTTTCAAGGATTTAAAGAATATTTAATGAATGTATCCATCTTACAGAAACCAGAGTCCGGAGAAGAATTATTGACCTACCTTGCGACAACTTCGCACGCGTTAAGTGCAGTATTACTGCGAGTGGACGCAGGAATAGAAAAACCAATTTATTACATCAGCAAAACATTTAATACTGCGGAGAAAAATTACTCAAATATTGAGAAGTTAATTCTAGCATTGGTTTATGCAACCTTTAAACTTCGCATCTATTTTCAAGCACATAAAATAAAAGTATTAACAAAGGTACCAATTGAGTCAGTAATGAAGAATTCAAAAATATCAGGCAGGGTTGAGAGATGGAATGCACAAGTATGGCACTTTGAAATCAAATATGAAATCTTATCCTCGCCAAAATCACAAGCTGTAGCAGATTTTTTAGAAGAATTTCCTCTAGAAGATGATGAAGCTGTAGAAGAAATGATGGACATAGAAGAATAACATGGAGACCCGAAAGATCTATTAAAAGAACCCAACATGTAGGAAATATTGGTGGATGGATCATCAAATGGGGAAGGTAATGGAATTGGAGTAGTCTTTATTTCGCCAGAAGGAGAAAAAATGGCTTTTTCATTTCGTCTGGAATTCATGTCCACTAATAATGAGACGGAGTATAAAGCGGTGGTGCATGCGTTAAAATTCACAATAGAAATGAAGTTGGAAAATGCTAGAATTACTAGTGACTCGCAATTGGTTATTCGCCAGATAAAAGGAGAATACACAACAAACGAACCATCTTTGAAGAAATACAAGAAACTTGTTGAAGAATTGTCTGCAAGAAATTCCAAAAATAAAATGGAGACATATATCAAGAAAAGATAACAGACTCGCAGATGCTTTTGCTTTCATATCTAGCATGATGATAAATCCAGCTGCGAGATGCATAAAAATTCAGACACTTGTATCACCCTCAATCAATAAGGAAGAAGAAGATGAAGCAGATGTAATGATGATAGAAGGTAATGAAGAAGAACCAAAAGGCAATACTGCAGATTTGCGAACAGAACTTCATGCATATTTGACAAGAGGAGAAACATCAAGAGATATATTAGAAACACATAAATTAAAAATCCGAGCAACAAATTATGAATTAAGATATGGAGTATTATATCGCAAATCTTTCGGTGGACCATCGCTAAGATGCTTGACACGTGAAGAAGGACAAAAGGTGTTAAAGATGTTGCATAGTGGAGACGCTGGAAATCATAGTGGGGGAAGATATTTGGCATACAGAACAAAAATGCAAGGTTATTATTGGTCATACATACATGAGGACGCGAAGCAACTTTCAAGATGATGCAAAGATTGTCAGCGATATGGAAAGAAAATACATGCACCAGGGGCACCATTATCATCTTCAACTAGTGTGTGGCCTTTTGGAAAATGGGGCTTGGATATTGTGGCACCATTTGTACCAGGGTCAGGACAAAAGAGATACTTAATTGTCTCAATAGATTACTTCACTAAATGGTCAGAAGTAAAAGCAGTACAACATATCCGCGACAAAGACATATTTACGTTCATATTCGAAAATATTATTTGCAGATTTGGGATTTCAGTACAATTGGTGTCTGATAATGGAAAGCAGTTTGAAGGGAAGAACATAGAATTGCTACTCAATGCATTTAAGATAAGATGTGGAAAATCTACTCCTTTATACCCACAATCTAATGGTCAGGCTGAGGCAACTAATAAGACAATCGCAGACATCTTAAAAAACAAGCTAGAAGGATACCATAGAGTATGGTGTGAACAGATCCATAATGCAGTTTGGGCTTACAATACAACTGGAAGAGAAGTAATGGGAATGCCACCTTTTGCGTAACATATATGGTGTTGAAGTAGTATTACCAACAGAGGTTACTATTCCTATAACAAAAATAGAAGCGTGGGAGAAGAATCTTAGTGCTGGAATGATTTTAAATAAACCCGATGAATTAGAAGAGAAGAGATAAAAGGCTTTACAACATATGGAAAATTATCAGCGAAGATTAGCTCGCGAGTGTAACAAACGTGTCAAAAAACGTGAATTCCAACCAGGAGATTTAATGCTGCGAGAGACACCAGATTATCAGCGAGAAAATGGTGGTAAATTGGAAAGAAAATGGGATGGACCTTACATCATTAAAGAGATAGTTGTAACTGGGGCATACAAATTAATGGATCCAGAAGGTAGAGATTTTGGTCAAAGACTTGATAGACCATGGAATAGATTATATCTGAAATGATATTATCAATGACAAGTTCTGTGAGATTAGAGATGCTGGTATATTATATGATGAAATGGATAATAAAGTTTTCTTTATTACAACTGCGAGATTCTTCCAATGACAGAACAAGTAAGAAATGCGAAAATATCGCAAGAAACGAGAATAAAAATTTCGCAGAGACATAAGAATGGGACGAACCTTTATGGCGTACACCCTAGTTCGCGAATAAAATTTCGCAAGAGGCAAATGTAAGACCTAAAGTGCATCATATAAGGGGGTATCTCTTTGCATGACTCAGGGATAAGGTTATACCGCTGCTGGAACCTGAGTCATAAAGATGTTGTGGTTAAAGAAAACCTATCCGGGGGAGGTACCTTGGATTTCCAAATGTATAAGGTTATACCCTGGTTGGACGACTGAGGGTCTCTTCTAAGGAGTGCAGAGTATGACCAAGGCACCGAGGTACACGGTTGAGCCAAGGATTCCCGGGGCGTACGAAACTACCCTGCCCATTCTTGGAAAGTCTTGGCTATGATGCACTCGTCCCGAAGAAAACCCCACTTAGGGTGCAGTCTTGTAACTATAAGCCATATAGGCATAAAGGACAAGAGGCTGCAAAAATAGCTGGTTGTTGTTAAGACCGGATGGGAGGAGATAGTCTTGTATGGCCGATGTGCCCTCCTTGAAGTGGCAACCAGGGGGAAGATAAGGGCGACACCCTCCATTAGGGAGCTCATAAGTGTCTAAAGACGGCAATGTCATGGGGCTTTATGATCGCAAGAACATTTAGGCCTGTCATATTGTCACGTGACAAATATTATACAGAGGCAACAAGCCATGAGAAAAAGTTAAGATGAGATCAATGGGTTTTTACATGAAATTGTACAAACGTCCTGCGATTTCATCACAAGACGACAATGTCATAAGGATTTGTTCTCGCAAGGGAGCTTAGACTTGTCATATTGTCGCTGAGAAATTGACAAAATACGGATAAGGAAAGATCAATGGGTTTTTACATGCAAATGTAAAGACGTCCTGCGATTTTGTCGCAGACACAAAAAATTGGCAAAATAAGACCTTTAACTAGGAAGGAAAAATAAGACCAACAGAATAATCCCAAACATTAACTATTTTCTTTTAAGAATGCAGGAAAGATTTGCTCATCACAGAAAAGATGATGAGAAACAAGTATCCTTCAGAATTTCTCAGAAGTATTATTCAGAATTACACAACAGCATTATTCATAATTTCGCAGAAGTATTCATAATATCGCAGTATTATACATAATTTCGCAAGTACTATTCACAACACAGTTCGCAAGGAGAAAATGCGGGAAATACTTGTTCATCATAAGAAATATAATGAGGGGCAAGTATGGGAGTTGATAGATAAAATATCATTACCTTCCTTGAGAATATTCAAAATAACAGAAATAAAATTGAATTCCAAAGTTGCATAAAGATACATTGCTCGCAAGAAAGAGGAGGAAAAAGAAAAAGAAAACCAAACTCAAGCTTCAATATTGGCCTCGCCATTAGTCTCACCAGCTTAATTCTCCTTGTCAATATTCTTCGTGTCACGATCAGTTTGAGTTTCTTCTTCATCTAACTTTTCACCATTAATTGCTTCACCACCAGTAGCTACTTCTTTAGAAGGGATTTTTTCTTCTTCTGTTGAGTCTTCTTGAGAGACATTTTCTTCACCACTTGCATAGATTAGATCATCATCCAGGGGGAGAGGAATTTCATCATCATCTACTTCTAGAGGATCAACAGATACATGAGGGAGAGACTGGGATATCATAATGTCATTCACAAGAACTTCAGCACTAAGATGAACCTTGCGAAGGAAACCTTTATCGCGATTTCTAATCTCCATATTTTTAAAGTATTCAAGGTAGTCATATCTCCTCTTTGCACGATCGCGAGATTGAACAAGATTGGCGGTGAGCACTCCGTTTTCTTTGCGAACTTTAGCCAGTTTTTCAGTCAGATCAGAAATGGTGGAATGAAGGCTTTTTTCAGATTCTGCGATAAACATAAATTGACAAGAAAACATTCAGATGAAAATCTCGCAAGAATTATAGAAGAGAAATTCAATAGAAAAATTAACAGTTAAGGCAGTCAAAATGACTACCTTTTTTTTTTGAGAAGTTAAGTTTTGAACTAGTGTTAAGAAACAATTCTCCCATTGGTTCATGGCATCATCAAAATTATCTCCAACTATAGCCTTCAGGCGAGATTTTATAATTTCTTCTTTGGAGAGGAGATAAGTATTTTCTTTTGCTAATAAGGAGTAAGATTCTTCTAATTGAGAATATTGATCTTGGAGTTTACTGGCCTTTAAACTTAGAGTTAACCTACCCTTGATAAGTTTATCTTTCTCAGCGGCAGAAGATTCAGTTACTTCCTTGAGTTCGTCTTTTAATGAACGAAGAGATTATTTTTGGTCATTACACACTTTCTGAAGAATATTTATTTACTGCGAGGAGATCGCCATCTTGTTTGAAAATCTACGTTTCTCATGAGACAAAGTTTTATTTTCATCTGATAAAGATTCCATCGCCAAGTTAGCTTGGGTTAACAAGTATGAGAGGCGAGTAACTTCGCTACTTAATAGATTTTGCCTCTGCGCTAATTGATCATTCTCATTGGTAAGATTATCTATTTGATCGGTAGAGTATGTGTAAAGATTATGTAATCTATTATATTGATCCATCTTAGAATCTCTCTCAACACGAGCTTCTTCAGCGACAGACTCAAATTGAAATATCTCCATTAATCGTTTCTGATTTAAAGCTAAATAGGCAAACCAAATATTTAAAAGGAAATTGAGTACATGAAAGATGAAAATCTATTATAACAAAAAAATTATAGGCAGAGACAAAAGAACTATACCTTTTAACTCCTTGTTTTTATCGCGAAGATTTTCGCAATCTAGTAAAGAGTTGCGAAGCTTTTGATCAAGAATATCACATTCTGAAGTTTTGGATTGAAGACTTATTTTTAGAGCTTCAACTTCATTTTCTAAAGATGCTCGCGAAGTAGTTCGATCAGAACCAAAATATTTGATTAAAGTCTCGCATACATCATATTTGAAAGGGTCGGTAGAAGATTTCCTGGCATCATCTAGAATGTCAGACAAAACTTTAAAAGCTACATCAACCCCTACTGATGTTTCTTTAGATGAGGGAATAGGTGTATAGGGTGAAGTAGTAATGATGGAAAGTTGGAGATTTGAGTCATTTGCGATGGTTGCATCACCAGAAGGTGGAGTGTCTGGAAAAGTAACAGTTGGAAGTAAAATAGAAAAGGAAGAAGCTTTGTTCATAACAGTTTTGGGAGTCTCATTCGCTGGAGGATTAATGGCATTGGGGGTATCGATAATGATATTCTCTCAAACATATGATGGAGGTTCCATCTGCGAAGTAGTAGAAACAAATTTTGAAGATGAAAATTTGGGAATAGTAATATCAATCTCAAGAGTCTTGGCTTTGCGATATTTCTTGCGAGGTTTAACAGCATTCTCATCACCCTGCGAGTAATAATATAGATAAAAAATAGAGGAAACAATATTGTTATTAAGAAAACAAATGTTTCTTCCTACCTTATGACTCGCAGACTTCCTTTTCTTTTCAGTGAGTTTTTGTTGTGAATCTTCAAGAAGATTAGGGTTTTGGTCGACAAACTGGGTGTTGGATGTAGTCCCATTGAAAAGAAAACATAGTACGGGAGTTATATAGAATCAAGCAAAAAATATCAAATAAAGTGAATAAATATAATTTAGACAAGCAAAATCGAGTTTAATAACGTCAGAAGAACACGTACCTTGAAGATTCCATTGAAGCAGCAACAAGTGAATTTGCAGAATAAGAAAGTTGTAGGTAGAAATTTTTTGCAGAGAGTGAAGAGGTGAAGAAGACGAAGAAGTAAAAGAAGAAAAAATATTTCTTTGATAGGTTCTCTCTTTTATAAACAGAAGGATGGTAACCGGGTAATAAAAGATTAACCGGAAAAAAGAGGAATACTCGACACGTGTAGACGGTAACACTTAATTTACGGAGTTTCGTTGATCATAGAAGATGAAACGATGAATAGCTGCGGCATTTTATTTCTCATGATCTTTCCTCCTTCGCAGAAAATACATGAGAAGAGGCAAGATGTAGGACCAGAATATCGCCACGAAAATTCTGTGAGATTCTAAAACAACATTTCTGCGAAGTTCTCAACAACACTCTGCGAGCGTCGCAGAGTAACTCAAATAATGATTCAAAGAATGACGTAACGGATGAAGATAACAGAAACACGAAAAGAGCATGACGATTCTGCGAAGAATACAACGTCTGCGAGAGTTAGCATTACAACTACCGCGAGAGCATCGCGAGCCAGATACGAAATTAAAGGATAACTTAGCTGTCATCCACTATGTACTTACCCTATATAAAGAGACCCAGTAGATTTAGAGAGATGATGATGTATTTTTGAGTGTTGAGAAAGTCTTTAGGAGAGAGAAAATTCAAGAGAGCGGTTGTATTCTTGATTTCTTCCATTTCTTGTAAACACTTCTGGAGTCAAATAATAAAGTGTTATTTTTAATCTCCAAATATGTGTTAATTATTGTAAATTCTTATCAAGGGTGCGGTGTAGGATTTCCTGCAACTACAATTAGCTAAGTAACACTCAACTGTATCGATACCACCTGCCTCAGACTCAATCAAAAATCACTAACTCAACACCAGTTACATCTTCACAGGGAAATACTCATTTCACACTAGTAGAAAAGGGGGTAATCTCAACCCACCACCCCGACCCTCATCAGCGGTCCATGGACCTTGGATCGGTCAAGACGGTCTAGGATATAATAATTTTTCGGAGCACAACCCAGATGGTTAAAAACAGTCGTTGTATAAATTATTTAATTACCCTCATGTCCCCGAATTATTAACCCACACTGAGACGGCTAGACCTAGTTGAATCAGTGATTTTAGTTTAGGCGGGAACTATAACCCGTTTCCCTCCCTTTCTCACCTCGTTAGTATCTATGGATATATATCTCCCCACATCCTCTCTCTCTCTCCATTAGTTTACTCACAGAGAAAAAAAGAAAAACTCAGAGAAAAAAACCCAGACATCCTAAAATTTTCTTCTTCTCTCAAACTCCATCAATGAAATCTAATTAAGCCCTTATATTAGAAAACCTCATTTAGATTAACCTTTTACATCTTGTGTAGCAACTAGGTTTGATTTTCAAAATCATTAGGTAAATCTACAATTTGGGTTTTTCGATTGAAGTTTTTTTTTTCCTTCTCTTTTTCTGTTACTATCGATTTCCTTCATGGGTTTTAACAATTGGTGTTTTGTTTTTTTGTTTCAGGTAAATCTCCACAGTTTCAGTTGTAGTTCAGATAAGGTACAGTTAGGGTTTTTTGATTGAAGTTATCTTTTTCTTCTATTTTTTCTTTTAATAAACAATTTCGTTCATGGAGTTTTAATTTTTAGTGTTTCGTTTGTTGATTTCTGGTAAATCTCAAAAATTTCAGTCGTAGTTCAAACAAGGTATAGTTAGGGTTTCTGATTGAAGTTTTCTTTTTCCTCTCTTTTCTTTTCAATGATCGATTTCCTTCATGGGGTTTTAACAATTAGTGTTTTATTTTTTGATTTCAGGTAAATATCACCATTTTCAGTTGTAGTTCAAATCTTCATCAGGTACAGTTAGGGATTTGGATTTAAGTTTTCTTTTTCTTTTACTGGTCGATTTTGTTCAAGGGGTTTTAACAATTGTTGTTTTCTTGGTTGATTTCAGGTAGTTACAACTTAAGTTGCATTTCTGTTTTCATCAGATATAGCTGATTTGATAGTTGGTTAATTTATGGGTTTTGTGTTGCTTGAACAAAATTATGTTTTAGGTTTGTAACCCTTTTAGTATAGTTAACCATGTGTTAATGCTTCTCTTATATTGTTTTAGATAGTACTCATGTGTTAATGCCTGCTATTCTATATAGCCTTTACTGATGTCATGTGAAATTTTATGCACTTCAAGGTGACTTTGTAGTAGTGTTTGTCTAGTATTTGTAGACCTAAAACTACCCCATGCCATTGTAGACTCAAGACTTAAGTTTATGTTCTTTATTGAGATCAATATTTGGATGTCCTAATTATAATTTTGTTAAGCCCCATCGGTCCAGTCATTTGATTCTAGGTTCATTATAGTTTGGTGATGTAGTTTTAAGTTGTAGTAAGTAAAGATTCGTTGATCGGACTATTTTGAAGATTTGGTTTAAGATTAACTAAAGAAAAAAACTAAGACAAATTAAAATTTGATTTTTGTTTACCAAGGAGAGAAAATTCTAGGGTTTTGGATTCCACTACTTCCAATATTTGTAAACTCAATAATAGTTCCTTTGACAAAATACTCCTATTTTACTCAAAACAGTTTCGAACCCAATCTCATGCTTTGGAAAATATAACGTTACAAGCTCTTTTTTTATGACTTTCGTCAGTATTCTAAGGCCTAATCCTCCTTCGCTTATAAAAGAACGGTAGAAACTACCCAAAAAAATTATTACGAAGCATATAAAGAAGAGAGAATTTTTTTTAGAGAAATTAAAACACAATTTTGGAGTATTTTTGCCAAGGAAAACAATTACTAAATATTACCCATCAAAAATAGTTTCCTCCAAAACCCTAGAAAATAGATTTAACTACTCATAGAATCAAAATTGAAGAAAATTTCATTAATCATTGTATTCAAAAAGATAAATATATGCTTACAATGATTCTGCAGTAAACGATATAAGACTTCTGTTGTTGATAAACGATATTATGTTTCTGCTATTGATAAACGATACTTGGTTTCTGCTGTTGATAAACGATACTTGGTTTCTGCTGTTGATTAACGATACTTTTCTGCGACTGTCTCTGACGTTTTAATGTTCTTGGTGTTCTTGAGTTTTGCAGCAGCAGGTGAACTTTCTGAAATTTCTTATTCTATGATTCTAAGTCTCTACTTTCTTCTCCAAGGTATCTGTATGCTCTCCTACAGCTCCCAACACCTCTTTATATACGCAACAACGCCTTAAATCTCTCGGATATCTTTCTTCTTCTTCACGGCTAAGTTACGAGAATAATTCTCTTTTCTTTCCTCTTTTCGCGTCCCTAAGTTGTCGAATATATTCACTAACCTTCCATGGAATCGAACAGAGAATATACATCCCTTATTTCTTCATAACTTCCTTCTATTCAACCAAAACTTCCCGGTAAAACCCGATAATGTTTTCACCTCCCTGTTTTCTTCCAATTGACGAATGCTTCCTTATTTCTAGATTCCAACTCGTTTACCAGCCCTGTTAAGTCGTAAAAGACTCAAACCAACCCAGGTCCATGAGAAAATCCGATAAATTCAAGGCCAAACCAATCCAGAAACTCGGTAACACATATCCTCCCCTGCTTTCTTCTCCGGGATTATTTAGCCCAAGTTAACCGTTTTTAATGGACATACCAGTCCTGTTTAGTTGATATAAGCCAGCCCAAGTTATTTGAGCCATTGAATCTCTCTTGAACAACTTCAATTATCGAACCCTAAAGCTGCCATGAAGAACAATATTTTCCCGCCAAAATCCATGAGCACTGATTCATCTTTTTCCGATTATCTAGCCACTTATGGTCGAAACAAAGACCATTACCAGCCCTGTTTATACCTTAGGAACAAACCCATTCAATTCCAGCGATTTAATCTCAATAGTACACCATTAAATCTTCAACCTTAATTCTGGTCTTCTTTTCCCGCCAAAATTCAAAATTTAAATGGAGAAAGATGACTTCCCCTTAACTAATACAGGTGTCCCTTTAGCAAATTGGGGTACATTTAGTAATTCAGGGGGTGCGAATAGAAATTCGTGGGGTACAAAGATGAATTGTGGGTTGTGAATAGTGAAAACTCCTGGATACCTTTATCCACTCCTACGGGTGCCTTTAACGACTCTACATGGACATTTCTGGGGGTGCCTTTAACACTTTTATGGGTGTTTTTAGTAGTTTATAGATCAACCATCTCTTACCTCTCATATTCACTTCTTTTCTTCAATTTCATCACTAAGGTTGCCATGTTTTTCAGACAAAACTCACATCACTAAAGCCGACATGCCTTTCAGAGATGAAAAAATAAAAGCAAATAATGAGAGATAATTCGCCTCCATCATTAGTTGCACATGAAATGACACTTTATCCCTTTTAAGCGACGTTTCTTCTTATTTTTCTCCAAAGTACCTAAAACTCATAATTAAACATAAAATACATAATTTACAAGAAAACATAGCAAAGAAAGCATAAGCAATAGATAAATATCAAGGTGTTTTAGACACCTATAAAATTCCCTCACACTTAGACTTTGCTAGTCCTAGAGAAAATCAAACAAAACTAATCTTAAAACATACAACTCCATCTCGTCGAGGATACGGTCACACTTAGCAAGTATAACAAGCCTTTAAACCCCTAGGTGGCCCTAGTGGCCGAGTTATAGTCTCGGGAAGGTTTACCAGAGGTGTACCTACAAAACATTTTATTCCAAACTCTAGCTATCTGTGAATAACTCAGGAATGACACTAAAGAGTCTCCTTGGTTGGCCTACCTTCATTGATCACAAGAGAAAGTACCCGGATGTGAGTCATATTCATATATATATATAAGTGACAGAGTTCTATCAATAATCGCACTATGGACATCAATAATTGGAATCACACAAATGAATAGATTAAGAAGATGGATTATAGAGATAGATAAAACAATGTTGTCTAAGGTCAACGGTGTTTCCCATATCTGTCTGAAGGCCTCCGCCAAGATGAACCTATGAATCCTAATGGATTGAGATACTGGTATGGACAAATATCAACACAGCTTGGCATATACAAGGGAATCAGCGGTCGATAATCCTAAATCTAGATCAATTCACTAGCATATACAAGGGAACCAGCGGTCGATAATTTTATTGCACAATAATAAACTTTTCACTTTTCATTTTTTTTTTTTTTGAAATGCATGATTTGATATTTTGGATCCAAGCGCATGCTTCTTGTCAGCAGATTACATGATAGTTCCCATGGATCCTGCGTTCCACGCTTGTTTAGGCGACGGAGATAGGGAAAACACACACATATTGCTATTCCCAAGTGTCATATTTTATTTTTTATTTTTTTAAACTTATTATTCCATTTGGTCTGATTGGTCTGGTCTATTTATTATTTAGTAACTCTATCACTCTATTCCATCTGGCATTGGTAACAATTCGATGTGTTGGGCCCCACCAAATCACTTAAAGAAACATATAATTTTTCAAATAAAATAAAATAAAAATAGAACGTAGTGTGATGATTCCATTGTAACACCTGAACTCTGTCTTTTTATGAATAGACTATGTTATTGGGTTCCTCAACTCCTACAACCACGATGTTTCCATCCACTTAGACTGGTTAGTGTCATCCTAAATTGTCATAAATATTTCTAGGCTCTTAAGTTTTTTTTTTTAATTTATTTATTTAAAAACTAACTAAAAGTTTTTCCCTCACCCCCAAACTTAAACCTAACATTGTCCTCAATGTTTCAAATTAAAGTGCAGTACCAAAAATATAAGTAACAAGAGGAATAAAGAGCTAAGTCGGAAAGATAGTACCTGGATGAAGCGTAGCAATCCTTCCATGTGAGCAAGAAAGAAAGAAACGAAAAATAAAACCAATGTACAACAAGAGGATGGGTTGCCTCCCATAAAGCGCTAAGTTTAGTGTCTTCAGCCAGACGTTGTTACCCGTTCAAATTAATCCTGGTAGACAAGATCCCTCATCTCCGATTCTTCTATTGCATGACTGGGTAACTCCAAGAATGGTTTCAACCATTGACCGTTAACTTTGAAAGTTTCTCCGTTCTTCGGATTTTCAACTTCAACTGCACCATGAGGAAAAACAATTTTGACAAAATATGGTCCAGACCACCGTGACCTCAATTTACCAGGAAAAAAATGTAAACGAGAATTGTAAAGGAGAACTTTCTGACCTGGTTCAAATGTTTTTCGAATAATCGATTTATCATGAAATATTTTTGTTTTCTCCTTGTAAATTTTCGCACTCTGGTAAGAATCATTACGAATTTCTTCTAACTCATTGAGTTGCAGTCTACAGTTGTCACCAGCAGTAGATAGGTCAAAGTTTAGCCGTTTAATGGCCCAATAAGCTCGGTGTTCTAATTCTACAAGCAAGTGGCAGGCTTTACCAAAGACAAGTCTATATGGAGACATCCCAAGTGAAGTCTTAAAAGCGGTTCGGTAAGCCCATAATGCTTCTATTAAGCGTAATGACCAATCCTTTCGGGTAGGGTTTACGGTCTTTTCTAAAATTTGTTTAATCTGCCTATTAGACACTTCAACTTGGCCACAAGTTTGTGGGTGGTAAGGTGTAGAAACCTTATGGGTAATGGAGTATTTCTTCATGAGAGTCTCAAAAGACCGGTTACAAAAATGGGAACCTCCATCACTAATGATTTCTCTAGGCATACCAAATTGAGAGAAAATATTGTCTCTAACAAACTTAATCACAACGTGGCGATTATTTGTCTTGGTAGCGATTACTTCAACCCACTTAGACACGTAGTCAACAACAAATAAGATGTAATAGTTTCCATAAGAATTGACAAAAGGACCCATAAAATCTATACCCCACACATCAAATATTTTTATTATTAGTATAGGACTAAGTGGCATCATATTACGTCGGGTCATCTTTCCTAACTTTTGACATCGATCACAACTTTGACAAAATAGGTGGGATTCCTTAAACAGAGTTGGCCAATAAAGACCGGATTGCAAAACCTTCGCAGCTGTTTTCTTAGAACTAAAGTGACCCCCACAAGCTCTAGAATGACAAAAAGTCAGGACACTGGAGATTTCATTGTCAGGAATAAAACGACGGATGATCTGATCAGGATAATATTTGAATAAGTACGGATCATCCCAGAAAAAGTATATAACCTCAGACAAGAATTTAGCTCTATCCTGTTTAGACCAATATTCGGGCATTTGACCAGTTACCAAATAATGGACAATGTCTGCAAACCAAGGTAACAAAGAGATGGAAAATAATTGTTCATCAGGGAATGTGTCATGGATCGGTCTCTCATCATCTCTAGTCTCATTAAGGATACGGGATAAATGGTCAGCTACTACATTTTCAGACCCTTTCTTATCACAAATATCTAGAGTAAATTCTTGGAATAACAATACCCATCTAATCAGCCGAGGTTTGGAGTCATTCTTTGAAAGGAGATATTTGAGGGCGGCATGATCAGAATAGACTATGACCTTAGACCCTAGGAGATATGATCTAAATTTCTCCAAAGCAAAAACGATGGCTAAAATTTCTTTCTCGGTGGTTGTGTAGTTCAACTGAGCATCGTTTAGGGTCCTACTAGCATAATAAATCACACTAGGTGCTTTATCATGTCGTTGGCCAAGAACAGCACCAATCGCATAATCGGACGCATCACACATGAGTTCAAATGGGAGGTTCCAATTGGGTGGTTGTATGATATGGGCAGAAGTCAACAATGATTTTAGATTCTCAAAAGCTACAACACAGGCTTCATCAAACACA
This sequence comes from Papaver bracteatum, assembly GCA_023529315.1. Taxonomy (NCBI): domain Eukaryota; kingdom Viridiplantae; phylum Streptophyta; class Magnoliopsida; order Ranunculales; family Papaveraceae; genus Papaver; species Papaver bracteatum. Next base: position 525,825 of record JAJJWX010001185.1, read on the forward strand.
AAGGCAGTATATTTAGCAAGTAGGTTCGACAGGGGTAAAGCAATCTTACTAAAGTCTTTGATGAAACAACGATAAAATCCAGCATGGACAAGGAAAGATCTAACATTTGTTACATTCTTAGGTGGTCTTTGTTTTGAAATTAGTTCAACCTTGGCTCTATCAACCTCTATGCCCTTAGAGGACACTACATGACCTAACACAATTCCAGATTTAACCACAAAATGACACTTTTCCCAATTAAGGACTAAGTTCTTTTCTTTACAACGTTCTAGAAATAGTGTAAGGTGGTGCAAGCATTCATCGAAAGAGTTTCCAAAAAACCGAAAAATCATCCATAAAGACCTCGAGAAATCGCTCGACCATGTCCGAAAAGATACTTAGCATGCAACGTTGGAATGTTGCGGGTGCATTACACAACCCAAAAGGCATACGCCTGTAAGCAAAAGTACCAAATGGATATGTGAAGGTTGTCTTCTCTTGGTATTATAGGGCTATAAGGATTTGGTTATAACCACATTAGCCATCTAGGAAGCAATAACGGCTCTTTCCAGCTAATCTTTCTAACATCTGGTCGATGAATGGTAGAGGAAAGTGGTATTTCCTAGTTGCTGAGTTCATCTTACGATAGTCTATATAAACTCTCCACCCGGTAGTAACATGGGTAGGGATCAATTCATTGTTCTCATTCGCAACTATTGTAATCCCAGACTTCTTTGGGACAACCTGGATATGACTGACCCATTTACTATCATATATGGGGTATATGATACCCGCGTATAATAACTTGAGCACCTTAATGCGGACAACTTCTTTCATATTAGGATTCAAAAGTCTCTGCATTTCTCTTGAGGTTTTGGCACCTTCTTCTAGGTAGATGTGGTGCATAAAATCAGCAGGACTAATTCCTTTTAAATCTGCTATAGTCCACCCTATTGCATACTTATGTTCTCTAAGAACACTAACTAGTCTACTTTCCTGATCGGGCTCTAAGTCAAAGGAAATTATGACAGGAAGAGTATTTTCATTACCAAGAAATATATATTTCAGTGTATATGGTAGTGGCTTTAATTAAAGGGTGGGTGCCTTAACTGATGATGGGAGGGATTTATCTATGGTTGGTGGAAGAGGTTCTGGTTTAGGTTGCCATTTTCCATAATTCATTACTGCTGCGGAATCTAATAACGCATTAACCTCTTCAAAATGTTTATCCTCATCATAGTAGGCTCCAAAGTGGGCCAAGCTCACCTCTAAAGGATCGCTAACACTATTGGTGGTAAAGGTATTCTCAACTAGAGAATCAATCATGCATACAGACTCATAGTGTTCAGGGTCTGGTGGGGCTTGTAACGCCTTAAAAACATTTACTGAGATTTTCTGATTCCCAAAGGTAAAATCTACTAGGCCAGTTTGACAATGTATGACTGCATTTGCAGTGGCTAAAAATAGACAACCTAGGATAATTGGGATATTGATATCTTGACTAGAGACAGGTTGAGTGTCTAAAATCACAAAGTCAACTGGATATATAAAGTTTTCTTCTTGAACCAAAACGTCCTCAATAATTCCACGTGGGATTTTGACTGGCCTATCGGCTAAATGTAGTGTTATCATAGTTGGTTTCATCTCACCTAGCCCAAGTTGTTCATAAACCGAGAATGGTAAAATATTCACACTAGCCCCAAGATCCAATAGAGCATTGTTTATCGTTTGGGTGCCTATGACACACGTGACAGTAGGACGGACAACCAGGATCTTTAAATTTGACCGGGTACTTCTGTGAGATTATGGAACTAACTTGTTGGGTTAAAAATGCCTTTTTATGGACACTCGCGTCTCTCTTGACGGTGCACATCTCTTTTAGGAACTTGTCCATAGCCGGTACATGTTTTATTGCATCTAATAAAGGCAGGTTGATCTTAACTTGCTTAAAGATGTCTAGGATTTCAGCATATATACTAGGATTTTTCTTAGCGAGTCTTTGAGGAAATGGTGCGGGTGGTATATACACTCTCTCAGGGATATCTTCCTCACTCGGACTCTTAGCACACTCAGGCCCATTAGGGTCTTTAGACGAAGTTTGGTCAACCTCGGTCTCTTCATATGGACTACTATCCTTAGGTGATTCTACCGAGTTTTCTAGAGTTTTACCACTCCTAAGGGTGATAACTGCTTTGACATGTTCATTGTGTTTAGAACTACCTGAACTATTAACCTGGTTGAATCCTTTAGGATTTGGAGTCGTTTGGCTAGGAAATTTCCCATTCTCTCTATCATTTAACCGGTTCGAAAGTTGACTTAATTGAGTCTCTAGGTTGGAAATAGCCCGGTCACTGTTTTGTTGGTTACGCTGACTCGACAAGACAAATTCATCGAGCTTTTGACTTAAATGGTTGATATTTTGGGTAGTCTCAGCTTGGTTTGTCAAACTACGGTCAATAAAGAGCTTTAGACTTTCCTCTAGAGACGACACCTTTTTTATCAACTTGGTTCTTGTACTTGAGCTTGGTTCCTAGAGAAACCTGGTGGTGGGTTGCTAGATGGGCTACCTTGATGGTTACCTTTAGACCACGAAAAATTAGGGTTATGTCTCCAACCAGGTGTTAGAGTATGGGTCAAACTTGGTTCGACCCTCATATTTAGAGTTCATACCACCATGTAGGACACTAACCTGGTCACGAGTTGTTTCACTAGGGCAGAACATGGGGCAGTGAGGTCCTATATGACTTTGGTCACCACAAATGGTACATGGATAAGTTCTGGGCTCACTTTTACAACTCATAGTCTGGGTAGACCTTTGGTTCATTTCTAAGGCCTCTAGACGCCTAAGGATATCAGACCCACTATCAACTCTATTGACCCTATGAATAGGGTTCCTAGTTATTTCGGGCTCCCTCATTGAAGCCCATTGACAAGTCTTATCAGCTAACTCGACCAACTCGTCAAAACAGTCATCTGGGTCTTGATGGGTAAATTCTCCACCACTCATTGTTTCTACCTGCATTTGGGTTTCACTATTAAGGACCTCATATAAGATTTGGGTCATGTAGGCTTTGTAAAAGACATGGTGCGGGCATTGGTATAACAATTCATTAAACCTTTTTATGTAATCATGTAGGCTCTCACCTATTTTCTGCTTAAAGGTTTGGATAGACTGCCTAACAGTAAAAGTCTTGTGGTGTGGGTAGAACTTCTTAACAAATGCCTATACAAGGCCATCCCAGGTGGTGATTGTTTTATAAGGAATGATATGATACCACTCATTGGCTCTCTCTTCTAGGGAAAAAGGAAATAAACGCAACCTAAGCACATCTTTTGTGAGGTTCGGATAATTCATTGTGTCACAAATCATTTCAAAGTCCCTTACGTGGGTATACGGGTTTTTATTCTCTATTCCCCTAAATTTACGCAGCATGCCAAATATCCCAGGTTTAATATCAAATTTAACGGTAGTGGCCGGTAAAACAACCCCAGGTTCACGTATTACTCTAGACGGGTTCAAACGGTCCCTAAGAGTTTTGGTTGGTGGGACCTCTTCATCCTTTTCATTAACCATATTGGCAAAAATCTAAGTACCACCTATATCCATGTAACGAGTCGGAGTCAAATTAAAAAGGTCGTTTTCCTTAAGTCTATCTCCTGCTCGTTTCCAACGTCGCATACCTAAGCAAGAATACTAATGAAGCAAGAAAATCGTGCACATGCAAATGCAGGGTTTACTAAATTAGGTAAGCTTGGGCTACCTCAGAAAAATATACCAAAAGGTACGAGGCTGAGGCTTGTGGAATTTCAGCTGGTAACTCCCAAATGGCCCAAGGCACGGGTTCAGCGTACTTTTCCACAAGTTTTCAAAATTCGGTAATCTGACGATGCAATTGGTGTGTGCAACGTGTATTTTTTTTAATTAAATAAAAGAAAATAAAGGAAATAAAATCTAAAAAATAATAAAATTTGGGTTTTGTTACTTACCTCTTTTGGTAGGCAATTCCATAATAAATATAGAATATTACCTACACAATAAAAACAAGAAAAATACCCAAGTAAAATCAAAGAAAATTAAATAAAATTAAACAAAAACAAAACTAAAAAGCAAAAAGAAAATAAAAATCTAAAACCTAACCTAAAGGCAAGTCCGCGTCGGCGGCGCCAAAAACTAATGTAGCTTTAAGTTGTGGTAAGTAAAGATTCGTTGCTCGGACTATTTTGAAGATTTGGTTTAAGATTAACTAAAGAAAAAAACTAAGACAAATTAAAATTTCATTTTTGTTTACCAAGGAGAGAAAATTCTAGGGTTTTGGATTCCACTACTTCCAATATTTGTAAACTCAATAATAGTTCCTTTGACAAAATACTCTTATTTTACTCAAAACAGTTTCGAACCCAATCTCATGCTTTGAAAAATATAACGTTACAAGCTCTTTTTTTATGACTTTCGTCACTATTCTAAGGCCTAATCTTCCTTTGCTTATAAAAGAACGGTAGAAACTACCTAAAACAATTATTACGAAGCATATAAAGAAGAGAGAATTTTTTAGACAAATTAAAACACAATTTTGGAGTATTTTTGCCAAGGAAAACAATTACTAAATATTATCCATCAAAAATAGTTTCCTTCAAAACTGTAGTTGCAGAATAACCTACAACTACACCCTCAATAGAATTAGTAAAAACTCAAGAAGCTCTTGATGATGAATAACAATTTTCTTATTTATGTTCTCAATTGATTACAAAGAAGTATCTAAATGGAATTAGAATAGTTACAACTTTCTCTATTCTCTTTCCTAAATTATTTTCTAACACTCACTAAAAGAACCTCTCGAATTTTACATTTGAACTCCTATTTATAGTAAAACTTATACAGCTGTACATGAGTTACGAAGTATCGCAACTCATACTCGCAAAATTACTCCATCCTCGCAAAACTTCATATTTCTCCGCGCTTCTTCTATCATCGTAACATTTTATAATTCTTTTCTCCTTTATTTATTACGATACTCGTGAACTATTATCTTGCGATATTCAGTACTTACATCTTGCCTCTTCTCATGTCAATTCTTCGAAGAAGAAATGTCATGAGAATCCCTATTCTCGTAAATTTAGTGTAGTTATTACCACCCTTCATATTCGCAACACATCTTTTTTTACTTTTCCCTTATCTTTCTGACACGTTTCTTCGTAACCGTTCTTTTCAACCGTTCACGCTTACTCGTATTAATGAATTTTTATCTTCATCAAACTCTCTTATAAATATTATCCTTTGTTTTTGCTTTTTATTCCCTTATTCATCTTCTTCACCGCTTCTGCCTCTGCAACCTCTTCTATTTTTTCTATTTTCCCTCTTATATTCAATGGCACCAAAGAACAAAACTATTGAACAAATTAATGCGGAACTTGCTGATAGAGACCTTATTCTTTCTGAGATTGAAGGTTATGATAATAAGTCTTCTCTCTGTGTGAAGCTCTTTACCAACTATGTTTGGGATGATCATAAAGTTTTAATCTCACGAGGTCAAATCCTTGCAGGTCTTCCTCTTCCTCTTTATGATGTTAACTTTCCTTTATTCTACGAAATTATTTCCCACCCCAATTTTTCTTGTGCCATTTATCAATTGACTGGTGATTGCATTCGCCTCTTAGTTGAATTCGCAAATCGTGCCGCTTTTGGGAAATCTTTATATTCAACTGATCTTAGGAAACCTGGATTTGAGAATATAGAAATTGTTGCTGCGAATTATACAGTTGAGGGTTTCTTCAAAAATTACACACTAATTCCTGCGAGGAAAGAAGATAATCGTTGGGGTGTTCGTCTTCATCGTAAAGCTAATATCGCAGCAGATGATCTTCTCATGCACGATATTGATTATGCTTCAGGAAATAATAAGACACCTCATCGTTCTAATGATGAAGATTGGTATAAGTACCCTTTAATGTTATCAGGTTCTTATATTACTGGGATAATAGAACTTCCTGCGAATCTTCGTAACCGCTATTATCAACCTTGGGTTTTTAGAAATGTATGTATTTCCACTTCCTCATCTTTTTGTTACCCTTTAATTTCAAATGAGATAAGAAACACTCTTGTATTTTTCTAAACAATATATTGTTGCCTCTGTTTCTTATCCTTATTTGAATTTACAGGTTCCACTTCTTCCTGAGATTGCTGCGAGTGAAAATAAAAGTTCTACTTCTTCTAAAAGGCTTACTGCGAGGCAACAAACTCTTCGTTCTGCGAAGGTCTCTCAAGTTTCTGATAGTCAAGATGATGCTCTTCGCAAAGGAAAAAGAAAACTTCAAGATGTTGTTTACGAGAGAAGGAAAAAGAAGATACTCTCAACCAAATCCCATTCCAATGTAATTTCTTCTAATAAGGACATTGAGGAAGATCTTGGTGATGAAGATGATAAATTTCCTGAGAAGGACTTTAGTTCTAATTCTGATACCCTTTCTGACAAAGGAGATGATGATGATGTTGATGAAGGTGGGAATGAAGATTATAGTATCCCAGAAACTTTTGCCTCAGCAATGGTTAGCATCTCTGAGGCTTTCCTCCATTCTTCTCGTGGATTAGGTAATTCTCCTACAGCAAATGCTCGCAAACTTATTGCGAAGGATTGTAAAGTTCCTACTGTTATTGATAATAACTCCCTCAAAAGAATTTCAAGATTCGTCTCTCCTGCTTCATTATATGCTTTAGGCAGCATGGTAAGTTTCTTCTCTATTCCTTGTTTATTTCCTTATTTTATTGATTTCTAACCCATTTTTTCTTGTTTAGGTTGGAAGAGTTAGTTGTGCAGCTGCTTCCGATTGGGAAAGACGTCATTCTCTTGCAGAGAAGAAAACTTTGAATCGTTGTGCGAAGTTAGAGGTTGAAAATTCAAGTCTCCGTTAGAAAGTAGAAGATTTAAATATTGATAACGCAGAATTAATATCCCGTCACGAACATAATTCACAATCGGCGAGCATCGCAATTGATAATTATTCTCTTCTTGAGGAGAATAATCAATTAAAGCTTGAAAATTCTTCTCTTCGTAATGATAAGAAGCAACTAGAAGGTAAATTCTTTGCGATGGTAATTATTTTGGTTACTTTTACTTCGTAATTTGCTAACCAATTCCTTAATTTCTTTCCTTGCTGCAGAAAATCTTGCGAGGATAAATAATGATCTGGAAACTCTCCTTGCTAATCGTAATAAGAAAATTTCTGACTAGAGATCTCAGCTTCTAATTTCCCAGCATAACCATAGTTTATATGTCAAGCGTTTTCGAGCTAAGATGACTCGCAAGATTTGCGAAGATAATGAAATTCCTCTCTAGAAGTACCATACGCTCCTTTCTGAAGAAATTCCTGAAGATACTCCATATCTGGAAATCTCTGAAAGTGAAGTTGAAGATGATAGTGAAGTTGAAGAAGAAGATCATTTTGATGGGAACAGATCGCCTGAAGAATAACTTCATTCTTTTTTGTCTATCTGTTCTGTAACTTTTCAATACAACACTTTCTTCTTGATTATGCTTTTAATCAATCCAACAATTTATTTTTCAAAGCTTAATTTGAATTAATCTTTCTTTGATGTTTATTTCCCTTATTCGCATAACTTGATCATATGGAGAGAAATAATATATCTTAAAGACTTAGCTTAGTATTCCCTTTCCCCTTATTATTTCTCTTCAAATGATCAACTATCGCTGGAAGTATTATAATATCCTTCTGAATTTATCTTACGAATTTTCTTCTTATTGTGATTACGAATAAAAAATCCTCCCTTCGAAGTATAAGAAATATAAGCCTTTTGCTTTTTACGGAATGTTGCGAAGTAAATAATAAATCTCCCCTTGAAGTATAGAAAGTATGAAGTATACAAAATATGAAATACCCTTAAGAAGTATAAGAAGTATTATGACATTCAATTTATGAAGAATTGCCCAATATATGAAGAAGTATAAAAATTATTACTCATTGTATGAAGAAGTATAATAAGTACTTAACCTTCGCAAAATTAAATATCCGTTGAAGAAGTATAATAAATATGAGATATTCTTGAAGAATTATAAGAAGTATTCAACTTTTTGGAGAAGTATTCAATATATGGAGAAGTATAAGAAGTATGTAATTCTCGTAAATTTTTTACGAATATGAACTTATCTGTATTTGATTGCTATCAAAATCGCATCTTTTGTTAAGTCTTCATTAAAATTCTTCATTGATGTTGTTTTCCTTGATATGACTTCTTGTAAAAATTCTTCAATGATATTGACAGAGCTGTCTTCTCTTCAAAATTTCTTGATGTATATTCTCGTAAAATTTCTTCAATGATATTGACGAAGTTGTCTTCTTTTCAGATCTTCATAATGTATATTCTTGTATAATTTCTTCAATGATGTTGATGCAATAAATTTCATTAATTTCTGTGGTCTTATCATGCCTTCCTAAGTAAAGGTCTTATTTTGCCACCTCTTTTGTATTAATTATTTGCGATAATATGACAAGTCTGAACATTCTTGCGAACATACAACCTCGTGACATTATCGTCTTGCGATGAAATCGCAGGACGTTCTTACACTTTCATGCAAAAACCCATTGATCTCATCTTAACTTCTTTGTATAGTATTTTAGCCTCTTCAGGAATTGTTGCGACAATATGACAGGCCTAAATATTCTTGCGAACATAAAGCCCCATGACATTGCCGTCTTGCGATGAAATCGCAGGACGTCTCTACACTTTCATGTAGCGACCCATTGATCTCATCTTAACTTTATTATGTTCTGCGAGTTCTTTATTCTTTTCTTTCTTTCTTTCTCCCCCTTTTTTTTTTTTTTTTTTTTTTTTTTTTTTTTTTAGAAGGCTCGCAGAACTTCATTTGTTGCACAAATATGACAAGCCTTTATGTTTTCGCAAACAAGAAGCCTCGTGACATTTGCGTCTTATAGCACTTATCAGATCCCTAATGGAGGGTGCTGCCCTTTATCTTCCCCCTGATTGCCCCTTCAAGGAAGCGTACATCGACCATACAAGGTTAGCTCTTCCCATCCGGTTCTGCCAACAACCAGCTTTTGATCGCAACCTCTTATCCTTTTTTCCTATAGGGCTTATAGTTACGAGGTTTCACCCTATGGGGTATCTTTGGGCCAAGTGCATCATTTGCCAAGACTTGTCAAAAATGGCAGATGTGGTTCAACCTCACCCGGCACTCTTGACTCAACCGTGTACCTCGGCGCCTTGATCATTTTATGCACTTCTTGGGAAAGACAGTATGCCTTAGTCTCCCAGACTAAATCCTCTTACACCGCATTTTATACTGCGTAATGTCGTTAGATTAGGTGAGAATCCAAGGTGTCTAACCCGGATAGGTACCCCATTATTGGGTTGTACCCCAAATTTTTTACCATGTACTAAGGGCCCTTGGTGGTGTTCCAGTTACCCTTAGCCACGTTATAGGTACCCCCTTAAATGACGTACTTTAGGACTTTGCCTCTTACGAATTATAGCTTCGCGAACTAGGGTGTACGCCACAAAGGTTTGCCTGTATAAAATTTTCTGCGGCTCTCTTTCTTTTTTGGAGGCTGATCACAGATTGCGGTCTTTTATTCGCAAATTAATGAAATTTTAATCGGAATATAAATTCTGAAAATTTGTAACTTTTTCCCAATTTCCTGCGAGCAAACAATATTCGTAAAATTTTATCACGAAATAAATTTTTTGTTTTGCCACATAACTCATTTTCACGAGCAAACATACTGATAACCTTCTTTTTTCCTCGCAAATCACAATCCCTTATTATCATCGTAAATTTCTTGTATGATTATCATCGTAACTTTATTCTCTTTTCCCTTAATCCTCTGCCATTAAATTTTCACTTCTTTTCACAACCTTTGCTCTTTTTCTCCAATTTTCCTTCTCAGCAGTTTTTCCTTCGCAAACTTCTACTTCTGTATCGTAACATTTCTTTCCCTCAGCCCAATCACCTTTGATAATTCCAATACCCTTCATATAAGGAAACTTTATGCACTGATGTAGGGTTGAAGCTACGCCTAGAATTCCGTGAAGCCATGGCCTTCCTATCAAATAATTATATGGTGATTCAACATCAACAGCACGATTGAATTTGGTTCGCATTCCACTTAATGGAATTCGCATGCTCACTTCTCCTTTGGGCTTGTTGGAAGTTCCATTAAAACCATAAATTCTGTAAGTAGAAGGTATTAAATCTGCATCTTTTCCCCCCATAGTTTTGTAAGCAGAATATAAGAGGATATTGACAGAACTTCCCGTATCAATCAAAATCCTATTAAGACCAATTGACTCTTCCTCCATATCATCTTCGTTCTCCTCCATATTCATGTAAATTGCCAGTCTTACCACCAATGGATTATCATGTGCTTCACAACCTTCTGGAATTTCAGTGGCTTCAAAATAAATTTCACGTTTCTGCCAATCTTCAAGTCGTGAAATATTTGCGATGTTCATTACTTCCTTTCCTTCACCATCCCTCGCATATACCCTACTTAACACATTATCATGAAAATCCTCTATGGTTTTATATGAATGAACAATGGAATTACAGAAAACATTCCTTGCTTTTGACCCCACTTCTATATGTAGGATTTCTTCTCCCTTTTATTTTGTCGTGTTCTCCCTGCGAGTTATGGCTGGAGCCTGTGGTAATTGTTGCGACTGTGTCTGCTTAAGTAAAAATTGATTTAGTTTTCCTTGATCAATCATTCGCAAGATTATCCTCTTGATATTATGGCAATTATTTGTAGAATGTCCATGAAAATGATGATATGAACAAAATTCATGACTTCTTGGATCCATTGGTGGTTCCTTTCCCATATTCCATGGAGTTGGTACATTCTCTACCAGGATAATTGCTTGCCATATCTTTTCTACACTTGTATTCAAAGGTGGCAATTTTATCTCTTCCCTTACCATTATTTGACCTCCTTGACCGTTGTTATAATTTTGTCTCTGGTTTCCTTGTCCAAAATAATTTTGCCTTTGTCCACCATAATTTTCTTGTTGTTGATCTAGTCTTGGAATTTGGTTATTTCCTATCCGATTATAGAAATTCTTCTCTCTATCATATTCTTCTTGATCTCTACTGCCCATTGCTACCATCTTTGGCTGGCTATCATTGATTTTCTTCTCTTCTGAATTTGCGAAGAAGTTTGTGAGGATGTTTGCGAAGTACCTGCTACTACATTGATTATTTTGGGAAGTAAATTTGCTCCTCCCTCTTGATTGCTAGTGTTTGTTACTGGATATGACTCCATATTGTTTTGCTTTTCTTCTAGTGTAATGTATTCTTCTTGCAATTCTCGTAATTCTGTCATCATTATGGAATTCTTTCTTCTGAAGATTTGAACATATAATTGTTCAGTTTCGAACATCGCATTTATGAAGGACAGAATCAAGTATCTCTCATCTACACGCCCTTCCATATCACTGCACATAGTCTTCCATCGTCTTACCAAATGCTTCAGACTTTCACCCACTCTTTGTTTTAAACCAAATACATCTTCAATACCAAGCCGTGAAGAGTGATTTGTGATATATGCTCCAAGGAAAACTGCTTGCAAATGATTGAATGACGTAATAGTGTTCTTAGGGAGTCCTTCGAACCACTTTAGAGCTTCCCCTGTTAAACTTGATGCGAAGTACTTGCATAACACATCATCATGATTCTCCCATTGTAACATGCATCTTATGTATGCTTTAATGTGCTGAATAGCACATGAAGTCCCATCAAAATTTGGTAAGTGTGGGCAAATTACATTTTGGTGGAATTCCTCCCAACTGTACTTCTCTAGCAAATGGGGTCCTCGCAGCTTCTTCTATTGCTTCATCTAATTGCCTCCTATCTCCTCCTCTTCTATTGTTTATCATCCCTCTCATTTCTGCTAATTCTCGAAAGATTCGTGCATTTGCCTCAGAATTCTCATCCATTGGTCTTTTTAATGCAGCTTCTCTTCTTCTACGTTCTTGCGCTTCCTCCCTTGCGATCCTTCGCATTCTATCATATTCTTCATTAATGTTTTCATTTGCATAATTCTGCAAATATCTTATTTCTAAATTATCATAATTGTTCAGTTGTAAAGCATCTTGGAATTCTTGTTCTTCCCTTTCTATTCTTCTCATTCTTCTCATGCGAATATCAGGAATTTCTTCTTCTTCATTTCTCCTTCTTCTGTGACTTATTTCTTCTTGATTTACTTGTACTCTGATTTGAGAATTTGGTTCATTCCTTTCCACTTCTGTTTGTTGATTTACAATTCTTCTCTTAATTCTTTCATACTCAACATTTTGTTTGTTACGAACTTTTTCATGTCTTCTTACTCCATTCTCGTGATTGTTTTGATGTATTGCTTGTTGTCTCTCAGTTTCTTCCATAAGTTGCTGTTCTTCCTCTCGATTATGATTGTTTTCTTTATGATTTGGTCTTGTTCGTAAATTCTCCATATTTTGTTCGCGGTTTGGTATTAAAATGAAACGATTTTCTTGATTTCTATCACCTTGATTCTGCGCTTGTTCTTGCATATCATTTTCATTATTGATTATCGGTGAATTTTGTCCTTCTCTTTCTATTCTAACATTTGATCTTGCAACACTTTGAGATTTCCTCCTTTGTAACATTTCATTTTCCATCCTCAATTCTTGATTTTGTCTTGTTAATTTGGCACGTTCTTCAGCTTCGATCATTCGTTCTTTTTGGATTCCTTGTCTCAATGTTTCTAGCATCTCCCTTTCTCTTTCAAGAATTGTTCCTCCCATAAACCTCCCATTTTCTCTGATTTGTGGTTCTCTATCTTCTTCTTCTGGTGTATTAGTTATCCAAGTGTGTATACTCACTTGATCATGATCTTCTACTTGTTGAGCTTGATTTCTTCGATTACTCCTTCTTCTACTAGGTTCTCCTGTTATATTTGCTTCTCCTCCTGCTAATCTTACACTTCTTCTTACTTCAGTTAATGGTTCTGATGTGTTTCTTCTTCTTGTCATTTTTCTGGTACAGGAATTCTTTCCCCCTGTTTCTAGCGCCAATTATGTAGTTGCAGAATAACCTACAACTACACCCTCAATAGAATTAGTAAAAACTCAAGAAGCTCTTGATGATGAATAACAATTTTCTTATTAATGTTCTCAATTGATTACAAAGAAGTATCTAAATGGAATTAGAATAGTTACAACTTTCTCTATTCTCTTTCCTAAAATATTTTCTAACACTCACTAAAAGAACCTCTCGAATTTTACATTTGAACTCCTATTTATAGTAAAACTTATACAGCTGTACATGAGTTACGAAGTATCGCAACTCATACTCGCAAAATTACTCCATCCTCGCAAAACTTCATATTTCTCCGCGCTTCTTCTATCATCGTAACATTTTATAATTCTTTTCTCCTTTATTTATTACGATACTCGTGAACTATTATCTTGCGATATTCAGTACTTACAAAAACCCTAGAAAATAGATTTAGCTACTCATAGAATCAAAATTGAAGAAAATTTCATTAATCATTGTATTCAAAAAGATAAATATATGCTTACAATGATTCTGCAGTAAACGATACAAGACTTCTGTTGTTGATAAACGATATTATGTTTTTGTTGTTGATAAAAGATACTTGGTTTCTGCTATTGACTAACGATACTTTTCTGCGACTGTCTCTGACGGTTTAATGTTCTTGGTGTTCTTGAGTTTTGCAGCAGCATGTGAACTTTCTGAAACTTCTTATTCTATGATTCTAGGTCTCTACTTTCTTCTCCAAGGTATCCGTATGCTCTCCTACAGCTCCCAACACCTCTTTATATATGCAACAACGCCTTAAATCTCTCGGATATCTTTCTTCTTCTTCACGGCTAAGTCACGAGAATAATTCTCTTTTTTTTCCTCTTTTCGCGTCCCTGAGTTGTCGAATATATTCACTAACCTTCCATGGAATCGAACAGAGAATATACATCCCTTATTTCTTCATAACTTCCTTTTATTCAACCAAAACTTCCCGGTAAAACCCGATAATATTTCCACCTCCCTGTTTTCTTCCAATTGACGAATGCTTCCTTATTTCTTGATTCCAACTCATTTACCAGCCCTGTTAAGTCGTAACAGACTCAAACCAACCCAGGTCCATGAGAAAATTCGATAAATTCACGGCCAAACCAATCCAAAAACTCGGTAACACATATCCTCCCCTGATTTCTTCTCCGGGATTATTTAGCCCAAGTTAACCGTTTTTAATGGACATACCAGTCCTGTTTAGTTGATATAAGCCAGCCCAAACGATTTGAGCCATTGAATCTCTCTTGAACAACTTCAATTATCGAACCCTAAAACTGCCATGAAGAACAATATTTTCCCGCCAAAATCCGTGAGCACTGATTCATCTTTTTCCGATTATCTAGCCACTTTTGGTCGAAACAAAGACCATTACCAGCCTTGTTTATACCTTAGGAACAAAACCATTCAATTCCAGCGATTTAATCTCAATAGAACACCATCAAATATTCAACCCTAATTCTGGTCTTCTTTTCCCGCCAAAATTCAAAATTTAAATGGAGAAGATGACTTCCCCTTAACTGATACTGGTGTCCCTTTAGCAAATTGGGGTACATTTAGTAATTCCTGGGGTGCGAATAGAAATTCGTGGGGTACAAAGATGAATTATGGGATGTGAATAGTGAAAACTCATGGATACCTTTATCCACTCCTCCGGGCGCCTTTAACGACTCTTCTGGGACATTTCTAGGGGTGCCTTTAACACTTTTCTGGGTGCTTTTAGTAGTTTCTCGATCAACCATCTCTTACCTCTCATATTCACTTCTTTTCTTCAATTTCATCACTAAGGTTGCCATGATTTTCAGACAAAAATCGCATCACTAAAGCCGACATGCCTTTCAGAGATGAAGAAATAAAAGCAAATAATGAGAGATAATTCGCCCCCATCAGAAGTTGCACATGAAATGACACTTTAGCCCTTTTAAGCGACATTTCTTCTTCTTTTTCTCCAAAGTACCTAAAACTCATAATTAAACATAAAATAGATAATTTACAAGAAAACATAGCAAAGAAAGCATAAACAATAGATAAATATCAAGGTGTTTTAGACACCTATCATTTGGCATGTGTTAAATGTATTTTACATACTAGTTTTATATCTTATTGGCAACATGATTCCTCTGGATAGTTAAGTTTTAGATTGTATTGTTGTTGAATGACTTGAATGCTCTCAAGTATACTTTATGATTTAGAATGATGTTGTTTTTTATTCCAAGCTAGCTAGGTCTGTATTTTGGTGGTTAATTTTTCAAATTAATATTTTTTCAGGTAAATATGCCGAGACATCCTGCAAGTAGCCATTCCCGGTCTGCAAATACTAGGTCTGCAAGTACTACCCCTAGGTCAAGTGCAGCTAACTGGCCGAGGGATTTGCTCAATTCACAAGGGTCTCCATCAACTGATGGTGGTCATGCTGCTGCAAGTTCAAGTGAAGGGAGTCATCGTGTGTCTTCGTTAAATGGTGATCATTCTCCAATCCATGGCAATGAGAATCAGGTTGAGGGAAATGGATGACATGCGGATTTTCATCAATAAAATATTGAAGCTGACAATACATAGGAAAACGGTATTAATGGTAACATACTACATTCTATTTCAGTTTCCTTTATGTCATATATATAATGCTATCAATTGACCTTCCATTTGTTTTGTTTTCTGTAAATGATCAGCGTTTGGTCATTCAATTCAATGCTCTGGGACAACCAATAGAGGATGGTTCTAAGAAATATGCTACCAGAGTTGGAACAATAGCCAGGAATATTGTCCCACTATGTATTGAGGATTGGAGGTCTGTTCTATGTGGTCTCAAGGAAGAAATCTAGAGAGCCATGTGAATGCAGAAACTTCAAATAATGAACTTGAGCAAAACTTCCATTCAGCTAAGTCAGTTACAAACTGACTCGTTTCAGACTAAAGTATCCATCTGAGAGGCAATTCAGCCCATTTAGCTGAGTAAGCTACAAAACTGACTCGTTTTAAACCACAAGCTTCTTATCCAGAAAAAGGTAAAACTCTCTCGTACATGTATCATCTCTCATAACTCGTAAAATTATTCTCTCTCAACTTCTAAAAACCTTTCTCAGACGACATTAACTCTCATCGGCAGATTTAATATTGAATTGATCTGCAACATCATAATTCACAACAAATTTATGAGGGTACATACTTACTAGTCAGGGTTTTAGTTCTGCGACAAATTTGTTAAAATGATTTATGAAGTAAAGGAACGATGATTTGATTTCAGAACTCAAATATCCATCTCAATAATCTATCACGGTAAACACTTCATTCTTAGTCAAAATTTGTTTGGGTCTATCCTAATTGATTTGAACTTCAGTTGGAAAGTTAGGGTTCCGAGTTTATAACTGCTTTATGTATCTTAAATTTGTGTGTGTGTGTGTGTGGTGGGGGGGGTGCTGCTTAATAAGGTCAAAATAAGTAAGTGATGAATTTGATTAGTAGTAACTTGTTGTAAGATTTGTATGTGAATTTTGGGGTTTTGTTGTTCATTGTTAATTACTCGGTTATTATTCATTCTTTCTTAGTCCAATTTAGATGATTAATGGTTGTAATTGAACCTCCTTCATTTTTCAGGGGGCATCTAAGATCACCATGGTCTTTTAGGAGAAGAAAACATCCACTTTTGAATCAACAGTGGAAAAATATATTCGACGAAGATGGGAAATTCAGGGATGGTGGAGTAAAGTTTTTGAAAAAAGTTCGCAGTGGTGTGAGTTATTTTACTTCTTCCATATGCTGCTTTGCTTTTTTAACATTGCATTACTTAAAGCTTTCCGTTAACTCTTTGAGTTTATTTTATTTCGAATAAAAATGTTGATTGCATCCATTAAGAAATGAAAATTTCATGCGTGCTGGACCACCAGACAAGTCATACATAATCGGTTGGATAGCATTTCTATGTAGAGCATACTGACCGGTAGTTTGCTAATAGTGTTTTAAACGGTCAGTCCACTTTTGAAATACTTCATTCCTCTACAAATTCTATCTTTTGCTCTCTATAGCCTGTTGTTATGGACACAACCACTCGATACTGCAACTATACATGTACATACTACACAATAATTAAATTTTTGAGTGTGAGAAATTGAAAATCGAATCACATTCAGCAGTCTAGATCAACTACTTATTATTGTAAATTAAGCTGCTATTGAATTCAGAAGTAATCCCACTAAACCAAAAGTTAAAATTTTCCTAAAAGTTGTTATAAAAAAATGAAGTTACTTCAAGTTTGAAAAAATCTATTCGATGAAGATAGGAAATTCAGTGATGGTAGAATTAAGTTTTTGAAAAAAGTTTGGAGTGGTGTGAGTCATTTTGTATAGACTTCATTATTTTAAGATTCATTGATGCAGACCCTTATGTTATAAGCTTTCTTGATGTCAGGGAACTACCTGAATGTAGATCATGAAATATATGGAATCATAATGTTTTGTCGAGGTATGTATATTCGCAATTCTCTTCATTACTTTGCTGATTTTAGCTCAATCTTGTATATAATTTGTTAAATTATTGTAGCTGTAGTTTTTCTTTTAACTTCTGTTATTTTGTTCACCTGCATTTTCATACTGTCATCATTGTCTTAGCAAAATAAGATTAGTCCTGTATTATGTTTGGCATAGTAAATCTTCTATTATGCTTCTCAGTTTAGCAGTTCATGAACATCTGTAAATAACCATCTTTAGACTGCTGAACTTTTTTATTGTGCTAGCCATTCCTGATTAATACATGTTGTAGAAGTGATTATAGTGAAAGGCCTGATTCTGCTAGTTGACTACAACTCACAGTTTTCATCAGAAAAGAGATACTCAATCTAGCATCAGGAACCATGATTCTGTTTATAAGTGTTGTGTGTTGTTTCTCTGTTAATTACTTGTTGCTTTAACTCAACATTTGGGTTAGTTACAGTTTGTAGAATTCAGTTACCAGCTCTTGAACATTAAACCTGCAAAAACTGACTTGTCGTCATCTCAGTTACATCTCCTTAGTGTTAACCGACTCATGAGCTGTGTTAGGTGTTAAACAACTATTGTGTGGTGTTCTTTTCACAGAAATTTCATATGTAAGGTGGTAAGCATTGGAGTTTTTCAGTACTTTGCATGTCATACTTTATTATACTTTGTCATAATTGGTTTAATTTGGTGAACTGATATAAATTTGAATGTCTGCCATCCTGTGTGTCATATTGTATGTTGTGCTGCCATCATATTTCAGCTTCTTGGTTGTTAAGGACCTTATGGTTTGCTATGCGTCTTCGATTTAGACACATTTATGTGTTAAAGTGTTTAGTTTCTCTAGACGTCGTCGGGTTATTTCTTATGTTAGTGCACTGCTTGATCAAAACTGCTGGTGTAGAATCAAGGTTTTGACATTTGTTTGTGAATTGGAATATGATCTATTGATTTTTTATTTGCAGTTATTGGGCTCTTGCTTTACCAAGGCTGCTACACATGAAGATTATCTCACTATCAGGGTATGTCTTTCTTTGATGTTTCAGATTATTAGTTGATTAATGATAAGATAAAAGTTGTCTGAATTTTTCAGTTGAGTATTATAACCTCTGATGGGGGAACTTATTTTTTCAGTGCAGGTACACCATTATTAATCTATCATTCTACAACCGAATCTTAGAACTTAGTTACTTTTATTGTTGTAAGAACTTGTATTGCTCTGAACCTTTTATTTGTTGTAATTTGAATACTTTTTTTTTTGTTTGTAATTTGAACATGAATCAATGAATGTAATTTGGTTTCCATTTGAGTTTAATCTGATTCTCATTTGAGTATAATTTGGTTTCAATTTGAGTTAAATTTTATTTTAATTTTCGACAAGTCCTCCTCAGTACTATTGAAACACATCATAAACATGCAACATTACTAAGAAATGTTATCCGTAACCAAAGGAAGCTAATTAAACTTAGAATCGGTAATAGGGAGTATGCTCGGAATATTAATCGTAAGGTTAATGCCTTAGCATGTGAACATAAACAAGGTATTGTGTGCAGAATCTGATAAATCAGTTGAGATGCAGTTGATGAAGATCCTGAAAAATTTGAGGAAATTGAAGATGATCTTTGAAAAATCTGGTTGAAGATTAAATTTTCCAAACAAAGTAGACATCAGTTTTGATTTCTTTCAATTATTGTGTAAGGTATATTGCTGAATAAAACTATCTATTATTTATGAATAAAATTATTATTTTATATTTTTTTTTTGTGATAGTTTTTCGATTACATGGCCTGCGCTTGAATGATTTATTTATTGCTATGTGTTATGGGATGTTTGATTTCAGTTTTCTTAACCTTAATACACGATCTCATATGATGCGTGAGTCTTTATGGTTTGTGTGGCTTTTTGATTTAGTGGGATTAAGTTCTAGCCCATGTTGGTAGGCCTTATCAAAGGATCATAAGGTGTTCCGATTGAAACTCATATGTGAAAAAGTCACAATATGTTGAATCGATTTGGTTTAGCATAAAAGCATATATGTTTCGGGGGTTTTTCAACTTTTGCTATGCATTAGTTAAAACCGATTCAATCTTTCTCTGGTAAAGGTTGTTTTTGTTGTTGTTCTTTTGTTATTACGAGCGGATGACAACACAATGGGAGAGAGTTCTAACTTGAACTTGCGCTTAATGATATTCCTCCCCCAAAAAATACGTAGAAGAGGATGCGGAATTTGAGGTAACTAATGTGTTAGTTAATCGTTTTCCTGTTTAAGAAAAGCATGAGTTTATTGCATATATATTTTGCTTTTGCTTAACAAAATTCGGTAAATTGATTCCATTATGTGTGTATGGATGTATGTGTGTGTGTGATTCAATTGTTTCCGGTTAAAAAAACTGGTTTGATATCTTCCTTTATTGTTTGGTATAAATTGTTTTAGACTTAACGAAATTCGGTGCAATTGCGGTGCTTTAATGTCTATGTTTGTTTCAATTGCTTCTGATTAAGAAAAATAATTGTGCAAGTCAATTTATTTGGTTTGTATGCATTGTTTATGGCTTAACAAAATATGGTATCATTTGTTTATTCCAATTCGATTCCGGATAAGAGAAACTAAGTTAATTCTGATCTTAGATAGACTTATCAAAAGTAAAAGATTCGGTTATTCAAGCCTAATCAAATGCCTTGACAAGAAATATAAGTTAACTAACCTAGTATTTATCTTGTTTAAAGTGTAAGGTATAAGTTATTATATGAATAATTAGTGCCTGATGAGAAAAATAAAGTTAATTCTGATCTTTATTTTGGTCTTATCGAAATAAGCGATTGCATTTGTGCAATCGGTTTAGCAAGGGAACTAAGTTTATTAGTCAATTTGTTAAACTATGAGGGAAAATTGCTTCGGGAAATTGTTTCCCTAATAACATATTAAAACAAAATTACTTGTAGTTTCGGTTTTGGTATTGGTAATCTAAAGTGGTATGTGAAACCTTAGTGTTTAACTCTTATAGTTTGTACAATTATTTTAGATTGTAAGATCCTTTCGGTTTTGGTATTTTCTCAGAACTTTGTCATTTTGTGACAAAAAGGGGGAGAATTATATGGAGTAAACAAGTGATTTGTAATCACTAAGGAAAGGACAATTTTTCTTAAACGTTATATCTAACGAAAGAGTAAAACATTGACTAAGGGGGAGAAACATATCATATGATGATTGTAGTTATTTGGACTATAAATGTGAAATAAGATGTGTGGATTGAAAATCTACATATCTTACCTTTAGGGGGATTATTAGCTTTGTTATTTAAATGTCAACAACGGCATTTATGGATTGAATATATGCAGGGTATCGCCGTTGAAACTTGGAATCAAGCGCATGTATAATGAAATTTTGTAATTTGTTTATCCATATGATTGTAAGAGTTTTGTCCCTAAAATTGAAAAAGGGGGAGATTGTTAGAGCATAGCTCGGTTGAACCCACCAAGCGTTGGTATGTCAAGTTTAGTTGTCATATTTTAGTGAATAAAAACTCAATTTAAGAGTCGCTTGATTATGTACTAGAGACAACTTCATATTAGTTAGGCTCGAAAGATTAGGATAATGAGACATACAAGTATTACTCGAAGACTTGAAGAATGTAAAGAAGTAACAAGATACATCGACGACATCATCCTTCCTCTTGAGGTTAGTAATATTTTGACTTGAACTGTTTCATTCCCAACGTATCTTTCAAGTCGTGCTATATTGAAAACATAACTGCGAAGCTGTGAATGATTATACTCTAGTATACATAGTGTTAAGGAATTAGAATACAAAGTATAACACTTATCTTTTGAACTTCGTATATAAGACATCAACATAATCGTATGAATGCTATTGTGATTATGTGTATGGGTATGGGTGAAGATTTTGTCCTAGGAAACAATGTTTACATTAGTTTAAAGGCATTCATGAACTTGTTTTATGAATCGAAAGGGAAATCGCTAGGCTTATTGATATTTTATTCATTGCATATCTTTGGATTACCAATATATGTGAGTTAGTAGAACCGATCATAACTTGTTATGTATCTTGGTAAAACTAGTCACAATGCTTGACTTATGTATTGGTATGACTTTTATTAGTGTAACCGATCCTAAGTAATCACCTAAGATGGTATGATCGATATTTGTAATTGGTGTGACCGATCCTAGTAATTGGTGTAATCGATCCTAGTAATTGGTGTGACCAATCACAAAAGAGTGTGTAATCAATCATTGTAATTGGTGTAACCGGTCTTGGTAACTGGTGTAACCGATCCTGGTAACTAGTGTGACCGATCACAAGTAATACCATGAGAATATGGTAACCGGTCCTGGTAATTGATGTAACCAATCCTGGTAACTGATGTAACCGGTCCCAGTAACCATATTAAGGTAGAACCGATCCTTGTGTTTGGTAGAACTGTAAACCCATGATTAGTGTATTGATATTTGATCAATCATATAGTTCTTGGAAATCAGATGAACCGGTTCTAAACTTGTTTGGAAGTGTGGTATAATCGGTTCCAAGATTGTAAATATGAAAAAGGATTTACAAAGAAATAAGATGTCGACATACTTTGAACATGTTCAACAACTCTTATCTTTTATTGTTCAAAGATATTCCTTAATAACTCAAGGAGATCCAGGGCCGAAATAAGTTGAGAATATTTTAATTAAGGTTGTTAATTTTATATGCTTTTAATTGCTGGAGAAAATTAAAATTGGTAATGTGCATTTACTAATTGGAGATTTTTTAGTAGGATTTCGGTTATTTTTGGACAGAGCATTTCTAGGAATCATGAAAACCGATTTGGAAATATATTGCATATCTTAAGAATATTTCGGTTTTGGAAATTCCTTGGTGTCCAAATTTCCTTTGTCTATAAATACCCAAGTTTTCATTTCGAGAAAACTATCCTAAGAGCCAACAAAACTACCTTGTTGTGTGGTTACTGGTGGATCCATCTATTAGGAGAGGAAAGTACCATAATTAGGCGAAATCTCTTACGACCGCTCGTTCAAAGACTTCTGTAGGATCAAGAAGTTCTGCGAGTACCATTTGTGGGAAACTAGATAATTACAGTATTATTAGTTTTCGATTTGATTTGATTGACTAACGGTTGTTGAAATTTGATTGCACCTAGTTTGTTTATTCTTGAGAATCTTCTCTTCTGATATAAGATTCACTCAAACTAGATCGAAGTGTCGACGGGATATTTAGAACTGTTTGTAGATCTAAAGACATCTTGTGATAATCCATTGTTAACAGACTCCATTCTATGCGTGATTGATCACAAGAGATTCAAGTTGTTGTGTGCAGGTGTTTATTGAAGATTTGAGAAGATTTGAAGACGAAAAAGATTTCTTATTTGGGTTCATAATCTTTGGTGTGCACAAAACTTGATCGGCTGGGATCCAACTATAATCGGTTTATTTTTGATAGATTTGATTGGTTAGTTGCGTATATCGGCATCAATATTTAGTATCTTGGTAGATCTTATTATTGATTGCAAAATGTAATCTCAACTACTTTGGTAGTTGTTGAATAGATAGATCTAAACCCGACAAAGAAGTTTATTGGATTAAACAGAAGAGCATTTATCAAAATCATATCACTGAGATTGAATAGAGTAGTTACCGAACAGATTTGTTGTTCCTTTACTGTTTGGAATACGAACCAAAGGAATTGTTCTAGTGCGTGCACTTATTGAATGTCGGAAGCGCAGGGATACTGAAGAAACTAGGTGAACTATAGGTTTAGTTACTTGGTCTCAACTATACGAAGTTGGTTTGATTTTGTATAGCGGCCTAAATCTGAGAGTATTCAATTCTGTACTAGGTCCCGGGGCTTTTCTGCATTTGCGATTTCCTCGTTAACAAAATCTTGTTGTGTCATTTACTTTTGTTTTCCACAATTATAATTGTTGTTGTTATAATTTAAAGTAAATTACACAAACGTTAACTCTGTATTACTTGATAGTGATCCTATAGAGTTTGGTTAAGTCTGAACCTATTACCAAGTAATCACACTTTGATTGTTATATTGTCTCGTTCTCGTATCCATAAAAAATCACACAAAGTGTGAATACCGATTCGTTGTATTATCTCGACTCAGTCCATGGACAATCACTTTCGGTAAGAGGACTTATAGGTGGAAAAGTTTAATATTGTGGTATATTTGGATACCCTCGTCTTTTCATATATATATATATAAATTAATTAATCTTACTATAGAGATGTCATATAGAGATGCCACAATGGGCGTGAGAAATTAAGTTTGTAAGAAAACTTTGAGATCCAGTTTATGGCCCTAAGTCTTCTCTTCTTTCTCCCTCTAACCTAGCTCTCTATTCCTCCTCTAATGACACCACTTCATCTCTATCAAACCTACCCAGTGCCTCTTCTATTCTATATCTCGATTAACACCCATCACAATTTCATCTCTATCAAACTAACCCTATATTTATAAGAATTAATCTCTTGAGTAACACCCACCACAAATTCATCTCTATCAAACTAAACCTACGTTTATAAGAATCGCTTATCCGTTGATATAAAATGTCATAAGGATTTTATGGATCTAATCTAATTTTAATGTTGGTTTTCCGTATTTCAAATCAATAACGGTGATTTTTCAAAAAAAGTGTTATTATTTCTTCTTTATTTTCTACATTTATAATATCTTCAACTAAAGAGAGGACAAAAGGGATTTTGAGATTCAGATTCAGAATAGCTTCTCGCGGAGAACAAAAAAAAAGTTTGAGGAAAAAAAAAACAACTTAAAACCGAAAACAAGAGTGACGGGTGAAGCGGGTTAAAAACTAGTAGGGTCGGCTGGTTCCCCAGTTGAACCATGCGGTTCAACTGGTTCTCTGGTTTTTTTTACATGTTAGTGGATCAAAGATGAACCAACCTTTATTTTTTACTGGTTCACTGGTTTACCGGTTGAACCTGCCGGTCTGTTTCTTAAAACATTAAGATATATAAATATAACTTTGTATGTTATGGTTTCGATATAAATAACTTGAAATTAGCAACGTAGATAGAATAGAAACAAGTCAACTATGTATTACTAACCTCGAAAAGAAATAAAATAAGGATGATGTATACGCTGGTGTTGATACGTCTTCAGGTTCTTCAGAATTATACGAGTTTGTCTTAACATTTCTCAAAATTTGTAATGTTCCTAGTCTAACCTAACAAAGTTGACTCTAGTAATATAATCAAGCAGCTTCGAGTTTTGGAGCTAAAATATGACGATTAAACTTGACATACCAATGCTTGGTGGGTTCAACCGAGCAATGCTCTAACAATTTGAGCAACAATTACTTTGAAGATTAAAGCTTGGAGATTTTTCTTTTTCTGGTTTCTGATTTTTATGATATTCATCTTGCATTTGATTCTCGCTGGGACCCAAACAAGCAGTTTATCTTGATAGACATAAGACTTGTTGTAAATATCTAACAAACTATCTAGTTGGTTCTCCTCGTAGAGTTGCTTGGATAGGGCTTGTTCACTGACATGGATTATTTTGATAATTATTATCTTGGTTTGATCTTCCAACAAGGGAGTTTATTTATAAACATAAGATTCTTTCCTCTACTTTATCTCTGGTCTAAACTGTAATTTGGGAGATTGATAAGTGAGTTGGTTACTAAAATAGATTTAGTCCTTTGCTATTTAGGGTTACGATCCAAAGGAATCGAGAGCGGAATTCTTCACATCGGTGAAGCAACTCAAGATATTGGACTATATCTTGGACTATTGTGCGAAGACCAGATTGGTTTTAGGCGCAGAGATACTGAAGGAACTAAATAACTAGGAATAGTTTACTTAGTTTGACTATACTAAGTTGTGGTAGTCAATTTTAATAGCGGCTTAATTATGAGAGTATCCAAAAATGGACTAGGTCTATGGGTTTTTCAGCCAGGCACTTTTCCTCGTTAACAAAATATTGTGTGTTGTGATTTACTTTACTTCCATATTACATTGGTTGTCTTAATAATTAAAATAAATAAAATTATACATTAATTGTACCTGGTACGATCCCATAGATAGTTCGGTCCAAAACTTAAGACTATATAGCAAGTTACATCTTGTTGAAGTAATTCTTTGGACATTATTGTTTTGGTTGAATTACACAAGGTGTTTATGTATAGGTTGATACGAAAGATTGTAATGCATCCATTACCCTTGTCGTTTCACTTTTTAATATGTCTTTTAGGGTTTTTTATCTCACTTTTAAAGAAATTAAAAGAATCTAGCGGAAACTCATTTCCTGTTTCAGAATGGAGTTCAAAATCTTCATAAAACAAAGTCGGCTCTGGCTGCTAATGTAACATGTTATCAGAATGAAATTTTTGTGGAATTTTTTCGCTCCCGTAGAGCGAGAGCATATTTGAACTAGCAGAATGATGGTCATTAGATCTAGTGAGATGTGATGTCATCAAACAGTGAGATAACCTCCGTTACCTTATCGATTAATTGGTTAAAAGGAAAAAACTCTTTAGTGTATTTTATTCTCGTCAATGAAAGAACCGGCTTGATTCATTATATTTTCTTATAAACTTCGATCATATACGTACCCACGACTACTATCTTGTTGTTACTGGTTAATGTTTGAAATATGGTTTCCATTATTTTCTATTGTGATTGGAGAAAATATCAGTCATTCTAGCCTTTTAGGTTCAAGATTGTACAATTTTTATCAGTTGAACATCATAAAACTTATGTTTCGATAATATTCCTTTAACTGTTCTACGAAGAACACCATTCTTACTAATCAAAAAAATAGAACACCATTCTTAATTCTACTTTAGTATCATCCATGGTTATTATTATTACCATTAATATCATTATCCATACCATCAGTAACAGAATTGATAACCATTAAAAATGACAGTCGAGCTTTTCATCTCCACTACTATTTGTTCCATAGAGTAACTTCTAGGTGCTCGACAAATGAAAATTATTTTTACCAGCAAAAACAGTTAAGTCCCGGTAGTATTACATTTTTGGCAAAAGACATGAAACAAAAATACTTGATTATGCGTGGATATCTCAAATATTCGGTGAGATGATTGGGATCATCTCATAGTCTAATGACGTCACATCTCACTAGATCGGGCGGTCATCATTCAGCTCTCAGGTTGCGGGAGCAAAATCTTTTCCAATTTTCGGGAGTCAAAATACTACCCTATTACTTCTGGTTTTTGTGATTGACCTCAGTTTCTTGTATAAATATACCCTCTTGGGACTTAGGAATGACTTCAATAGTAAAGTTGAGTCTTGGAAAATATTGGATAAAACTGCAGCTAACAACCAATTACCCTGGTTGGTAATTGGTGATTTCAACTTCATTCTACATGACATTGAAAAGTTCAATACTCAACCAATTGATTCCAATGAAGCTGTTTTATTTAACAACAAAATTCTGGATCTTGATTTGGTTGATCTAGGCTCCACTGGTTGCCCATTCACTTGGTCCAACAAGAGAAGTGGTCATGCTCTCACTGAAAAAAGATTGGACAGAGGACTAGCAACTGAAATTTGGCTTCTCCTATATCCTAATATGCTGGTTATTTGGTCTGATCACCACCTAATTCTCCTTAATTCTAATCCCAATTGGCAAATTGGTAAAATACCTTTCAAGTTCTTTGGTCCTTGGTTGGATCATGAGGATTGTAAGAAAATTATAGCTGCGTGTTGGAGTAAAAATCTTTCTGGATCTAGTGCTTTCCTCATAGCTAGAAAACTGAAACATATCAAACTCCAGCTTAGAGTTTGGAACAAGGAGGTTTATGGCAACATTAAAACCAACATTGATGAATGCAAGCAACATCTTCATTGGCTACACAACAACTTCTTCATACATGATAGAAGTCAAGATCTAGCTGTAGCTAGAAAGAATCTCAAAGACTGGCAGGACATTGAAGAAAAGTTCTGGAAGACAAAAAGTAGAGATCAATTTATAAAACTTGGGGATCAGAACACAAGCTACTTTCATAGAGATACCAAATGCAGAACTATAAGAAACAAGATTGGTACAATTCAAGATAACAAATGAGACTGGATAACAGATTATCAAGAAGTGAAAAACTTTTTCACATAACATTTCTCTAATATGTCTACAGCTGAAAACACTACCATAAACCCAGAAATCATCAATTTCATACCTACTACCATTACTACAACTGACAACATTATGCTAAACATAACTCCAGATTACAATGAAGTTAAGTTCATCTTGTTTAGCATGGCAAATGATAAATCTCCAGGTCCTGGTGGTTTTCCTCCTAATTTTTTCCAAGCCAACTGGGAGCTGCTTGGAAATGACATAGTAAAAATGGTCCAGCATTTGTTCACTTCTGGTCATATGCTTAAAGAGATGAATTCCACATTCATTTCTCTCATTCCAAAAGTTGACAACCCAACTTCCCCAAGCCACTTTAGACCTATAAGTCTCTGCAACACAACCTACAAAATCATCTCAAAACTTTTGGCCCAGAGAATGAAACCTTATCTTAACAGGATTATATCTCCTACCAATCTGCTTTCATTCCTGGAAGGAAAATTTCTGATAACATAGCCATTTCCCATGAAATTATTCACTCTATAAGATCCAATAGAGGAATAAAAGGTGCAAATGGAAGCATGGGTATAAAAATTGACATGGAAAAATCTTTTGACAGAGTGTACTGGAACTTCTTAACCACCATTATGAAGAAAATGGGTTTCAATGACCAATGGTGTAACAAAATTATGCAATGCATCTCAACCACCACCTTTGTTGTACTCATTAATGGTTTTCCAGATAGCTTCTTCAAACCTTCTAGGGGCCTAAGACAATGTGATCCCTTATCTCCCTATCTGTTTATTTTTTGTATGGAATCCCTCTCCAGAACTCTCATTCAAGTTGAGGATATGGGTATTATAACTGGAATAAAGATCTGCAAGGATGCTCCCTCCATCAATCATCTTTTGTTTCTAGATGACTGTATGGTCTTCTGTAAAGCCAACAAGACTGAGGCACATAACATTATGGATATTCTAAATATATTTGGTGAAACCTCTGGTCAACTCATTAACTTCAACAAATCTTGGGGTGCAAGTGTCAACTCTTCAGTAAGTACACTAAGCCAAGCCTCATTCCTACCATCAACAACATTATGGGGGTGCAAGTGCTCCAGCTGGATGATAAGTATTTAGGGAGCTATCTAGAAAATGAACACTTCTCCAGTTATAAAGATCTTTATTTGGAAGTGTGCTCATGAAATTCTACCCACAAATGCTAAATCAGCAAGCATTTTGCATTACATAGACCCAATTTGCCAAGTATGCAATAGTGGGGAGGAAACCATGACACATTTATTTCTAAATTTCCCTGCAGCTACTCCTGTATGGCATGAAATCATTGGTGTAGCGCCCCCTAAGCTAGCAGCTGACTAATCCAAAAGGTTTAACTAAATAAGAGGCACTAAAATCCAAATTAAATACTTAAACTTTCAATTAAGAAATCTGCTACAAAACTTAACCCAAAAACTAACCCCGTTCAGAAATATATATACAAGATCTTCTCTCAAATGATACATATATAATAGTCATTTGGTTTTTAAATAAAATATACAACATAATAAATATAACAAAACTTAATCAACTAGCGAAGTCAACTTCTCGGAGCTTTAGTCGCAACCCCGATCATCACAAACCAAGTGGGAATAATTAACATTTAACCTTCTAAGTAATCATATGCAAGATTTGGAAAACAATAATGTTTTTCCGAAAATATTAAACAGTGACTAAGTCACTAAAAATAATCATACATGTATATGGAACAAACTCCTTCGTCAAACGTCAAACAATGTACTAATATGGTTGTGAACCCCTAAATACCGGCAATTCACACCTATATAGCTATGGATGCCACCAAGACCATGGTGACCAACTCTATTCAATAAAAGCTCTAGGTATAAAAGTGAAGGAGCGTATCCTATATACCAAAAGTGGAAATTCTCATTTCCCATAACAATTCATGTTGACGACGAACAATACAAGTCCTTTCCACATCGTGGAAAGATTCACAGAAATAACAGGATTATCATAATGCATTTTAAATAAAATATGGAATGCAGAAACAGACAATGCATGAGTTTGTTAAGCATAATATTTTATAAAAATAACAATAATGAATACAAAGAGTCAAATGCATTCCCACACCTTTTGATGGCAAGCCACGCCTACCTCGAGATCCATGATCCACGATCCACTGGTTCATCCTTGAATCGATCGTTGTTAATAACGAACTGTTAATCACACAAGCAGTCTAAGAAACTAGCAAGAATGGCTCATACAATAATCATATAATTCTATTTAACGGTTCTAAGTCCATTATGGTATCTCATTCTCTATCTTTAACATAACTAAGAGTTTACTAATCTAATTAGGTTGATTATATAGTCCATTAGATATGTCTTATGAATATCTACAACTTTGTAGAAGAAGTCAAAGGTCAATTCGGACCATAAGTGGTCCAAAACATCAAACTAAGAAAACTGGTCTAAAGCCCAAGCCCACTTAAACAACCCATTAATAAGGGCCTGGCCCAACTGGATCAATCTAACGGTCACTAACGGTTGAACTAACAGTCAAGAGTCAACTAACAGTCAACGTTCAAGGTTGGGTCAACGTCCAGGGTCAATGGTCAGTTATAACTCGGTCAACTGAGTCAAGGTCTAAATCGGTCAACTGGTTCAACTCATGTCTGGACAAGGTAACTCGGTGAGTCAACACCGATTCAATTCAGTCAGAACACCGAGTCAGCTAAATAATTTAGTCAGACATCTGACTGGGATGACCTGACTGGGATGACAAACAGCCTAATTCTCAAGAACATAGGCTCATATAGTTTCACTATACAATTCATTTAAACAGAATTATACAATTCAATACACAAATGAAATCTAAGCTTTACCTGATTTGTAATTGCAGGCTTTCACAACTATTGCCATTACAACATTACACTCTTCTTCAGCTTACACATCTTATCACAACACAATGAGTTAAACACCATTACACAAATCATAACTTCATAATATATACACAAGAATATTACCACAACAGCATCAACATCAACATCAGAATCAACATCAACACCAGCTGTGACTCAATTCCAATTCCAATTCTATTAGCACTATCTAACAACTCTTCCAGAACTGAACTTCACATCTCAACTACAACACTCACAGTATTAACACCATCACCATTACCCATTTACTCAAACATTAAAACAATACGAAGCTCCACCACCCATTACAATTCTCCCATTCACAAGCTGCAAACCCCATCATAACAACACCCGTAAATTCAGAGTCGTTCAAACACTTAATTCACCAATACAAAACACAAGCACTCCATAACACTACCAGTTCATCTTGTAGAATCTCCTCCACCATTACCACTAATAACTCCAGCAAAACACAACATTCATCATACATAACAAACAATCTCAATCTGACATTCCAGAACTTCAATATCTGCACAACCAAGCATACCCCCTGTAGTTCACACTATCAAGCATATATCCATTCCCATGTATTTCAACATACTCAATAGTCTTCAGCACATCACTGGTTCTCCCAGAAATCCTAAACAAATCCCAAATTCAAAAGCTCAAACTTAATTTCATTAGCAACTTCAAATAATCTCAGTCCAGGTTCTATTCTAAATCAAATGAATCAAATAACTTAATCAACTGAATTCAAAATACCAAAATTAGAACAGTTGGATATATGCTTACCCAAGCTTTAACATCTTCTGAATTGCAAATTTAACAGATTAATTCTACTCAAACCCTAATTTCGATTTGGGGAAGAACACATGAACCCTAATTATCTTCAATCTCAAATTCAACTCAAAACTTTAATTAAATTCTTCAATTAAGCAAACCCATCTTATAATTCTGTCTAACTCTTCTTAATCCTTACTTAAATCAAAACTCCAACGAATATCTGAAACCCTAACTCTTGATTCAGACATCAAACAATCCTACAAATTTAATCCAACATCAACCCTTGCTTCTTCTTCCACCCAAAACTCTATTCTTCATCTCTCACTCTTAAACTCATTATCATCTTCACGTACATCGATTCACAGGGAAACCCTAAATACAATTCATCTCAGATTCGAACCCCGACTGCTCTTCTTGATATCTATCGACCATATTATCTTCTCTTCCATCTATTAGCATCATCGGATGATTATCACTCAATTAAACTCACCCAAATCTTACAAATCTCTCACGGAATCGCCAGAGGCGAAGAACAGAAGAAGAAGGAGAAAGAAGAAAAAGAAAAAGAAGAAAAGAAAATGAAAGTGAAATAGAAAATTTCGACTTATCGATTTTGCTTTTGATTTATCCACAATGGGTGCCCTGATAAGAAAAGTCGGTTGCCTTGATAACACTTTAATTTGAAATGACCATTTCACCCTTCGCCTAATATAGCTGATATCTTTTCCGTCCGATATCCGAATGACACATTCAAGTAGTCCATTTCGTCTAACTTTTCGAGACCTATTCAACGGTACTAGTTTGGTAGCTATATCGTTGGATTAATTCCCAATAATTAACGTTCGTGTTAAGCTAATCGAGTTATTATCGGTTAAAATGTCTCTTGACTGGTCTAATATTGTTGACGAGCTTGAGGGTCCTTACAATTGGCCCCTCCCATGACCAGTTTGATAATACAACAAACTTCATGGAATGGCTCAATTCATGGTATCTGCATGATGCTGCAAATGAAAACAGTAATATCTATGCAACTACATGCTGGTTCATCTGGAAGGCTAGGTGTGATCTGGTTTTCAACCACACCCAGCCAAATTCCAGGTAAACCTCTTTGTGCATCAAACAACACCTCTGTAATTATAATAGAATTCACAACTTACCAGCTCATATAATGAACACTATTTCCCTAAATGGTGGAGAGCTTGACACAGAGGAAAACACTGTTGCTCCTTATGATCTAAACCATCATCCTAGACTGGATTTTGGTCTTATCATAAAGATATGCACGCTACAAGACCCTGACAGTCTCATTTATTATTTTGCACTAACTATCTTGGACTTTGCAGGAAACCCCATTGGTACCAGAGGACATCCAGGCCATTCTGGAGAATGGTGAGCAACATGAGAAGCGGATTTAGATTTCAGTTGGGCCAAAGAAATGCAGCATATCAATATAGAAATACAGGCTGAATCCATGGAAATTCTGGTCAGATTCAAGCTCCTATACCATCAGGCAGTCAAAGGAAGATTTCATCTCAGTTATCATGAATCTTTGAGAAGTGAAGAAGAGGACACTATCACTAGAACACATCCAGTTTCTTTTGTTTTAACTAGTCTTAAAATTATCAACAGACTTCAAAATTTGGAGACTCTTAATATTGTTATGTCATGTAAAAACAATGTTAGCAGGCGAAGTGGCAGCCTTGTTGACACTTTGCTTGTTTATTAGACTACGGTCCAAGTTTTTCTATAAAAATAAAGGACTTACGAATCCTAGCACAATTAGGGGCGACCCATTTGTAATTAGGGGCGACACAAAAGACAAAATAGATTGAAAATACTTATATGCACCTTCATAATCGGGAGGTTAATCCATAATCGATAGTTTGGGGCAACTCTATATTCGGTAGTTATATGAACTATTTTGACTACCGATTATGGTAGATTTCACCAAAGATTATATTGTATAATCGGAAGTCATGGTAACTTCATTTACTACCGATTATAGGCTCAACCAAATTCAAAAAATAGAGGATTTTGGCATAATCTGATTTTGGGGCAACTCTATATTCGGTAGTTATATGTGTTGGATATTTTCAAGATTGTTTGCCGCTATCCGGGGGGGGGGGGGCATAGCCCCTCCCGGCTGTGTTCGACCTGACAGGTCAGGTCGTGGGGGTCTAGGGGAAACGCCCCCTAGCAGAGTGCGAGACAACGTCTCGTGGAATTTTTTTCGGTTAATGAATTTGAAAACCTATTCGGTTTTCCAGAAAATTTCACAAAACGTGTCTGTTCCCATAGGGTTTCTTCATTATCGGAAGTCATGATAACTCTGATTTTGGGGCTACTCTATATTCGGTAGTTATACGAAGTATCTTGACTACCGATTATGGTAGGATATGTGCAAAGAGATCCACTGTATAATCGGAAGTCATAATAACACTTCATTTACTACCGATTATAGGCTCAACCAAAATTCAAAAAAAAGAGGATTTTTGCAAAATTTGATTTTGGGGCAACTCTATATTCGGTAGTCATATGAACTATCTTGACTACCGATTATGGTAGGATATGTGCAAAGAGATCCACTGTATAATCGGAAGTCATGATAACACTTCATTTACTACCGATTATAGGCTCAACCAAAATTCAGAAAAAAGAGGATTTTTGCAAAATCTGAATTTGGGACTACTCTATATTCGGTAGTTATATAAACTATCTTGACTACCGATTATGGTTGGATATTTGCAAAGAGAGCCAGAATAATCGGAAGTCATGATAACTCTTCATATCTTACCGATTATAGGCTCAACCAAAATTCCAAAAAAAAAAGGATTTTTGCAGGGACTACTCTATATTCGGTAGTTATATGAACTTTTTTGACTATCGATTATGGTAGGATATTTGCAAAGAGAATCACTGTATAATCGGAAGTCATACAAACTAAATTTACTTCCGATTGTTGATTACCTACCGATTGTATAGTTATCTACCGATTGTAAAGGGTAGTTTGGCCATTAAAAGAAACGCCTCGGAAATAACTTTCCGATTGTGAAATAACCTACCGATTATTTGTTATTTTGTCGTTCTGTGTCGCCCCTAATTACAAATGGGTCGCCTCTAATTGTGTTAGGTTACGAATGACCGTGACTCTGTGAGGGCTGCTAGTCTATAATAACCATCCGTGGCAAAGTACAAACTCAGCCCTGCAACCGAA
Organism: Papaver bracteatum; assembly: GCA_023529315.1. NCBI lineage: Eukaryota > Viridiplantae > Streptophyta > Magnoliopsida > Ranunculales > Papaveraceae > Papaver > Papaver bracteatum. The sequence continues at coordinate 560,364 of JAJJWX010001185.1, forward strand.
ACCCGGTTCACAACTTTCTCTGTCCATTTCTAACGGCGGTAATAAAGAAATGAACCCACTCCCTCTCTTCTCGCTCTTTCTCTCGGCAAGAATCAGAAACCGAAGGGGAAGAGAAAAGAAATCACACCACAGGTCGACAGGTACATCTTGTTAAACCCATATCTCATATCTAATTCAATTAAATCATTCAATTTATTAAGTAGTCATTTAGGCTTTCCAATTGTGGTCAAATTTAGGGTTTTATAGAGATGACTGATCAAAGCCTAAGTACGGATCAGGCTATAGCTTCATACGAATACGATTCTGTTGATGAGGAGACTACCATAGAATTTGACCGTGTCGAATTAGATGATGAGCGCGGCAAAGGTATAATAGAAGAGTATAATGAAGCTATTAGTGATGAACATAAGAACGAGAATTTTCGTAAAGATGGGTTGAGTGGCATATGTCCGACAGTAGGTATGGAATTTGATTCAGTAGATGAAGCATATAATTTTTATAATCAGTATGCAGGGAAAGTAGGGTTTAGTGTAAGGAAGTACTCGACTAGTAAATCGCATAGGACTAATGAAATAAATGGTCGCTCGTATTGTTGTTCGCGTCAAGGTGCACGTGACTCTAGATGTAAACCTATAGAAGAATGTTTAAGAAAGAGTAAACAGACTAATTTGAGGACTGGGTGTAAAGCAATGATGTGTATAAGAAAAAGAAAAGAAGATAAATGGGTTATTTCTCGCATTGTTGAAGAGCATAATCATAAGCTTGCGGGTGTAAATGAGAGACATAAACTGAGATCAATAAAGAGGATAGCAAGTGACCAAAGGGATATGTTACAGAAAATGCAGCAGGCTGGATTAAGGTCGGATCTAATGACGACTTTTATGAATCTTGAAGGAAGAGGAAGTAGTATTAGTAGTGGTGTTATTGGAGGTGAAGTAAGGAAGTTTTTGAGTATAAAACAACAGAGGGAGCTTATAGAGGGAGATATAGAAGCTATACTTCATTACTTTGAGTGCCAGCAAATTGAAAATCCAGCGTTTTTTCATTCAATCCAAGTTGATTCAGAGGGTCAAATGACAAATTTCTTTTGGACTGATGCTAGAGCAAGGATTGATTACCATTATTTTGGAGATGTGGTTTATCTTGGTTCCTCGTATGGGATAAGCATATGCGGGTTACCATTTGTTCCAATTTTAGGCATCAATCATCATTCTCAAGCAGTGTTATTTGGTGCAGCATTGCTTTACACTGAATCAGAAGAGTCTCTTGAGTGGGTAATTAAAACATGGATGATGTCGATGAATGGTAAACAACCTAAAGTGATTCTCACAGATCAAGATTCAACAGTAGAAGAAGTTATAAAACGCGTCTTACCAGGTACTCATCACAAATATTCTGTATGTCATATCAGTGAATGTTTTACGAAGAAATTACCCCAAATAATACATGCAAATAAAAATTTCTGTCATGACTTCAACAATTGTTTGCATAACTATGAGACTATCGAAGAGTTTGAGTGTAATTGGTTGGCTATGATTAAAATGTACAACATAGAAAATGATAGCTGGTTAATGGAACTATTCGAGAAGCGGGAAAAATGGGCACCAATTTACTTCAGTGGTATCTTTTGTGGACCTAAACCTACATCTCAACATAGGGATGTTTTTAGTAGTTTCTTTAGCGGATACTTGAAAATAAATACGAATCTCCTCGAATTTCTCAAGCAATATGAAAGCGCAGTGATAGCAAGGAGAGAGGTGGAAAAGGAAGAAGATTTTGAGACCAACCATAAAATTCGAGTTTTGAGATCATCTATGGAAATCGAGAAGGATGCAGCAAATGTTTACACAAGATCAATCTTTCTTAAGTTTCAAAATGAGTTGTTTGAAGGTCTGTCACACCGCCATAAAAAGATCGAGGAGAAAGGAACAATGTCCACATATCATCTGTGGAAGTTGGGACATGAGCAAGCAGCATATACTGTCTATTTTAACTGTTTAGACAGTAGTGCCAACTGTAGCTGCCAGCTCTTCGAATCTGCCGGATACTTATGTAAACATATCCTAAAGATTTTTGTAGTTGAGGATGTACAGAACCTTTTGCCCCAATATATATTAAGAAGATGGACAAAAGATGCGAAGATTGGCCCCTTAGTAACTGATGAAGATGAAGAAACACAATCTATTCGGAACAAGGCTGTTTCTGTTCGATACAACAAACTGTGTCAAGAGGCTCTGAATGTTGCAGCGAAGGGTGCCACATCTGTTGAGGCATATATGGTTGCAATTAATGGCCTGCATAACACATTAAATGAAGTGGAAACTATGATTAGGTGTGGAACTCTTAGACCCATTGAGCAGAATAAAGTAGATGAAACTGGACATAGCTATAAAGGAAGCTCGCGAAGCTGTTCAGATGCCAGTAACAATGCCTTAATCCAATTAATTTGAATCATCATTGGTTAAGTAAAACCTCAGTACAGTCCAGGTTTATATTATTGAAACTAAAAGTCAAGATTACTTTTCATGTTTGTTATATCAAATGGTCGGTTACTGGTTTCTAACTACTTGTTCATATTCTTCAATTTACAGTTTTTAGGCCACTTAAGAGTACATGAGCCAATGGAATTGAGTTCCTGCTGCTTGTTGAAAACACATTCTTCCCTCTGGTTTTTTTCTTTAAAGATGAACCCTGATCCCTGAAACCTATTGCTTTTCTGCATTGGTTTGGCAACTGATTATTGAGGCATTCTGACCAGTTTGACAACGACAAGATTGTCATTGTAGATACCCATGTTCCATATTGGTGGCCATATTACTGCTCAGAAGTCTCCATCGCGGTATGTATACTTAAACATTCACGTTACACTTCATTTCAGGTTTACTTATAAGCTGCAATAGTCTTTGGTGACATGACATCAAACACGATTACAAAGTAAACAATCATCAAGAACATGCATGCATTGATGAGATGGGTTGAGCTCTGAGAACGTCAAATGCTTAATAACAAATTGAGAGCTCACAATATTAATCTTTGGAATTCATGCATGGACTGTTGCTATTACGGCACCCTAAAACCCTGCTGCTGCTTTTCTTTTACGTGTTCTTCATGTATTGTCTTCTCTGTATAATGTTGGACACTTCTTCATCTAACTTCTCTCCTAAAGCTTTCAATTTTATTGAGATATTCACTCGAGGAACTGCTTGAAACTATGGGAATATCGTATTATCAGTTACAACAAGCTTTGTTGGAGTTGCAGTTTTAGGGTCACAACAATAAAGAATGCGTAGGTTATTGTTCCAAAATAGAACTTCATTCTTCGTGTTATGTGCAAACAGCTGAGAGTTGTTTCTAGGTTTTCCCCTACCATACTGTCAGTCTCTTCTGCGCCTTTGCAGTTGTCTTTATTTTCATAATGTGTTTTTCCTAGGTTCTTTTTTCTCTGGTACCAATTCATGGAGAATGGCTAGTAACATGAAAGTATAAACTAACAGAAAACAGAAAATAGAAGAATAGAAATTAAATTAGAAGTTGATAAATCGAGTCAGGGGAAGAAAGCTAACTAGACTGACCAAAGCCTCCTCTATAGGAACCAGTAAATAAAATATACTACCTCCGTCCCACTATTAAGTGACCTAGTGTATAGTGGGACGGAGGGAGTAATTAATAAAGCTAAATAAAACTGAAATCCTAAATGCCATTACTTTTGCTCACAATGAAGTTCATAATTGGAACTATATTCATTGCAGAAACAAGGGGGTGGCCTGAGCACTTGGAACTCCTCATCTGCCAAACTGAAGGCTACAATCTTAGCAGTCGTCGTCCTTCCAGGGAAGAGCTCAGTCTTGTGGGGATACCTGGTGACGAAGACAATAAGCAAGGGACTTGCTCTTTTCTTCTCCAATCATTGCTGTCACCAAGAGTGCATACCTCGATCTGCCATAGTGTGATGTTGTTGAAAAGGATCCTAACAACCTTGTACGCATCAGCCGAAGCATGCTAACTGCCTAATTGGTAGTCCTTGGAAGATTAATTACATGTCCAGTGAGAGCCAGGATTGCATAGTCCTAGTTGCATATGCAATCCTGGCTAAGTATTTTTTTTTTTTTTTTGCGTGCTCTTTCTTTCTTTGTTCTGTGGGTTAATGTGGATCAGATTCACCACACTGCTCGTCAAAAAAAAAAAAATTTAATTTCACCAGTCACACATCCCCTAAATTTTCTGATTCGATTAATTTAGATGAAGCTTCTTTTTTTGTGAAAATTAGATGGAAGGATTTTCCAAGGTGTTGGTTGTCCTTATCTCATGATTGTGGTCTGACATATTGGCATCTCCCAACATATTGTTAATCTTGAGAACTGAAACGTAAATTACATCTGAATTTGAAAACTGATAATCTAAAAGAAGAGTAGAGACAATGTAGCTTGGCATTTTAATTCATTGTTGTTTATGGATTTTACTTTTCCTTGCTTCCTTCACATGTCTGTAATTTTATCACACCTGTTCTTGAACAAAATACCCAAAATGTTGTCATAAGTGTAGAATCTTCATCGCTTCAGCTGTCATAGCCTGATTTTCCAACGTATGTTTCTTGCTTTGTCCTAAGCATAAAGTATTAATCTCTGACTATCACCTTCCATCCCAAGTGTTTTATGTCCATACTTTTTGCCTATTAGCAAGTACTTGTGTCGGAAGGATGGATTAAGCTATAACCAGCAAGAGAAAAACAATCAATCCAGGAAGCACCAAAATCTGTTTTCTAAAGGTTTTGTCCATCCTTGATCAGAAGCAGAAATTGTTTCACTTTGAAAAACAAAGGCATTGTTATCTCTGTTTTGCAAGTTTCCAGCTTCAGATATCTCCACAGGAGACCAAAATTTCAAGTGTCTCTGAATTGTTAAAGCAAGTTGCATCCTAGTGTTAGATTTGGATTGAAAGATTCTAAGGCATATTTCCTTCCAAATTAACCAACACTTTGTAGCCATTATGTCTATGTCTCCGTTTTTACGAACCTTGGAATCAATCCAGTTTGAGTACACAGTTGAAAAGAAAAATCTATACCATTGTCCAAGACAATTCTGCAAGTGGAGGTAACATCCAAACAGACTTTGCATAATGTTCTCAGAAAACACAATGCATATGTTTTATGTATTGACCTAGTTCTTCTTAACATGTAAAGCACTGTGGATACATTTCCATAAAATAAAATAAAATAAAATAAAAAAATCTTTGAGAAACATTTAGTTTCCAAAATAATTTCCATAAAGGTGTATTTTCAGAATTAGCAATATATCAATGGTGGGGTTCTGTAACTTGTGGTACATGGATTTAACATAAAACTCCCCATTTGTTATCAATAGCCACCTTAACCTGTCTTTTTTCATTATACCATTATTATCGGTAAACATTCTGATGCTTAGAATTTTTTCAGCAATATTTGTGGGAAAATTATTCCCAACTTTCCGTTCATTCCAATTCTGTGTATTTGCGCCGAGTAGCTCAGATACAAATGTTAAAGGGTTTAGTTGAGTGTCACAGAAAGACTCCAGTGTCACAGAAAGACAAAATAGTATTTTCAATACCCGGTATCCAATTGTCTGTCCAAACATGAATTAAATTATTGTCACCTACTTCCCAGTAACTGAATCTGTGAATCAAAGAAATACCCAGCAAAGTGCACTTTCAAATCCAAAAGGTATTGTAATCTTTCTTAGAATGTATTTCTAAGATGTTTGGAATTATGAACGAAAAGACTGTTAATACCATCTCAAGGATTTTGCATGACTACTCTTCATGGTCTGGCCAACAAGTTAATATCAGCAAGTCCTCGATTTATTTCAGCAAAGCGGTCGAGGAAGAAAGGCAAAGAGACATTGTTAATCGTCTGGGGGTTAAAAGGATGAAGCTTAACGAGAAATATTTGGGCATTAAGATTCTGAATAGAAGCAATAGAGTCGATACTTATGATTTCCTTCTAGAAAAATTTGATTCGAAATTAATCGGATGGAAAAGGCATTTTTTATCTCATGCGGGAAGAATGACCTTAATTCAGTTAGTTCTGGCATTGATTCCTCTCTACTGCATGGCTACAAATCTTGTTCCGAAAGCTGTTATTCATAAACTTGAGAAGACTATCAGGGACTTTTGGTGGGGACATTCAAAAGAGGAAAGGAAATTGCATCATATAAAATGGGACTGGTTTTCAGTTAGTAAAGAGCAGGGAGGCCTGGGGTTGAGGTCTTTAGAGCAACTGAATATGGCCCTAGTGGCCAAACTTGCTTGGAGATTTCTCGTTGATCCGTCCTCTTTATGGAGTAAACTTCTTCATGCGAAATATTTGAGGGGGTCTTCTTTCTGGTCCGTAAAAAAACCGCATAAGTGTTCTAGTACTTGGTCAGCTTTACTGGAGAGCAGAAATTTCCTAAAGAAAGGTTGTTTATGGCTTGTTGGCAACGGTTGCAACATCAAAGTCTGGACTGATCCTTGGATACCTTCCATTCCGGGGTTTGTCCCTCCCTTGCCTCAAGATGGGAATCTTATTGTGAATACTGTTGATGAACTCATTATCCAAGACGAAGGAAGATGGAATACAAATCTTATCCAGATGTTATTCGATCCTTTTACTGCTGCACATATCATCTCCATTCCACTTTCTACTGTTGGGGCTGAGGATAAGTTAGTCTGGACTCCAACAACTCATGGCAACTTTACTTCTCAATCTTTTCAGAAACTTATGTCGGGGTGTAAAGGTGAGCCATCGTTTCTCAATGATAATTCTTTTCCTTGGAGTAAATTTTGGGGTATTAAGAAACTCCCTCCGAAAGTTCACATGTTTATTTGGCGTGTGCTCCATAATGGATTGGGAACTCTTCATAAACTTGGGAGAATCATGGATGGAGTACCGGTTGAATGCCAACTTTGTGGTCATTGTGACGAAACCATTGATCACTTATTTGCTCATTGCCAATTCACAAAGGCGGTTCTTTTTGGTTCTGCTCTTAATTTCCGAGTTCCCACTGATCCTGCATTTTCTACTAAACAGTGCCTTTTGATCTGGTTAAATGCTCACGATGGCGGATATTCTTTTTGCCTTGGTGCTTGCCTTCTATGGGCAATTTGGAAGGCAAGAAATAAGCTTCATTTTGAAAAAAAGGAACCACATATTCCTAACGTTATTAATGATGCTCTTCATTGCTTTATCCCATACTATTTTGATTAATAGATTCCTGCCGGTCCTTCTCAGTCCCCTCTTGACAATGTTGCTATTAACTCAATCGAACAACGGTGGGTTGCGCCACCAGAAGGTGTCGTCAAGATTAACGTGGACGCTGCTGTAGGGTTGAATAAATCAGCTGCTGCTTCTATCGCAAGAACACATGTGGGAGAATTCCTTGCAGCTGCTACAGAAATTTCTGGCCACTCTCTCCCTCTGATGGCCGAAGCTATGAGTTTCTTCCTTGGATTACAGCTTGCTCAAAAGCTACAGGTGCAACGTATTATCATTGAAGGCGACTGTCGCAATGTTATCGATGTCCTTAATGGTGTTTCTTCTTTCATTCCGTGGAGAATTTGGCGTCTTGTGGAAGTAATTAAACAGTTGGCAAGACAATTCATCTCGATCAGTTTTCAGTTTGTGAAGAGAGGAGCTAATGATGCAGCTCACCATCTCGCCTCATATGCTTTAAAGCATAATGTCCAAGATGACTGGACATCTTCTCAAATCCCTGCTTGTATCTCTTCTTGTATTTCTGCAGGGCTAGTTTTTCACTAGTTCCCTTTTCTTTCTCTTTGGGTTTTTGTTTCTTTTTTCTCTACCAAAAAAAAAAGAAAAGAAAAGAAAAGAAAAAAAAGAATGTATTTCTAAAACATTTATCTTTTAAAACGGAAGCCCACAAAGAGTTCGGTTGAGTTCCAAATCTCCAACCAAGTTTGGAAATCGTTGCCTTGCTCATCTTATTTTCCTTTATATAAACCTAAGCCTCCAAGCTCTATCGGTTCACAAAGGAAATTCAGTCCTTTCAAACAGAATTTTTTTTGAGTTGTTTTGTTTGCCCCACAAAGATCCCTTTGGATTGCATTGATTTTGTGAGTTATTTTCTTTGGTAATAAAAAACATCATATTTGCTAGAACACCGCTATCATGGTGGATAGGTCCGATCGAAGAAAAATAAAACAATATAACAATTTCCGCCGGGTAGGCATATACTACCTCCGTTTCTGGAAAAATGATATTTTCACAGTTTCATTTTTGCCTAAAAATAGGCCAAATTGAAAGTAAAAATATCTCTTTTTCTGAAACATAGTGAAAATATCACTTTTGGTGAAACATAAAATTAGTTGATGCATGAACCAAAATATGGCTACATAATGTGTTAGGCATCCTTTATGGTGGTATGCATAATGGCTATGCATTCAATTTTCGAAAATTGCGCCTAAATTGAAAGTATCACTTTTCCTGAAACGGAGGGAGAACATCGTTTTATTAGTTGATGCATAAACCGAAACATGGCTATATAATGTGTTATGCATCCTTTGTGGTGGTTTGCATAATGGCTATGTATTCAATTTTCGAAAATTGTGCCTAAAATGATAAACACCTCCGAATTTTTCATAAAAACTCTAAATTTGATATTGTTGTTTGTATTCATTGTATAGATTTCTTTAAAATCTTTCCAACAAGATATAAAATTTCAAGGAATAGATTGTTGTTTGCTTTCCAATTATATCCCTAAAAAATAGGATACACAAGGAGTTATAGTAATTGGACTAAAAGGGAAGGGTATTTTGGTATTATCGAGTGCAAACTTCCAAACCATTTTCATTTTTTTTAATCAAATTGCACATTTGCGTGAGGTTTCATTTTATAAAAAAATGGCCATAAAAGGGACTCCCTACCTTCGGGCTCTCCGGTCAGTCGACCCATATATTGGGAGACTAGAGAGGACAAATATATTTAGTATCATCTTGCTTGCTTAAAACAAAGTTTTACCCTGCCAACCTTGAATTTTTGTTTCAATGTTTTGAACAATTTAGTCAATAGTTTTATTTTTGACCTATCAATGAATAGTGGAACACCTAGATAAGAGGCACAAATGCTGATTTTTTCTAATTTTTAGGAGTCTTATCGTGATCCTTCAATGCATAGTGTGAATCTTCTACTAAAGAATAAACCTGACATATATAAATTTATTAGTTGCCTTGATGCAACACTAAATTGATTAATGATATTTTACAAGTTTTTGCAGCTTACCAGATTGACTTTTGTGAAAAGTAGACAATCGTCTGCAAAAAAGAGGTTAAAATAGAGTTTACCTGAAGAAGCATAAAAAGCTGGTGCAACAAAGGTATATTGCACTGACAAGTACCTGAAATGGTTAATTGAGAAACCCATTAAAAATCATTGGTGTTTATGTCATCCTGTTTATATAATGCAACAGTTTCACTGGAAATCCAGTTATGTTTCCACTGGAAATCCAGTTATGTTTCCACTGGGAATCCACTTACTCAATTGTTGAATGACTTGAACACCATGAGCTATGCTCTGCCCAAGGTAGTCAATATATGTTGTACATGCCGATATTACAGGTTTTTATCGGATATCGGAAAATACCTATATGATATCGAAAATATCGGCGATACAAAGACGAAATGATATTATCGGTTGTACAGGCCGGTACAGACCGATATATCGGTTTTATTTGTACACCGATAATATCGATTTCGTGAATAAATTTTTCATCAACATGCATCTAGTCTTTACAGACAAGTACAATGTCAATTGGAGAAGGTAAAAAGCCCTAATATATTTATAATATAAAATCAATGACTATATGGCAGGATATAAGATGGAAAACATATTTTGATTGCAAGGCAGAGAAATATAAAAGATAAAAGGATAACAAAAACGATTTACTGGCACAATGGGACAACAATCACAGCGCTGGCTAAAAGATTCTCCAATGGCATGTGTGTGGAGATAAATGTCAAAATCCACCTAGGATACACATCCATTTTTTCTAAAATCATTCTCCAACCCTGATGTCTTAAACCAATGTATTGATTACTTTGGGTAGACATTGTCAAGGTGAATGTCTAGTTTTAGACATTCCCCTTGACATTGTCTACCATTCTCGCCAGCTTTTACTTAATTGAATTGACTTTAATATATTAACTAACTATTTTTAGCTCTAATAAAATCTTAATTATGGAAAATAAAATTTATATACTAATTAAAAGAAGATGTTACATGCAATACTGTTGGAGATGGATTTTTTTCTCTCCCTAATTTTAAGGAAAAATAGATTGAGGATGTCTTATTTGTGTTGCCACATAAGAAACACACACAATGACCATCGGAGAAGCTCTAATAAACCACCTTGTATTTTGGAAATTTGAGATATGTGTATGATTCTTATTATTTTTTACTATGGTTTTATAATTATTTGAATTTCTATTTTAAATGATGTATCGCCTGTAAAAACAAATATTATCATTTGTATAGGTGTATAGGACCGACCGATACGATACCGATAAGCGATATTAACTACCTGGGCTCTGCCATATCCAACTGGATTTCTTGTTAACTAGTGGAGGTTTATGCTTCAAATCATGATAAGTAAAGTATTTACGTTTTAATAACTGAACCCAAGGTTCTGTTGAAACATGAATTAGGTCCCAAGCAAGTTTTGCTAATATAGCAGAGTTGTAATGAGTTAAAATTTTCAAACCTAATCCTCTTAGTGTTTTAGGAAGGCACATTTTATTCCGGTTGATGAAGTGTTTGTTATTATAATGAGGATAATTATTCCACCAATAGTTTTTTTGAATACGATTCATTTGTTGGATAGTTGAGTCAAGTACTTTGAGAACTTGCATACATGATAAGAACTCATAGGCAACTTTGAGTCAGGTACTTTAAGTGCTTAAAGCAGAATTAAGTTGAGTAGTCTTACCAACTTGATTTATGATTTTACTGCTCTATCCTTGAAGTTGTTGCTATCTCAAGCATTTTTGTCAAGTTTAGTTGCCAAAACTATAAATCTTGATTTCTAGTCTACCTATAGCTAAGTCTCGGATTAGGATAGAAAGTGTAGTTGAGCTTTAGACTTCACGACGTTCATAGATTGAAGGCGAAGAACTACTAAGGGGAGCTTGTGGAATTTTATCAACAAATGGTATGTGTTGACTTGAACTCATCTATCACTCAGAAGTCTATTTATATTCTATCTCATATTGAAACCATAATCGTATAGCTATATAGACTTTACATTATACACATTTGATGATATTTCGAGCTGAGTTTAACTCACTTACATATTTCTCAAAATATGTGTTGGTAATCTTTTGCTTTAACCAGGTTCATCTTTTATTCTTGACGAAAGTCAAAAGATGATCATGTGAAAATCGCCTGGTAACATCTTACATGATTTGTGTGAGACAGTCATTTGATGTAGACTCGGCGTATTGATCGTTTGATCACTTGAAAATTTCTTTGAAGTTAATAGCTTGTGTAAGACAGCTATTCCTGTCTTCTAAGAATGTTTCAATGATTAAAATGGAGTTTAGAACAATTGACCATTGATTGGATATAGCATAGTATGCGTACTTGTATGATAACGGTTGTAGATATATTCCAAGTCCGGGAACTTAGTATGTATACTCGTATGCATACCGATGTAACAGTTCAAGTTCGGGAATTCAACTGAGGTCGGTCGTGAAAGACAGTATGCATACCCGTTAGCATACTGGCGGATAGACCAAGTCTGGAACTCCAAGTATGCGTACCCGTTTGCATACTTGAGTATGTTCTAAAATTGGTTGTTCATGAACAAATACATTTATTTAATAAGGAATGCAATCTTTTGCAAACCGTGGCTATAATATTCATAAATTGATTCGAGTGAATCAAAATCGATTTTGCTTCAATTGTGTCTTGTATACTTCTTTGAGAATATAAACAATTGAACAACTCCATAACTAGTTTCATTTAAGTCATTTGAACTAGTTGTGATTAAGATGAATAAGGAAAGTGTTCTTATGGCTAACTTCGGTTAACTATTGTTGAGCCAACAAGGTGTACATGTTTAAGTACGGTTACCCATATCTAAATGAAGTCACATTTCATTTTTGTGTAACAAGCTAAATTCGATCTAACAGTTGAAAGATATTAGCTTGAATCTAATCAGGTTTTCATCTAACGGTGAACATTGATGTAGGACCAGAATATCGCTATGGTATTATTCTTGCAGTATTAACAACACCCTGCAAGATTGATAGCGACAGCTTTCCGAGCTCTTCAACAACACTTCGCGAGTGTCACAGAATAATTCAAAGAATGACGTAATAGCTGACGAATGAAGAAAAACGAGAAGAGCGTGATTGTTCTGCGTTGGATAAAACGCTTGCGAGAATGGACATTATAACTACTGCGAGAACATCGTGAGCCAAATCCGAAATTAAAGGACAACTTAGTTGTCATCCACTATGTAATTACCCTATATAAAGAGATCCAGTAGATTCAGAAAAGGATGATGTATTTTTGAGTGTTGAAAAAGTCTTGAGGAGAGAGAAAATTCAATAGAGCGGTTGTATTCTTGATTTTCTTCCATTACTTGTAAACATTTCTGAAAATCAAATAATAAAGTGTTGTTTTAATCATCAAATATGTGTTAATTACTGTAAGATCTTATCAAGGGTGTAGTGTAGGATTTCCCGCAACTACATTTTGGCGCCCGAAACAGGGATTGAAAGTTGAAAATTATAGGAAAAAGCAAGATAAAAGATCAATATTCGAATTAAGAAGATGATTGAACATATTGGTGAAGCAGTTGAAGAAAAAATTGAAGTAAAGGAGGATTACAGGAAGTTGGAGTGCAATACGATAACAAAAACAATGATTAACCAATTCCATGAAAATATTAGAGGAAAGATTCATAAACGAGATTTAGAAGGAAAAAGAATTATGACAGTGGAGAAAATATCACCTCTGAAAGATTGGGAAAAGCAAGAAATCACATTCACAGCAGCAGAAATACCAAAAGAAAATTTGGATCATACATTTCCATTGGTAATCACAGTATCTACTATGCGAGTGAAGAAGAAGAAATCAACAAGATCTGCAGAAGAATGGGCTGTGAATAGAACTTTGGTGGACACAGGAAGTTATGTGGATATTATATTCTATCATACATTTAAAAAGATGGGATATAAGGATAAAGAGATGTCTTGTTCAAATTATCACATTCATGGTTTTGGAAAATCTATAACAAAACCTAAAGGCGAAATAATGGTACGCATTCCGCTAAGAGAGATTGAAACACAAGTAACATTATGTGTGGTGGATATGGATGCACCAAATAACATGATATTGGGGAGGCCATGGATACACGTAATCAAATCTGTAGCATCAACATTACATCAATGCATCAAATTTCCTATGCCTAGTGAAATTGGAGAAATTAGAGGAGATACTGATCTCGCGAAACTGTGTTATCTAATTGAAGTGAGAAACTATGAAGAGCGTCCAAAATTGCGAAAAGCTCATATAAAATTGGCAAAAGAGGTAAAAAAGGAAGAAGAATTTAAAGTTTACGTGATAAAGGCAAGAGAAGTAAAATGAATACCCAGCGAGATCTCGCAAGAAGATGATGAGCCCGCTAGGGTCATGGAAACACAAACGCCAATGGGAGAACCTGAGGCCAGCTACACCGCAGCAGAACCAACAAAGGAAGTAAATGTTGGAAGTGAAGAAGAACCTAAAATGCTGAAAGTTGGAACTAAGATGGGTGCAGATGAAGAAGAACAAACCAAAAATCTCTTGCGAGAATATAAGGATATTTTAGCGTGGAGTATGGATGAAATACCTGGAATAGATCCATCAGTTGCATGTCATAAGTTAGAGATTAACAAATATGTGATACCATTCAAGCAAAGGATAAGGAAAATCGCGACAACTAATCACTCAAAAATAGAAGAAGAATTACAGAAGATGCTCGATGCGGGAATTATAAGGCAAGCAAAATACCGCGGAATGGATTGCAAATATGGTAGTGGTTCCAAAGAAGAATAAAGGGATACGAATTTGCATAGATTTTACTGACTTAAACAAAGCTTTTCCTAAAGATAGCTTTCCATTACATGATATTCCTCAAATGGTCGAATCAGCAGCAGGAAATGATAGAATATCTTCATTGGATGGGTATAAAGGATATAATCAGATCCCTCTTGCTGAAGAAGATCAAGAGCACACTTTGCATTTTTTGCTCCAAGAGGATTATATTGTTACACAAAAATGCCATTTGGGTTACGAAATGCTGGTGCAACATATCAAAGAATGGTGGAGAAGGTGTTAGCAAAGTGGATACACAAAACATTAGAGGTGTACGTAGATGACATGTTAATAAAGAGTAAAGAAGCTAAGAGCCATGTGCAAGATTTGAAGGAGATTTTTGATCAAATGCGACTCTTTAACATCTAGGTGAATCCTGAGAAATGCATTTTTGGAGTAGCATCAGGGAAATTTTTAGGTTATATCGTATCAAAAGAAGGAATTCAAGTTGATCCAGAGAATGTACAGGCAATTCGCGATATGCCAACGCCAGCAACAATGAAAGATGTACAGAAGTTGAATGGGATTTTAGCATCGCTAGGAAGATTTCTCTCGTGATCTTCAGATAAATGCAAGCATTTTTTCAATATACCCAGTAAGGGTACAAAATTCAAGTGGACATATGAATGTGAGAAGGCTTTTCAAGGAGTTAAAGAATATATAATGAACACATTTATTTTATAGAAATCGAAGCCGGGAGAAGAATTATTGATTTATCTTGCTACAACATCACACGCCTTAAGCGCAGTGTTATTGCGAATAGATACAGGGGTAGAAAAACCAATTTACTACATCAGCAAAACATTTAATTCTGCAGAGAAAAATTATTCAAAAATTGAGAAGCTAATTTTGGCATTGGTGTAGGACCAGAATATCGCCACAACGATATTCCTGCGATATTAGCAATGTTTCTGCGAGCGTCATTACCAATTCTTTAACAACTTTTCACGAGTGTCACAGAATATCCAAAAGAAGCTGGCGATGGAAGAACTAAAAGAAGAATATGTTGATCCTACGATGATCATCACTCTTGCTATAGAGAAGATTGTAGCGATCGCGGTGAGATCGCAGAATAGATCCGAAATAGGAGGAAAACTTAGCTGTCATCCATTATGTAAATCCCTATATAAAGAGCTCGATAGATCCAGAAAAGGATGATGTATTTTTTAGAGTTTAAAGAGTCTTGAGGAGAGAGAAACTTCAAGAGAATATTTGTAATCTTGATTTCTTCCAATTCTGTAAACATTTCTAATATTTGAATAGTAAAGCGTCATTTAAATCTTTGAAATTTAATTGATTTCCAATAGTTTTCTATAGAATCTTAACAAAGGTGTAGTGTGGGAATTCCTGCAACTACATTTTGGCGCTATAAAGAGGGATTGAGTTAACGAAAATCGAAGAGAAAGCGAAGAAGAAGATAAGAATTGTTCAAGATTAAGGAAAGTAAATCGGTGAGATAATTGAAGGAAGAATGATCAGAATCAAAAAGGATTGTAGAAAATTGGAATGTGATATGGTAACAAGAGCAATGGTTGATAGATTTCATGAAAAAATTAAGGGGAAGATACATAAATGGGATTTTGAAGGAAGGAAGATTATGACAGTGGAGAAGATATCATCATTGAAAGATTGGGAAAAAAAAGAAATCACGTTTACAACAGCAGAAATACCAGAAGAAGATTTAAGTCATACATCTCCATTGGTGGTCACAATAACCACTATACCAATGAGAAAGGAGAAATCAATTAAATCTGTAGAAGAATGGGCTATGAATAGAACTTTGGTAGACACAGGAAGTTCTGTAGACATGATATTTTATCATACCTTCAAGAAAATGGGATATAAGGATGAAGAAATGTCTCATTCAACATATCATGTTCATGGCTTTGGAAAGTCTATAACAAAACCTAAAGGCGAGATAGTGGTACGAATTCCACTAGGATAAATTGAAACACAAATATCATTATGCGTGATAGATGTGGAATCGCCGTACAATATGATACTGGGAAGACCGTGGATACATGTAATCAAAGCCGTAACATCAACATTGCACCAGTGCATTAAATTTCCTATGCCCAGTGGAATTGGAGAAATTAGAGGATATACGGATTTTGCAAAATTATGTTACCAAATTGAAGTGAAAATTGTGAAAATCGTCCAAAGTTGCGAAAAGCTCGTAGAAAACTGGCGAGAGAATCAAAGAAGGAAGAAGAATTTAAAGTTTACATGATAAGAGCAAAAGAAGGAAAAGGAATACCCAGTGAAATCCCACAAGAAGAATATGAATTTGCGAGAATTCTGAAAGCACCAACGCCAATGGGAGAACATGAAGCCAGTTATGTCGCAGCAGAACCAACAAAGGAAATAAATATTGGGAGTAAAGAAGAGCCTAAAATGCTGAAAATTGGGACTAGAATGGAGGCAGATGAGGAAGAAAGAACTATAAATCTTTTGCGAGAGTATGCAGATATCTTCGCGTGGAGCATGGAGAGATGCCAGGGATAGACCCGTCAATAGCATGTCATAAATTAGAAATCAACAAAAACATAAGACCATTCAAGCAAAGAATAAGGAAGATCGCAACAACATATCATTCTCAAATAGAAGAAGAATTACAGAAGATGCTCGACGCAGGAATTATAAGACAAGCAAAATATCCAGAGTGGATTGCAAATATGGTAGTGGTCCCAAAGAAGAATAAGGGGATAAGAATTTGTATAGATTTCACTGATTTAAACAAGGCTTGTCCAAAAGATAGTTTTCCATTACCATATATTCCACAGATGGTTGAATCAGCAGCAGGAAATGACTAGAATATCATCGTTGGATGGGTATAAAGGGTATAATCAAATCCCTCTCGCTGAAGAAGATCAAGAACATACCGCATTTTTTGCTCCAAGAGGATTATATTGTTATACAAAGATGCCATTTGGCTTACGAAATGCTGGTGAAACGTATCAAAGAATGGTGGAAAAGGTGTTTGCAAAGTGGATCCACAAAACATTAGAAATGTATGTAGATGATATGCTGATCAAAAGCAAAGAAGCTGAGGATCATGTGCAAGATTTGAAAGAGATTTTCGATCAAATGCGGCAATTCAATATTAAAGTGAATCCTGATAAGTGTACTTTTGGAGTAACTTCGGGGAAATTTTTGGGGTATATTGTATCAAAAGAAGGAATACAAGTTGATCCAGAAAAGGTACAAGCAATTCGCGATATGCCAACACCTGCGACGGTCAAAGATGTGCAAAAATTAAATGGATTCTTAGACTCGCTGTGAAGGTTCATTTCGCGATCTTCAGACAAATGCAAACATTTTTTCGATATACTCGAGAAGGGAGCAAAATTCAGGTGGACAGATGAATGCGAAAAAGCTTTTCAAGGAATAAAAGAGCATTTAACGAACATAACTATTTTACATAAAGTAGAACCTGGAGAAGAATTATTGATTTATCTTGCAACAACCACATATGCGCTAAGTGATGTGTTGCAGCGAGTAGATGCAGGGGTAGAAAAACCAATTTATTACATTAGTAAAACATTCAATTCCGCAGAGAGAAATTACTCAAAGATTGAGAAACTAATTCTAGCATTGGTACATGCAACTTTCAAACTTCGCATATATTTTCAAGCACATAAGGTCAAAGTGTTAACGAAAGTGCCAATTGAGTCAGTAATGAAAAATTCAAAGAGATCAGTGAGAGTTGCAGCAATTGCAACCAAAACTAATGACCACAAGGTGGTACTTTCGTTCTTAAAGGAAAACATATTTTCTCGATTTGGCATGAGCTATAAAGTGAAATTTAAATGGAAATTAAGCACATTCTAGAAAAGAGGTTAACCCGTCTGAAAAGATTTCTTTAAGATTAGATGATGCTTTATGGCCTAAATGCATACAAGACCCCCATTGGTTTTTACAGACTTGTGATATATCCCTGTAGAGTTAGAAACATCGTGCATATTGGGCTGTAAAGAAACTGAAATTTCGATGATAATGCAAAGAATGAAGGTGTTCCATGAAAACGCATTTTTACTTAAAGTCATTCACTCCAAGAAAAGAATAAAGAGAGTCAAAGATGTGCAAAAATTAAATGGACTCTTAGACTCACGAAGAAAGATGAAGTTCAACAACAAGAAACAAAATGAAGGTTCATTTCTTTGAAAGCGATCTTGAGACAAATGCAAACATTTTTTCGATATACTCAAGAAGGAGCAAAATTCCAAGTATTTAAAGAAGAAAAGGTGGACAGATGAATGCGAAAAAGCTTTTCAAGGAATAAAAGAGCATTTAACGAACATAACTATTTTACATAAAGTAGAACCTGGAGAAGAATTATTGATTTATCTTGCAACAACCACATATGCGCTAAGTGATGTGTTGCAGCGAGTAGATGCAGGGGTAGAAAAACCAATTTATTACATTAGTAAAACATTCAATTCCGCAGAGAGAAATTACTCAAAGATTGAGAAACTAATTCTAGCATTGGTACATGCAACTTTCAAACTTCGCATATATTTTCAAGCACATAAGGTCAAAGTGTTAACTAAAGTGCCAATTGAGTAAAATATTCAATTCAGAGATGAAAAATTCAAAGAGATCAATTGAGTCAGTAATAGAGAGTTGAGAGATGGAATGCACAAGTAGGACACTTTGATATACAGTATGAAATTTTATCCTCGCCAAAATCACACATCATTGCAGAGTTCTTAGCTGAATTTCCTTTAGAAGATGATGAAGTTGTGGAGGAGATGATGGATGTAGAAGAGGAATGCGGACATCCAAAAGAGCTATTAACAAAACCAAACAGATGGGAAATATTAGTGGATGGATCATCCAACGGAGAAGGAAATGGAATTGGAGTTATTTTCATATCGCCAGAAGGAGAAAAAACAGCTTTTTCATTTAGATTAGAATTTGCATCCACTAATAATGAAACAGAGTATGAAGTTGTGGTCCATGCTTTAAAATTCGTGATAGAAATAAATTTGAAAAATGCCAGAATCACCAACGATTCACAATTGATTATTCGTCAGATAAAAGGGGAGTACACAACAAATGAACCATCCCTGAGAAAATACAAAAGACTCGTTGAAGAGTTATCTGCGAGAATTCCAAAAATAAAATGGAGACACATATCAAGGAAAGATAATAGACTCGCAGATGCTTTCGCTTTCATATCTAGTATGATCTCAAATCCATTGACGAGATGCATAAAAATTCAAACACTTTCATTTCCATCGATAAATAAAGAAGAAGAAGAGACAGATGTAATGATGGTAGAAGCTGGCGAGAGAGAACCCACGAGCAATATCACAGATTGGCGAGCATATCTTCATGCATACTTGGCGAGAGGAGAAATTCCAAGAAATAGATTGGAAGCACACAAGTTGAAAAGTAGGGCAACTAATTATGAGCTAAGAGATGGAGTGTTATATCGCAGATCTTTTAATGGCTCATCGCTAAGATGTTTGACGAGAGAAGAAGGACAAAAAGTATTAAAGATGTTACATAGTGGTGACGCTGGTAATCACAGTGGAGGAGGATCTTTAGCATATAGAACAAAAATGCAGGGTTATTACTAGCCGTATATGCATGAGGATGCAAAGAAACTTGCAAGGCGTTGCGAGGATTTCCAGCGATACAGAAAAAAGATACATGCACCAGGAGCACCATTATCATCTTCAACAAGTGTATGGCCCTTTGGGAAATGGGGGTTAGATATTGTAGGACTATTTGTACCTGGTTCTGGACAAAGAAGATATCTGATTGTCGTAACAGATTATTTCACAAAATGGGGAGAAGTAAAGGCGATACAACATATTCGCGATAAAGATAATTTTACATTCATCTTTGAAAATATAATCTGCAGATTTGGAATTCCAGCACAATTAGTATCCGATAATGGAAATCAATTTGAGGGATATAATATAGAATTGTTACTCAATGCATTTAAGATAAAATGTGGAAAGTCTACTCCTTTATACCCACAAGCAAATGGTCAGGCTGAGGCAACTAATAAAACAATCGCAGACATCTTGAAAAAGAAGTTATAAGGATACCACAGAGCATGGTGTGAGCAAGTACATAATGCATTATGGGCTTAGAACACAACTAGACGAGAAGCAACTGGAATGTCACCATTTTGTTTGACATATGGGGTAGAAGTTGTATTACCAACAGAAGTTGTTATTCCTACAACAAAAAGAGAAGCATGGGAAATAAATTTAAGTGCCTGTATGATACTGAATAAGTTGGATGAATTAGAATAAAAAAGAGAACAAACTCTACAACATATGGAGAATTATCAACGCAAATTAGCTCGCGAGTACAACAAACGTGTTAAGAAGCGCGAATTCCAACCTGGCGATTTAGTACTGCGAGAAACGCATGTTTATCAGCGAGAAAGTGGTGGAAAATTGGCGAGAAAATGGGATGGACCATACATCATTAAATAGATAGCTGGAACTGGGGTATACAAACTAATGGATCCTGAAGGAATAGATGTTGGTCAAAGACTCGATAGACCGTGGAATAGATTATTTCTGAAGAGGTATTATCAATGACATCTTCTACGAGATAAGAAATACTGGTATGTTATATGATGACACAGATAATATATTCTTTTCTCTCTCTTACAATTGAAAAATTCTTCTGATAAAAAAGCTCAACAAGAGCAGCGAGCATCATCGCAAGAAAAGCGAATAAAATTTCGCAGAGATTAAAGAATGGGACGAACCTTTATGGAGTTCACCCTAGTTCGCGAATAAAATTTCATAAGAGGCAAATGTAAGATCTAATAGCGCGTCATAGGAGGGGGTATCTCTTGACATGATTTAGGGGTAAGGTTATACCGCTGCTGGATCCTGAGTCATGCAGATGTTGGGGTTAAAGAAAACCTATCCGGGAGAGAGATCTTGGATTTCCAACTATATATGGTTATACCCTGGTCGGACGACCGAGAATCTCTTCCAAGAAGTGCAAAGTATGACCAAGGCGCCGAGGTACACGGTTGAGCCAAGGGTGCCAAGGGCGTACGAAACTCCCTTGCCATTCTTGGTAAGTATTGGCTACGATGCACTTGGCCTGAAGAAAACCCCACTTAGGGTGCAGTCTTGTAACTATAAGCCATATAGGCATAAAGGACAAGAGGCTGCGAAAACAACTGGTTGTTGGTAAATCTGGATGGGAGGAGCTAGTCTTGTATGGCCGATGTGCCCTCCTTGAAGGGGAAACCAGGGGGAAGATAAGGGAGGAACCCTCCATTAGGGAGATGATAAGTGTCTTAAGACGGCAATGTCATGGGGCTTTATGATCGCAAGAATATTTAGGCCTGTCATATTTTCGCATGACGTAAATTATACATAGGCAAAAAGTCAAAAGTTAAGATGAGATCAATGGATTTTTACATGAAAGTGTAAAGACGTCTTGCGATTTCATCGCAAGACGACAATGTCATCAGGCTAAATTCTTGAAAGAGAGTTTATACTTGTCATATTGTCGCAAAGATTTTGAAAGAACATGGATAATACAAGATCAAAGGGTCTTTACATGCAAATGTTAAGAAATCCTGCGATTTTGTCGCAGACAGAAAAAGTTTGGCAAAATAAGACCTTTAACTAGGAAGGCAAAATAAGACCAAAAGAATAATCTTACCAATTAATTATTCTATTTTTATATTGCAGGAAGTATTCATTCATCGCAGAACTATATATAAGAAGGCAAATCCTTCACATCACATATTCCTTCAGAATTTTTCACAACATCGCAGCAGTATTCATTGTATCGCAGATATATTCATACTTTCGCGAATAATGCAACAACACAATTCCTTAAAGAAGATACAGAAAATGATTCACCATTTCAAGAAAGATATTGAAGGGAAAGTAAGGGAATAGAGAAGTAAGATTTCATTATCTTCCTTGAAAAATATTCAAAATAATCTAAATTGAAAGTTAAATTCTAAAAGGTCTCAAAATTTACATCGCTCGCAAGAAAGAAGAATAAAAAGAAAGCAAAGATAAAATTCAAGTTTCAGCGATGGCTTCGCCAGATTTATTCTTCCTGCTCGTCAGATTTATTATTTCTGCCAGAGTTATCATCTTCTTTAGCATCCTTTTCATCATGAGTCTCTCCTTCTTTTGACTCTTCGTCAACATTTGCTTCGCCACCCGCAACTACTTCTTTGGGAGGACTTCTTTTTTCTTTTTCTTCACCATCTTCTTGAGTGGTATTCTCTTCATCATTAGTAAACTCTAAATCTTCATCCATGGGAAGAGAAATTTCATCATCATCAACCTTTAGAGGAGGAACATATACAGGAGGGAGAGAATTGGAGAGCAGAATCTCGTTCACAAGAACTTCAGCACTGAGGTGGACCCTGCGAAGGAAACTTCCATCACGATTCCTAATCTCTATGTTCTTAAAGTATTCGAGATAATCAAGTCTTCTTTCTGCTTTGTCACGGGAATCAAGATAATTGGAAACAAGAGACTTATTTTCTTTGCAAACTTTATCCAATTTAGTGGTCAGATCAGCGATGGTAGAATGAAGATATCTTTCATATTCTGCGAGCAACAAAATAATAAAAGATCAGTTAGACAAAAATTTCACAAGGAATATAACACAAAATTTTATAAGAAGATCAACAAGAGAGGCAGTCAATCGACTACCTTCTTTTTGCGAGGTTAAGTTTTGGATTAATGCAAATAAACAGTTCTCCCATTGATTCATGGCATCATCGAATTTATCGCCAACCATACCCTTCAGACGAGATTTCATGCTTTCTTTTTTGTTGCGAAGATATGAGTTTTCTTTTGCTAATAAAGAATGAGATTCCTTTAATTGAGAGTATTGGTATTGAAGTTCGCTGGCTCTTAAACTAAGAGTTAATTTACCCTTGATAAGTTTATCCTTCTCGGCAGCAGATGATTCAGTTAATTCCTTGAGCTCATTCTTAAGAGAGCGAAGAGATTGCTCTTGATTATTACATATGCTTTGAAGATTACTTAATTGCTGCGAGGAAATCGCCATCAACCTTGAAAATCTATGTTTTTCTTGGGACAAAGTCTTATTCTCATCTGATAAAGATTCCATCGCCAAATTAGCCTTAAAAAACAAGTATGAGAGGCGATCAACCTCGCCACTTAATAAATTCTGCCTTTGCAATAATTGATTATTCTCATTAGTAAGATTATTTATATGATCAATTGAATAAGTGTAAAGATTGTCTAGTCTAGTATGTTGATCCATCCAAGAATCTCTTTCAACGCGAGCTTCTTCGGCGATAGATTAAAATTTGAGTCTTTCTATGAAACGAGTTCGATTTGAAACTAATATATGAATCAAGAATTTAAGAAGGAAGCCTGAGTACAGAAAATATAAAATTAAAACAGAAGAACAAAAGAGTATAGGCAAGAAAAATGTACCTTTCAGCTCGTCATTTTTTCTGCGAATATTCTCGCAGTCTAAAGAAGAGTTGTGGAGCATATGATTCAAAGTATCACACTCAACAGTTTTAACTTGAAGGATTTTCCTCAGAGCTTCAATCTCATTTTCCAAAGACGCTCGCGAAACATTACTATCACTGCCAAAATACTTGAGTAGAGTCTCACAAGCTTCATGTTGGAGAGGGTCGGTAGAGGACTTTCTAGCATTGTCTAAAATGTTAGACAAGATTTTGAAAGCTACATCAACACTTGCAAAAGTTTCGTTTGATGAAGGAAGGGGTGTAGAAGGTAAAGTAGTAATGAGAGCAAGTTGACGATCATTTGTGATGGTTGAGTTGTCAGGAGGAGTATGTGGAAAAACAACAGTGGAAGGCCGTAAAGGACTATAAGGAGTCTCAGTCACAACAATTTTAGAAGCTTGACATGTCAAAGGATCAGGAGAAGTAGAAGTATGGGTAGCGATATTCTCGCAAACAAAAGTAGAAAGATTTGGTTACGATGGTGTGGGAGTAATCTTCATAGATGTTAACGTGGGAATCATGAGATTTTCCCCAAGAGTCTTAAAGTGGTGAGATCTTTTGGGAGGCTTAACAGGGTTCTCGTCATTCTGCGAACAATAACTCAGATAAGAAACAGAGGCAACAATATTGTTATTAGGAAATAGAATATGTTTCTTACTACCTTATCATTCGCAGAACTCCTCTTATTTTTCTCTGCTAGTCTTTTGCGAGTATTAGGGTTTTAAGCCGTGGATTGTGCGTTAGAGATAGTTCCGCTGAAGAAAAGACATAATATGGAAGTTATGAAGAATCAAATAAGAAAAATTAGAGAATGAAAGTAAAAATTGGCTTAAATAAATGTCATAAGTCAAGAAACATACCTTGATGATTCCATTAGAACAGTAGTAGAAGGATATGAAGAAAAAGAAAAGTTGCAGATGGAAGACAAAGTAGACAAATGAAGAAGATGAAGAAACGAGAGAAGAAAATCAGTTTTGAAATCTAATTCCACCTTTTATAGGCAAAAAGGGGTGGGCCTATTGAGTAGAGACGTGTCAGTAAATGGAGGAATTCACAACACGTGTAAGAAAGGCTAGATTAACGGAATCTTGTCGAGGAGAAAGTATAAAAGGGAAAGATGTTGCGAGGGTAATACAGAATATTGGTTCTCATGATCTTCTCTTCTTCGCAGAAAAGACATGAGAAGAGGCAAGATGTAGGACCAGAATATCACCACAACGATATTCCTGCGATATTAGCAACGTTTCTGCGAGCGTCATTACCAATTCTTTAACAACGTTTCACGAGCGTCACAGAATATCCAAAAGAAGCTGGCAATGGAAGAACTAAAAGAAGAATATGTTGATCCTGCGACGATCATCACTCTTGCGATAGAGAAGATTGTAGCGATCGCGGTGAGATCACAGAATAGATCCGAAATAAGAGGAAAACTTAGCTGTCATCCATTATGTAAATCCCTATATAAATAGCTCGATAGATCCAGAAAAGGATGATGTATTTTTTAGAGTTGAAAGAGTCTCTAGGAGAGAGAAACTTCAAGAGAATATTTGTAATCTTGATTTCTTCCAATTCTGTAAACATTTCTAATATTTGAATAGTAAAGCGTCGTTTAAATCTTTGAAATTTAATTGATTTCCAATAGTTTTCTATAGAATCTTAACAAGGGTGTAGTGTGGGAATTCCTGCAACTACAATTGGTTTATGCAACCTTTAAACTTCGCATATATTTTCAAGCACATAAAATAAAGGTGTTAACAAAGGTGCCCATTGAATCAGTAATGAAGAACTCAAAAAGATCAGGCAGAGTTGAGAGATGAATGCACAAGTAGGGCACTTTGAAATCAAATATGAAGTCCTATCCTCACCAAAATCACAAGTTGTGGCAGATTTTTTAGCAGAATTCCCTCTAGAAGATGATGAAGCTATAGAAGAAATGATGGACATAGAAGAAGAACATGGAGATCCAAAATATCTATTAAAGGAACCCAACATGTGGGAAATATTGGTGGATCGATCATCAAATGGGGAAGGAAATGGAATTGGAGTGGTCTTTATCTCGCCCGAAGGAGAAAAAAATGGCTTTCTCATTTCGTTTGGATTTCACATCCACTAATAATGAGACAGAATATGAAGTTGTGGTGCATGCTCTAAAGTTCGCCGTAGAGATGAAGTTGGAGAACGCAAGGATTACCAGTGACTCGCAATTGGTTATTCGCCAGATAAAAGGAGAATACACAACGAATGACCCATCTCTGAAGAAATACAAGAAACTTGTTGAAGAATTGTCTGCGAGAATTCCAAAAATAAAATGGAGACATATATCAAGAAAAGATAATAGACTCGCAGATGCTTTTGCGTTCATATCAAGTATGATGACAAACCCAGCTGCGAGATGCATTAGAATTCAGACACTTGTATCACCTTCAATTAATAAAGAAGAAGAAGAAAATGCGGATGTAATGATAATATAAAATGACACAGAAGAATCAGCCGACGACATTATCGCAGAAAGGAGAGAAGAACTTCACGCATACTTGGTGACAGGCGAAACACCAAGAAATAGATTGGAGGTGCAAAAATTAAAAATCCGTGAAACAAATTATGAATTAAGGGATGGGGTATTGTATCAAAAATCTTTTAATGGGCCATTACTTAGATGTTTGACACGGGAAGAAGGAGAAAAAATGTTAAAAATGTTGCATATTGGTGATGCTGGTAATCATAGCGGAGGAAGATCTTTGGCTTATAGAACAAAAATGCAAGGCTATTATTGGCTGTATATGCATGAAGATGCAAAACAATTATCAAAACGTTGTGAAGATTTCCAGCGATATGGAAAGAGGATACATGCATCAGGGGTACCATTATCATCTTCAAAAATTATGTGGCCTTTTGGGAAATGGGGCTTAGATATTATGGGACCCTTTATGCCAGGTTTAGGGCAGAAGAGATACTTAATTGTCACGACAGATTACTTCACAAAATGGGCAGAAGTAAAAGCAGTACAACATATTCGCGATAAGGATATATTTACATTCATCTTTGAAAATATCATATGCAGATTTGGAATTCCATCAAAGTTGGTTTCTGATAATGGAAAACAATTTGAAGGACAAAACATAGAATTGCTACTCAATGCATTTAAGATAAGATGTGGAAAATCTACTCCTTTATACCCACAAGCTAATGGTCAGGCTGAAGCAACTAATAAGACAATCGCAGACATCTCAAAAAAGAAATTAGAAGGGTACCATAGAGCATGGTGTGAATAGGTACATAATTCAGTCTGGGCTTACAAAAAAACCAGGAGAGAGGCAACTGGAGTGTCACCTTTTTGTTTAAAATATGGTGTTGAAGCAGTACTACCAACATAAGTTGCTATTCCTACAACAAAAAGAGAGGTTTGGGAGAAGAATCTTAATGCTAGCATGATTCTAAGAGAACTTGATGAATTAGAAGAGAAGAGAAAAAACATTACAACATATGGAAAATTACCAGCGAAGGTTGGATCGTGAATATAATAAGCGAGTCAAGAAACGTGAGTTTCAACCAGGCGATTTAGTTTTGCGAGAAACACCAGAGTACCAGTGAGAACGTGGTGGAAAGTTGGCGAGAAAATGGGATGGACCATATATCATTAAGGAGATAGTTGGAACAGGGGCATACAGGCTGGTATACCCAGAGGGCAGAGATGTTGGTCAAAGACTTGGTAGACCATGGAACAGATTATTTAAAAAAAAAATTATCATTGTTATAAAAAGGTATGAGGTTTATGTCCATGATGACTAAAGCTATCAGACGGACGACGTTTAATTTAGGCCCGATCCGAAGGTCGGGATGATCCGGATGGAGGAGTCATTAGACGGTTACGAAGGATTCACCCCTACCACAAACTCTCGGTTTTTACCATAAACATGACTCCTGCCTTATATGATACATAGACACTTTATATACCTTTCGAGTTCTATTAGTTTATGTCAACCTTCTTCCATTTCTGAGTTTATCTCAACCTTCCTCCCTTTCTTTTGTTTAGGTTTACATGATTAGATTTGATGTTTAAGTTTTCATCATATTGTCATTCTCTACACCATGATAATCACTGAGAAAAACTGGGTTGAGAATTACATGCCGAATTGGTATATAAGAAAATTGATTACCGAAATATGGGGTGGGTATGTTTTATTTGTCACATAAAGATATCTTCCTCTTACTTTCACCACGACCCCTTTTCTTTCTCCGTTTTTCTTTTCGTGATTTTTTTTCTCTGTCAACAAAATACAGTGTGATGTAGGTTTTGATAATAGATTATATATGGTTGAATAAGAAATACGATTGAGAGGAATAGAAGAAGGTCATACAGTGTGATGTATATTTTGATAATAGATTATATATGGTTGAATAAGAAATACGATTGAGAGGAATAGAAGAAGGTCATACGATTTGACAAAAAATCACAACTTTTTCCAACAATTTTTAGAGATAAAGAGATATTCCAAGCAAAGAGAAGATAACGAATTGTAAAAAGTAAGTCATCACATCTTATTATGTTGTTTCATTCATTATTATTAAGGTTTTATCATGAATTATGGTTTGCTTATTTAACTGAAAATTTTGAAATTTGATACGATGAGTAGAAGTATCGAGACAGAGGGACATAACTTGGAGGTAATGAAAATCCTAATTATGAACTGAATTAGGTCATTCTTTTAAGTTGTTACTCCTCCTGGTGCTTTTGATCTTAGGCCAGAAACTGCAATGAAGATATGATTGAGATCAAGTATTTAGAGGTATGCATGTTCTCGAGTCACTGAATTAATGGGGAAATTATATCATATTTTTGGTATTCCAGTCATAGGCGTTAAGGACATGCGTAATTATACAAGCATTTTGTGCTAAAGGAAAATACCCGACAGCTCACAGTTCAAGTTGGAGCATGTGCTCGCAATACCCGCACATGTGGCGTTTGCTAATTTGAGTAGTGATAGGTTTGATCTTATCAAGTGTGAAACAAAAAACCCTATATTCACAAACTTACTCTGGCTTTTTTAGATTCCCCCTATATGCCTTCCCACCTTCAATTTCTAAGAAGAAAATGGTAATTAACACTTCTTAAGTTTTCAAGTTCATGAATACAGGTAATAGTGAAGTCAACAAATTCAGGAATATTATCTGAGAACTTAATAAGGAAATTCTTAAATCATTTTTAGGGGCAAATGAATTTTAAAACCTTGGACTAAAAGTAGGAACTTACGAAGGGAGAAATCATATGCTTCACAGATTATGAATCACTACTAAGAAGAAAAAAAACATAAGAAATGAGAAAGTCATATACCTCACAGCTAAACCAATTTAAAAGAATTCAAGATTTCCTCAAAAAAACATATCCGGAAGGTTTTGCTGCGATCTTCATACCTATAAAGCCTTATCTTGAAAAAAATTATTGTACTCTCGGTGGCCATGGTACGAATATCCTCTTCTATTTCAGAAATGGTAATTAACACTTCTTACCTTTTGACTCCACAATTTCTGTATTCAGACTTTCTTCCGGAGCACCTCTAAAGCAGTTATTTTTATTTTGTGACTAAGTTAGGAACTCCTTCCGTTCAAGCGAGACTATTTGTTATTCAAATGTTGATTCAAATATATAAGAGGTTTCACTTCAAGTAAGTTTAAAAAATGGTGATTCATATGTAGGGTTAGCTCAATATGTTGCCGTTAATGAAAGCAGGCCCTTGATAAGTTTTGTTATTCAGATAAGGACTATACTGTTGTGCATTTGAGGCATGGTGACTGACCCAAGTTGTTGTGTCATGCGCATTTGAGGCATGGTGACTTATCAGGTTTGTTTCTTATTTTGATTTTTGTATAACCAACTATGAATCAGAACCATCTCATTTTACTTCTTGAATTTAAGCATTTACAATAATAGTTTATTAGTTATTGTGGCATCATATACTTCGGTAGTAATAAGTTACAATGAGAACGTCATGTGTGGATTTCCAAATTTCAGCTAAGGGAGTTTAGTATTATTGAATTGGAAGTGTCAGTTTGTGTTGAATGAAAGCGATTTTGATGCTCCAAATACCACTGCTAGCTAGAGAGCACAATAGTGATGGTTTAAAAAACTTCAATATTTATTAAAATGCCACATCAATGACAATGTAATCAATAATATGTGAATTCATGATTGGGGAGCATCATATGAATGTCATTTAGACTTGAAGTAATTTTGTTTCGTTGTTTTTTTTTTTTTTTTGCAGTTGATTGTGGGTTTAGGTTGATGTTTTTTAGTATGCTTTTATAGATTTATATATGTTTTTCTTTTTGCGATTCTTCTTTATGTTTGATTCAGGTGTTTATAAGAGATTAATGAAATCACCAATTTCTTCTACCGTAATTGTTTGCTTTGGTTTCATGTTTAAAACGATTCGAGTTTGTCGCTTTGAGCTTGAGTTATATGCAAAAACTTTGAATGTTCAATCTGTCTTTTCTTTGTTCTACGTAGTATTTTGACTATTCTCACTGCATGTGACTAATATTTTTCCTCTATTGCATAACAT
Source organism: Papaver bracteatum (assembly GCA_023529315.1). Lineage (NCBI taxonomy): Eukaryota > Viridiplantae > Streptophyta > Magnoliopsida > Ranunculales > Papaveraceae > Papaver > Papaver bracteatum. The sequence goes on from JAJJWX010001185.1 coordinate 590,500, forward strand.
CTAACATTAATTTCTGTCTTTGCAGGGAAAGGCATGAGTCATTAGAAAAGGTAAACAACCCTGGGGTGAGAAAGTTTATATTTCAGAACTCTTAACCAATTAGCTTGGTGATTAATGTCAAACTTATCATTCTTCTTCATCTGATCCAGCAGTTACTCACAAGTTACAACACCCATAACAAAATCAAAGAAGAAGAAAGGAATGTGTTGTTACGATAATAGGTCAAGTGACCCAGCTTAAATAACATGAAAGGTACTAAAATCCCTCATCCTAAAATCCATCTACTTCGGTCACAAATAAGGGTGCACAGGAACCGAGCCGGACCGACGGATCGAACCGGAACCGGTGGAACCGTACCTGGTTTTGGACCGAACCGAGGTACAAGGTACAGGTACCGGTACCAAAAACTAGGAACCGAGGTCTGGGGGTACAGGTACACGGTCCAGCACAGGTATCCGTTGCACCGGACCGAAAGTCCCGAATAAGTAGAGCCGTTAGATTTAGGGGATAAGGGATCATAATAGCCGTTAGATTAGATGGGGTATATAAGAAAACATTATAGGGTTTCTCAGTTTCTTTTCTCTCCTCATTTTCTTCTTCTTTTTTTTTCCGTCTGAGTCTCTAAGAGGAAGAAGAGGCGAACTGAAGTTACTGAACTGAAGATCTTCATTAACAAATCTTCGATTCAAGGGTAAGTGTTGATCAAGGGTAAGTGTTGATTCAGTTAATCCGTGCTCCTATTTTGATATTTTGAAACTAGGGTTTTGTTGATTCTTCGATTCAGTTAACAGATCTTCGATTCTTCATTAACAGAGTACAGAGACGAGCGACGACAATCTACTATTCTGAAACTAGGGTAAGTGTTGATTCAAACAATAATTCTTATTCAGTTCTCCTATTTTAAGAATTGTAATAATTTATAATTCTGAATCTCTTGAATCTAATAACTCTACTTTTAAATTGTTAATTAGTATGAGATGTACAAACAGATAAATTGTTGTTGTAGCTGAAGCTTGCTTTAATCTGTTCTTCATCAGTTGCAACATGGAATTAATCTGTTCTTCATCAGTTGCAAAATGTTGAAGAAGCCACTTGCAATTATTGTGGAAGGACTTATAGGGCTAACAGGTCCAGAAATGGAACTTCTGCCTTGTGGAAGCACTTTAAAAGATGCCCCCGCAATCCTAATCATAACAGAGCTCACATAAATAATGCTTAGAAGTTGATACTTATGCTTAATGCAATTATACTTGGAACTTATGCAGTTATGCTTAGAAGTACAATGTCTTTAATATTTATGAACTTTTATATGTATGAATTATGATGATACTATGATTCTATTTATGCAGTTATGAATTCACTTTTATTTCATTTTAGTTTCATTTTAGTTCTTATTTTAGTTCTTATTTCATTTCAGTTACATTTAAGTTCTTATTTCATTTTCAGCACTTAAATTTATTTTCTCATTCATATTTCATATTTCATAGTTCTTATTTCTTATTTAAGTTCTTATTTCTCTTCTCTTGTCAGTGATGGATGCATCAAGTCAAGCTCATGATGGAACAGCTACTCCTACACCTACAACTGCTACACCTACCACTGCCACAGATACAATTGTTGGATCCTCAATCCAACCAACACATGAAGCAAGACAGACGGACATATAGCAGTAGATGTTGAAGCTACTTCTAGTCAAATGGCTGTTAAGAATCTTAAGATAACTTCTAACATTTGGAATCATTTCAAGAGGTTGAATGTTCAAGATGCTTCATGCAATTACTGCAAGAAGTTGATAAAGGCCCATACTGGAAGGAATGGTACAAGTGGAATGTGGAAGCACTTCAACAGATGCAAGCAGAATCCTAACAAGCCAAAGCCAAAAGGACAACAAACTCGACATTAAAACCCGCAGAATCGGGTGAGGATGAAGGTCAGTTAGTCTCTACTATTTTCAGTCAAGAAAAATGTAAAAGGGCAGTTGTTGAATTTATTATAATTGATGAGATGTCATTTAGAGCAGTTGAGGGTGAAGGTTTTAGGAGAATGATGCATGTCTTAGAGCCTAGATTTGTTGTGCCAAGTAGAATGACTATTTATAGATGTTTATTAGACATGTATGTATTAGAGAAAGAAAATTTGAAAACCTACTTCAAGTCAACCAAGCAGAGGGTTAGTTTGACAACAGACACATGGACTTCACCAAACAATTTCAACTACATCTCGTGTAACAAGACACTTTATTGATCAGAAAGTGGAAGTATCAAAAGAGAATTATTATGTTTTCTGAGGTTAGTGGTCACAAAGGAATTGACATTGGTGAGATGTTAGAGAAGTGTTTGTCAGATTGGGAGCTTAAAGATGTGTTTACTGTCACTTTGGATAATGTGAGTGCCAACAAGGTAGCAATGGATTATTTGAAGACTAGTATTGTTTCAAAGACAAGGGCAGAAGAGAGATCTAAGTACTTGCATGTAAGTATATGTATATGTATATGAATATGAATTATATATATTTTTTTAGTTTCTGCTTAGGATTATGTTTATTAGTTTTGTTAAAATATCTAATACTTGTTTGAATTCACCTTTCAGGTAAGGTGTGCGGCTCATGTACTTGCACTTGTGGTAAAAGATCTTTGTGAGGGTCTACAACAAATCAATTGCAAGAATCAGGTCAGTTGTTAAGTATATAAAGGGTTCTCCATCTAGGTTGGCTAAGATTAAGCGTTGTGCAAAATTAGTTGGAATAGAGTCTAAGGTAACATTGATATTAGATGTTAAGACTAGGTGGAACAGTACATTTAGAGATAATGTAGATGAAGATCCTTTTATTGCTACTATGGCTGGAAAAATGTTTAAGAAGTATAACAAATATTGGGGTGATTATGCAAAGATGAACCCTACAACCTTTTTTGCCATGTTGTTGGATCCTAGAGAGAAAGAAAAAGGACTACAATTTGCTCTTGAGCTCTTGTATGGGAAGAATTCTTCTAAGGTTGAATCTGTTATGAAGCTTGTTAAGTTGGATTTTAAGATTTTATTTGAAGAATATAAGGATGTCTATTCAGTACATGAGGAGGAGTCAAGTAGTTCTATCCAGGGACAAGCCAAAGGAGTGGCAAGTAGACCAGTGGCAGGGCCAAGTCGTATGAAAGAGTTGATGTCAAGGAGTAAGAGGTTCAAGAAAAGCCCAAGTGATGATGAGGGAAAAACAGAGTTGGATAAATATTTCATTGACGAGTATGAAGAAGGTGAAGGAGAAGAGGATGATGAGGAGTTTGACTTACTGGGTTGGTGGAAGACCAACAATACAAAGTATAAGATACTTGGACATATGGCTAGGGACATATTAGCCATTCCCGTGTCTTCTGTTGCCTCTGAGTCTACTTTTAGCACAGGAAAGCGAGTCTTAAGTCCTTGTAGAAGCTCTTTATCTACAAGGACAGTTGAGGCATTGTTGTGCACACAAAGCTGGCTAAGGAAGCCAATACAACTTGACCTTCTATCTGATTACATACCAGATGATGATGTTGAAATTGAAGAAGGTAACATATTACATTATTACTTGTGTTTGGCAGTAATAGATATAGCCTAATAGTTACTAACTGCTTTTTTTTTTTTTGCAGCGTTACTTGGCCCTATCAACACTGATGACACCACAAGTCTTTGCTGACATCTGACATGGATTAGAAGATCAAGATTCAAGACTACTGCAGCACTAGCTGCACTGGTAGTTGTTCTTTTTTCATATTTTCTCATTTTGATGACTTAGTGTCATAGTGTGTCTATGGCTACTGCCTACTGGACATGGTACTTGTTTTTTTTTTTTCGGATTGTTGCTTATTAACTGTGTGTGTTTGTTAGTTTGTGTGCTACTTATTAATTGTTGCTTTGAATGGGAATTTGAGATATTACATATTAGTATTACTTAATATATTGAAAAACATGTAAAAAAACAGGTACTTAGATTGTGAGAGAAAAATACATATTTCTGTCTGGAAAGAACTGATCGGAACCGTGCACAAGATTGCACGTGCACTGGTACCGAATGGAACCGGAACCGAGGTACAAGGTACAGGTACCGGTCCAAGATTCTGGTACCGAGCATAGGGAGGTACAGGTACTCGGTCTCGTCAAGAACCGAGCCGAACCGTACCGTGTGCACCCTTAGTCACAAAGAATCCATAGCAATATTCGAGTTTTTTCGAAGACGGATTTCTAAAGTTTTAATTTTTATTCGATAATTGGGGAGAGTTTGAGTACCCATGTGGGGTCGTGTAATCTTGGATCCAATAAATATCACAGAAGTTTGAATAGGCATTGTTAATGTCAAATATTGTTCTACTTTAATCATGCATGTAATTTTAGTACATTGATCCAAAGACACAGCAACGAACTGATTCTACTGACAGAGGGTAAGTCACTCGAATAGAGGTCCATTCCTGACTCTAACATGTAAGTAATCTCTCTTCTTTTAGCAATTAATCAACAAAAAGGAACTCATATTACAATAAGACTTGCTTTTTCTTTCAGATGTTTATTTGCGATGAATGTTGCAGGTTGATTAGAAGCTTCCAATTGAAGAGGGGGGGTGAGATTCAAGTCATGCAGGGCACGATAGAAGGTGGATATGGGAATCACTTAATGTGAAAGTGCAAAGAGTAGCATAACAAATGGTGGATGTCATTTTAGGTGATTATGTTTTATTTTTGTGATTTTAGATGATTATGTTTCTCTTATCATATTGTACTCTAGGTCTTGAATCAAGGAAAATGGTGCAGTTTATATCTACATGAATACATGTTATTTGTTTGGGTGATATTCATCATTAATCCCAACTTAGGAGAGTAAGATTGCTTTTAATATAAACTCGACAGTCGAGTTATAAGTAAAAAGTCTCTTAACTCTGATGCAGACACTCCCAAAGATGCATAAACAACAAGAAATAATGGTGGTCAGGGAATTAGACATTGTATGACAGAGCACGTAGTAAATATGGCAACATTTGTTGGTTTACATGAACACATCATAATAACACTGAGAGGCTGAAGGCTGTTAAACAAATGCTAATGAGGGGAACGCTGTAACACATAAATGTGGTATTAGACTTGCATTTTCCCTACCAAAGATCTGATTTTGAAGGAATATTCCCTATAATGGATGGTAATCTTACGACCACTATGCTTCAATGAATGAAATCTTCGATCTACATTGAGGTCATTTCTAACTTGAAAGCGAAGGGATTGTTGGTCTTCCCGTGGCAATGAATTCAACTTGAATTGCATTTGATTTGTGAGGTTTTTATGTTTTAACGGGTTTCAAGATTGAAAAAGAAGATTAATGAGAAGGTATGATGATTTTTTAATCTTGATAATGGTTTTCTGAATTACTATTCAAGATTGAGACCAGGTTTTCGAAGACATTCGTAGAAATGAAATGTTCAAGATTGAGACCAGGTTGGTGAACATGCCGAATGACCATTCAATCTCAGCCAATACAACCTCTTAATGTCATAGGTATGATCTACTGCTCTTCTCTTATGGAATTCATGTTAAATTTGAGGCGATCTCAATTTAATAACATGATATCAAAAAAATTCTGGTGGTTTTGTTTAGTAATAAAGATGACAGATAAGTTAACTGTAGTTTTTTATTTCTTTTGTTGTGCAGCAGAATACAAGTGATTAACTAAATTGTATGGAAGCAACTGAGTTGTGAATTGGGAACTGAAGCAGATTTTACACCTCAAGGCTGGAATATTCAAGTTTGAGACCAACAGGTTGGTCAAGATACTTGGTGACCGTTCAATCTTCAACCGATACAACCTCTTAATATAAGAATACTCTTTTTGCAATTCCTGTTAAATATAAGGTACAATATGTTACTCTTATCTTCTGCAACTGCCTGATCGACTTTGTAAGACTTACCAATAGTCATAGTAATTTGTTTCTTTTCAGAAGTTAGAAATTTTGCCAACATGGTGTTGGAGATGTACCAAGGTATAATATCTCCACTCTATGTTCGAGTTGCACCAAGGTATAATATTTTCATTCTATTTAATTGTGCATGCTTATTTTTGTAATGTGGATTTTAAAGGGAACACTGGACTATCCATGTGTACTGGAGGTGTGAATTTTTTTAGGACTTGGCTATATTGGTTTTACGGGAACAATATTAGGTGTTTCATGCTAGGTAATGTTGGACAATCTGATACTCGACTCTTGGAGTTTGCAAAATGCTGCCCAAAATTACACAAGCTTAAAATCAGGTGTGGCTACTTCAAACTTGCAGTATCTCTCAGTGCAAGCCAAACTGCCTTTCTTGTAGTATCTCTCGCTACAAACCAACTGCCTTCTCTTAAGTTTCTTTATTAAAATCAACTGCTTCTGCCTTCTTCTACTTTTTCTATGTTTTAGTTACTTCCTTTTTCTTTCGTTGATAGTCATTCACCAATAATTACTTTTGTTGTTTTGGTTTTAGGATATTGGATTGTTGATTGTCTTCAAATGAACCATTTTTTGTATTCTTATTCAGATACAAATTCAGGGTATAATGCGACCGACTTTGGATTTGACACTTTCGTGAGTCTGTGTTTTATGTATGGTGTTGTGCATGGTGCAAGTTCCAGGTGGGACCCCATATAATTTTCTGATGGTTTTATGCAGCAGGGGATCTTTAAGTGAGTAATACCCAGCCAAATTTCATTGGTTGAGTTAGTTTCTCAGTTGCATGTTGGTTGAATTGTTAGCATAGTTTCTGTTCTTGAACACAGGCTTGGCTCAGCCATAAAACGGATTCAGTATTCTATATATCTGTGTATTTATTGATGATCTTCTTATTTTGAAACAGGAATAATCGGTTATCAACTATTAATAAACAGGTGGTAGACCGAGATATTGACTGGAGTGTTGCTTTTCACTGAAGTTCTTGGGAGGACACTAAAAATTCACTTGGACAAACATGTAATTGTAAGTCTCTCCCTTCAAATGTTCAAGTACCGTCACCATCACCCTGTATTTTTTAAGTCTTTCTCTCAAGTAAGTTGTTTGATCTTTGTGTGTGTGTGTATGTATGTCTGTATTTTGCTATGAATTTTTTTATATCTTGCATAAGATCTAAACTTGATCATATGTCAGGTGTCTGAAAATGTTTTGTTTCAAGGTTTTATTTGTACTGACACTTTTATTATTCTGCATTAGTTGGTGATCATGTATGTACAACGTGCACCTAATTTTTTACATCTTACCTATGGTCAGTTTAATCCCAGGCGATACTGCTACATTTTTACTAATGTTGCTATGATTGAGGAAGGCCTTGGAAATGTGCATGTCGCCTTAATCAGATACAAGTTCATATCCTTTTAATCTCATTTTATGCAATCCCAGTTGTTTTTTTTTTTGGGTGATCTGTTGCAAGTTACCATGCCATTGCAATTTACTTGATGGAGGTGTACCTATTGAGTGTTCAGCATGCACAGACAACTCTGAAAATTCTCAGAGGGTAAAGTTTTTCTTAAGGTTCAACACTTTAGATGCGGAGGGTATTCAGTTTTCTTAAAGCCTAATATATCGCTTGGAGGAACATAAAATCATCATGACCTTTTTATTGAGGTATTCAGTTTTTCTTAAATCCTAATGCATGGATACTCAGTTCCGCATACGTCCCAATGTATGGCTTAGACCAACATAAACTTAATGTGCAAGTAGATAAGAATTAAGACTCATATACCAGTTTTGCTACCTAACAGTCTCTGTTATTATTTTGTATTTCAATTTTAGATGCTTGGACAATGCACTTCCAAATATAATTATATGTGTGCTACCATATGCTACCATCATCAAAAAGTAGCTTTTTAATATGTTGTCTAACTACTACATGCAACCTCCATGAATAGTTACTGTTGGATTACGTAAATAAATCTTGATTTAGTGTTGAGCAACTGCATAAAATCTTTGAGTCTAGACAAGGTCTTAATGAGTACTGCAATATTAGAGTTCTCATCGGGTACCTAACTATTCATAATTAATATGTTCATATATATGGCTGATGTGGTATATTGTTATTCTATCTAATTGACACTCTGGAGTATTCAAACTATTTATATATACATATCACTGATTTTGAAAATTGTTAATGTTGAATATTTTTATTTGAACTAGATCTTTTGGAATTATCAGGATTTAATGAATGACAGAATGAAACATTGCATAAGCCATGTAGCTGAAGATACAAAGGAATGTGCAGGTGTGTTTACGTTTGGTGAGCATTTTCATGGTATGCTTTTAGAATTTGGGTTGTACAAGTTTTGACTGATTCACAACCGTTAATCTCTTGCAAAATATAATTTCGGTATACCATGTATTTTGACCTCAAGCCTTACTGCAGGAGCATTGAACTAAGTTTGCAATGTGCCTGCAATTTTTTAGGTAATTGTTACTATTGTTGGTTACAATGAATTGTATACTGGACCTAATCTCTTGCCACATTTTCTTTTTTCTCGAGTAGGATTGTAAAGTTATTAAGTTTTGGTTGCAGATTGATTAGCCTACGATTTGACTAATGCAGTTAGTGCTGATGGTATGTAATCAGTTGCAGATTGATTACCGGAGGTCATTTCCTAGGAGAGTTTGCATGTGATAGATGAGTAATTTCACCTTTTCCGCGTGTTTCCTGCTAATGTCATCATGCCTGTTTCAGCATAATGCTTGCTTTGATAACTCTCTAGCGAAAACTACCACATGTGTTTTCACGTTTAACCAAAATAGACAAAAGCATTGTGCATGTACACAAGATGTGCATAGGAACTTATCTTATTTGATACAGAATACATAATCTAAAAGTTGTGCATGAACCGTATAATGAATTCATGATGGAATTGTGGTATGTACCACTGAGTATGAAAATGAATTGATGTCTTAGCTCAACTGGTAGAGCACATGGTTATCATCCATGTAGTTGTGGGTTCGACTCCCACAGATGGCACTGTAATATAAGTTGTCAATTCCATATTATAAGGTTATTTACAATTTGGTTTCATCTTATATTCGACTTGAAATTTTCATTATCGATTTGGTGCTAGCCGACCTCTAATCAAGGTGTATTAATAAGGCATTTGGGAGAGCGTCATATTGATTGTGACAACTAGGTTTGCTTCGAGAGTAATAAATTAATATCAATCGAGTTAATCCCATCACCATGAAATTCTATGCTAGCGGGTAACATAGTGATGGATATCTCTATAGCGATTTGTGGGGTGATTAGGCATGTTGAGTTTCTTTTTCGTTCTCAAAGATTAAATTATGTTAATCCATTTACTTAATCGTATTTCAGGACTAATGAGCACACATCTAAAAATCATTATGGGTGAGTTAAAAGAAAATTTAATGCTTTGTATCAATAGAAACATCGAAAAGAACCCGCCTAAAAATTAATAGGATAATTGAGAAATCCAATGTAAGTGCACTATGACACTTTTTTTTGAGCTTGAAATATTTCCCTTGCTTTTT